>VZSF01010834.1:536686-597456 GCA_013398295.1 Chionis minor | reverse complement strand
CGCTTCTGGAAAGAAGGAAAAAAAAAAAAAATAATTGGCAGCCACTTTCCTACACGCATTTTTCGTTCCCTGCCCTGTGATTCAGTAACTGCTCTTGCACGTAATCATTTACAAAGGGCAACCCGTCCGCAGAAAATTAAATGTTGGATACACGACTGCCGCCTTCAGAGGGAAAAGCGGGACGCGGGTAAGAATCCATAACCCGGCCCCGCCGGCGGGCCCTTTCTCCCGGGAATTGGCGGCGGTACGTGCTGCCCCCTCGCACGGCCGGCCAGAGCGCAGCCCCGGCGCAGCCCGGCACCGGGGGGTGCGCGGAGCCGGCGCAGCGGCGCGGTCCTGCCCTCCCGGCCCGGGCTGCCCGGGGTCCCCCTCTCCCCATCTGGGCTCGGCTCGGCTCGCCGAGGGGCACAGGAGCAGCCCCGGCCCTTACATGGCCGTTCTGCGCTAAAGCCCAGACGAGGCGGCAGCCAGCGCCCCGCCTCTGAGCAGGCAACTTCTAAGTTCTACCAAAAGTTGACTCTTGTCACTCGGTGCTTGGTGAGAACCACCAATTTAACTGCCCCGGCAAACCAATCCCGGTATCCCACTGAAACAGTCGTACCCTAGGGTGTCCGCGTCCATACGGCAAGCCGTTACGGAAAACGAACCAGGCTTTTCCAAACCAAGCGGTGCGCTAACTCTGATTAAGCTAACAACTTCACCAAGCTGACCGTAAAAATACGCGTATTCACAAGCAATGCGGCAGTACCTGGCTCGGATTTGTGCGCGCATTTTGTTTCAGGGGAGCTGAGCGCAGGGCCAGGCTGGAAAATCAGATTCTGCTGCCGGATCTACGAGAGCTTTTCTATTCTTTATTTTGTTTAGTGGTTTAATTTCTGTTTCTCAGCTCCTCGGTTGTAAAGTGGAAACACAACAATAAATAACTCAAAATGTTATGAGGTAAAAGCCATTCATACTTGCGAGCTGTCTGGAATTAATGTGAAAAATGGAAGAAACTATTCAAAAGTACTTAAAACATTCAAGGCTTTTTCTATATTACCTCTTATATCATAGAATTAATAGTTATTTTGAGGCAAACGGTGTTGACTTACAGCCCACAGGATATAGAAATGAGATGGTGAAGAAGATTTCCCTAGGAAAATATTTTACACAGCTGTTGCTCAAAGAGCTGTTTACTTTATTTCATTATATACGTGTGTGTATGTGTGTGTGTGTGAAAAATATGAAGAGTTCACTTAAAGAGTTCTTGGCAATAAAAAGCAAACTGTTCTAGCTCTTTCCAAAGCAAAATTAAACAACCTCCCAATCCCGCTGCAAAGAAATGAGCCATAATGTCTTGCCCGATTTTTTGCTTTCCCTTGGTTCTCCAGGCAATAGCATAAAACTCTGCTCCGTGATGTGGCCAAACCACATAACGCTGTGTCACCCACGTAAAATAGAGAGTGAGCTAATCATTGTTTAAACTGGGATCGTCTGAGGATGCTTGAGGCCCTCTTCCCATTTTCTCTGGAAAATAAAAGCCAAAATAAATTAGATTGCAGATAAAAAAGTAGATCACCGCAACAAAGGCAATAAGCGGGACAGAGGAGCCTGAGGAAGTTCGAGTTGCTGCTGTGAACCTGAGTGACCCAAGGAAAACAACACACACAAACAGCTTGCAACTGTCTGAAGTAAAACCTGGGGACTGAATTCTGGTACTCTGATTTATGTCAGCTCCTAAGTTACGGCCCACGTAGTTTGACGGAAGGCAGTGTGATTGCTTGTGAAAACAAGTAGTAAATACAATCCAAATCTGGTCTGAAATTGTTTTCAAGGCAACTTTCAACTCCTGGTATTTTCAGAAGTGTCAGCTTACTTTGTTTGAAAGTGCAGATATACTTCTTACCAGGACTAGAAGCAAATCTAGCTTTAATTAAATATTCACCTGATTTTCTGTCAAAGTGTTGTCTTAACAGCATCTGTTCATGTTGACTTGTCTTATAATTCAAAAGAGAAAACACCTTCAAGAAGCTTTTTATTTTCTCCCAGTCTCTAGTTGCTTTGCCTCTGTTTTTAGCACTGTCAACATCAGCCTCTCTCTGTATTGTGTGCTTTCGCTCTTTCTCCTTCTCTCTAGTTTTTTTTGTTTTTGAGAAATAGGGATCAACTAGGTCTAGTAAATAATCCAATAACTACTGGAAAGCAGTTCAAAAATTCAAACGAGCAACTAATGAAACTTGGTCTAGTTTACAGACATTCTGAAACATCTTTAATTAGCTGCTCTTTAATTAATATTCCCTGCTATGATGACATCATTAATTTTCTCCTGTGTGACCGAGCTATCTTTATAACACGAGACCCTATAAATTGGTAACTCTTTTTTTTTTTAAGCTGAAAAGAAAAATGTAGATGGATGTCTTACTTTTTTTTGCCAATACTGTCATTCCTTTCACCAATGTGAAGTAATGATGCCCCGGTCCCCAAACAGCCGCAACCCTTGTGTACGATTCACACCCGTAAAAGTGTAATCGGAAACAAATTCATCATTCATAGACACTTTGAAAATCCTGAATCAGGGAAACCCTTTTGAAGTTTTGAGCTGCTGGTTGGTTGCTTACAGAAATGTCCTAAATCAGCACCAACTAAGAGCTACTGCTGATTGGGGTTGAGATTGAGCGACTGAAGCAAGCTTTGATGCAGCTGCTTTGTAGACATCTTTTACAGATGAAGGTCTTCAAGGAGTTCATACAAACTCCAAGGCAGAGTCCAAAAGCATTCATTTTATCAGCAAAAACCTCCAGATTTTATGCTTTCTTGATGAACTGTCACAACAAACTTTGCTGCTGTATATCTTTTCTTATAGGTGCTTGTGATTTGGGGGAAAAGCGCAGGAACATTCAAAATGCTGGTTTGACCTTTATCCTTCTCTCAAGCTAAGAGTGTTTCAATGAGTGAGATTTCAAAATCTGAATGAGATTTCAAATGACTCTTTGAACGCCCAAAGCAAAACCATCACCACAGGGAAAAGACTTGTTTGAAAATAAATGCCAAAGGAGAGAGAACTTTCTAAGTCTGCCCTTAGTAGGTACAGGCCTGCGGGACACAGCATGTTTTAAGAATAGGAAAAGGTCGTCTTCTGGATCTTTTTTGTCTCATTTAATTATCACATCTGTAGTTATCCTTGCACCATCTTAGCCCTTCCGTCCTTTCTTCCTTGTTTCCTTCCTTCCAAACAGTACGTGGCTCACGATTTTTGCCTTGATTCATTTATCCTACATGATGCATGGCCACTAACTCCTTGTTTCATTTTGTTTATTGAACAGGTTGTAATGAGAACGAGGCAGATCACTTGGACAGAGACCAGCAGCCTTATCCCCCATCCCAGAAGACAAAGCGCATGCGCACCTCCTTCAAACACCACCAGCTTCGTACCATGAAGTCCTACTTTGCTATCAACCACAACCCAGATGCCAAGGACCTCAAGCAGCTTGCCCAGAAAACAGGCCTGACCAAGAGAGTTCTGCAGGTAAGAGGCCACCTCACAGGCTTGACAGAATTTTCCCCTACCCCTGCCAGTCAATAGCATTTCCCTTATGTGTAACGATAGTGGTTTATGTAGAAATACTTTTGCTAGTTGTGTCCCTAGTGGGTGTGCAGAGGGGTATGGTATTACATGGCAGGAGTGCCGAATGTATACCCTACCACCCCAAGGCAGCCAAATACCAAAACGTGATTTGTAATTAGTTGCATCCTCAACACGAGGAAACTGACTCCAGAGTCCACCAACCCAGTAGATATGTTGGGATCTGTAGTCTCTCTGTGGTGACCGTATGAAGGGCAGAGGTAGCAAATCTACTCATGTTATACACACTGGGTGAAGCCTTTGGGCTCCCCTGAAGTAGTTTACGTGGCCCTTCAGCGAGCAGATCCCCTGATATGTAGGAAGAAAGCTTTGAACAACGGGATCCTCCAGGAGCAGCTGTCTCCCTCTCTCAATGCCTATTAGACAACTGATACCATTAAGGGCCTACATAGTAAAAAGTCGCTTCCCTGTGAAGGACAGCCCAGCAAATTACACTAAAAGAAAATCCCTATATGGTGTGTGCTAGCTCAGTGAAGTTAAAGCAAGGTGTGTATGATATGCAGAGTGCCAAAGAAGGGCAGCAGTCAAGGTAGAAGGAGAATCTATTAGAGGCAATTCCTTGTCTGTGTTACATGTTGCAAACTAAAACATTTTCAGTGAACCTTACAGAACAGAAAGATTAGGTGACCCATATCAACAATCCATATGATAGGGATGGTGTAATTACTCTTTCTTCCTCTTCAGTCTTTTAGAACCATCAAGACAAACTTTCAGTCTTGGCAAAAATCTGCTCGTTCACCCTTCACCTCAATCCGTGTCACGTGTCTTGACCCCAAACCTACCCAACCCAAGAACACACCAGATGGCCATCAAGAAAGTTGCTTTCTTTGGGTGAGTGAGCGAGCAGATTTTTCTTAAGGCTGCTCTACGAGGTCTGCACGCTGGGCTGCAACGCTCCAGCGAGCGCCCGTAGCGCTGGGCCTTGTGCCCAGCCCGTGGTCCCATCTGTGAAAGTCAGTACTACCAGTAGCAAGTGAAGCTGTAGAGTGACTTAGGTGATTTGCCACTCAAAAACAACACCCAAAAAATGACTGAAAAGCAAAAACAAAGACAAAAATAAGCAAAGCAAAACAAAAACAAGCATCGGTAAAGAAATCAATTGGGATTGGTTTGCAGGTTTGGTTTCAAAACGCAAGAGCCAAATTCAGAAGGAACCTTTTGCGGCAGGAGAATGGGGGTGTCGATAAAGCTGATGGCACCTCACTTCCGGCACCGCCCTCAGCAGACAGCGGCGCACTCACTCCACCCGGCACTGCGACCACTTTAACAGACCTGACCAATCCCACTATCACTGTAGTGACAACAGTGACCTCTAACTTGGACAGCCACGAATCCGGGAGCCCCTCACAAACTACCTTAACGAACCTTTTCTAACATTTCAGNAAAAAAAAAATTACAAACCCACAAAATATTTGGGAAAATAAACAGCTTGATGTGTAGCATCTGCAGCCACTCGGCAAATGAGTTTGAAGTAATATGTTGCTATAATAAATGAACATTTACTGTTGTTAAATTGTACTCAAATTTTTTAAATTCATCAAATAACTGAAGAGAAAGTTATGAATAATTCTAATAAGTGCCTCTTAAAATTGTATGTTACTTATTTCCAGAACCTTGAAAAAAATGATTACTACCACAAAAAAAAAAAAAAAAGATTATTTTCCCTCCTTGATAACCAGATAAGAATCAGTTTAATTATAGACGAAAGAACGCTGCTTCAGGATTGTGTGTTCACTTACAGCATTTAAGAACCCCCAATTTTGTTTTATCTTAAAGTTTTGTATGATTTATTTTTAAAATGTTGAAAAATAAATACAAAATGAATTAAACTAATCATTGAAATAGTCAGACTCTAAGTGCCAGTGCTTTTTTCTGCTGCGTTAGTCCCAAGCCTGACCCTCCCGTAGCACTGGGGAGTCTCACTGGGACAGCTAAACACTCCTCTGGCAAGTCTTCACCCAGCTGGGACATCCTTGGCCACCACTGAAAGTTGTGGCTGGATGGAGGGCTTGGTGAGAGAGACCTGGTGATGAGAGTGCATGTGGGTGAGGATGGCAGGATCAGGCTGTTGGTCTTCAAATTTGTGTCCTGTACATTATGGAGGCAAGATCTGGAAAACACCCTCCAGAATGAGCTCGCTCATTCTAAGTGATACTTAGAATCATAAAAATAAAAAAAATACAGCTCAAGTGAGGAGTCCTACTGCTCTGAAATATCTCATAGGGAGGGTTTTTCATTTTTGTCTGTCAAGGAGTTTGGATTTGGAATTAAAAAAAAAAAAAAAAAAGTGTGGTTCACTACACAGCCTTGATGCCGGTACCATTAAAGCAAGCAGGAGGCTGCCCAGCTACTTTAGTGAGCACAAAAATAATTTCCAAGAAGACGGATGTGTGCGGGCTGTTAAAATGAGTTTTTGATAAATCGTACTTTTTTTTCCAGGGAAAATGGAAATAAGCAAAATATAATTTATTAAGATGTTTAAAGAAAATATTTCAGTACAATTTATTCATTACCATTTTGAATTTACTTTAGATGTTTCCTGAGATTGTATCAGACACTTTGTTTAACACGTGAACTTAAAATCTTTAGTTCATTAATATCTCTAACGTATACTTTAACTTTTTAAACTTTGTATAAAAGAAAAAAGTATTAGCAAAAATTCTTACAAAAATGGGAATTGGCAGTGAATAAAAAGCATATTAAAGCAGATAAACTCAGAAGCCTTGTGGATGCTGATCTGAATACATTTCTTAGTTTACAGTAGTGATCTTTCTTTTTTTAATTTTATTTAAGCTAAAAGTCTGAATGGTCTGGGCAGTGGTGAATGTTCATTTGTATCCTTTTATTGTAGTTGAACACCAATTAGATTGTGGAGAGTCTCAGAAACAAAACCGAACAAAATCCAGTCAAGATCTATGTCTTGCTTTTAGTGGATTGTTAAGAATAACTTTGCACATATACCCCACTTTTTAGACACCATCAAATCTCTTTTTTGGTGGTCAAAGTGGCTATTTAATATATTTTAAAGGTGTCCTTTTTGGCTGTATAAATGTGTGGTTACATATTGACAGTTCACTGCCCACATTAAAGTGCATTATTGTAATTTTTGCTCAGGGTTTTTAGAAAATTAGCACAGAAAAGTAGCTTATTTTTAAAAAAAGATGACGGAAGAGATGTTAACAATGTAATAGAAGAAAGGTGTGTTTGCCATTATATATTTAGCAAGTATGGTTATCATCTTCTACGGATATTAAATCTTGACTTTTCCTATTTCTATTACCTTATGGGCATTTACCACTAACCAGACCAAACGACCTTGGTAAGGCTGAGATCTTTATTAATACACTTTTACAGGTAAAAATATTGATACTTATAAATTTTGTTCTTTGACAGAACAATATATGGTACTAGAGATCTACTTTATTAAGTAGACTAATTAAAACTCAGTTCTACTATGTGCCTTATGATATACCTTGGGAGTAAGTTTGTGAAAAATCAGGATATATGTGTTGTTTGTTAAATTAACTGTTTTAAGCCCTTTTGACACCTCACTAGTTTTGTACTGTTTTACCTCTTATTTCTGAAACTCTTTTTATGGTGTATCCTGTTAGAGGGGACAAACATGTCATAGAAAGCAGTTGTGCACTCTTTCAGATATAGTTGATAAATCCAATAATCTTATATATTGAGCTTCGTGTTTATAGTACAGTAAGTGGTCTAGCAAAATTGTCCATGTTTCTTTGTTTATTGATAAATGCATTGTATAGAAACTATTTCCCCTAAATATTTATGGACCAAACAATTGTGATATATCCTATTAAATTTGTGTGAATAAACCATTTTGAATCTAAGGAGTTTTATTTCCCATCATTTTTTTTTACTTGGGGTTTTTTTTGTTGTTTTGTTTTGTTTTAATTTAAAGTCTACATGTACCTGTGCGTCTCTTTGCTTTTACGGTACCTGTGAACAATTGGTATTAAACACAGAAACACGGCCTTTTAAATATTTTAAAATACGGTTCCTTCTTAGGTTTTCAGTTTCTTCGTATTCAATGTATGTGCTACTGCTGGTACAATTTAGATTTTAGCCTTTTAACCCCCTTTTTTGAACATGCAAAGTAATGCCCCACTGATTTGATATTGAAACCCTGTCTTAGACTTCTAAAAAAGCCAGAAAACTAGCAGCTAAAGTAATTGCATGACAAATATAACCTAAATAATATAATGAAATGAATCAAGATTTAATGCTAGGTATATTGAACACAAAATAGAATTGCAGACCCCGAAAAGCCAGGTTGCTCTGTAGTTTAATAAATTGTCACTATGATTTCTTTCAGGGAGAACAAATCATGGGGCATTACAGCCAAACATCCCGACGTTTGAAAATTCCCTAAAGTATTAAAAGAAGGGGAAAAGTTTGATCGGAAATCCACTGCAGTGAAGACAAAGACAATATTAGGTTATGATAATCATACATTTAAAAATCTATTGAGCCAAAAAATAAAAATAAAAGACTTGATGTCATTTCCTGAATGTTAAGAAAACATATGTTATTTTATGGTGTCTAATTAACACAACTGAAGGCTTCAACAAATTGTGTGGTATTAAAAACAAATTTAGAGAAACTATGTATAAAACCAGAGCAACCTGGCAGCAATCTACCCAGCCCATATTTGAAGAAAACTTTTCTTTCAAAAAAAATCACATTTGTCAAGCACAAGTACTTGTAAAATAAAAACTGAGTGCATTCATTCCACTTGCTTGCTAATGTGTACTAGTCATATCTGTTAAATGGTTTTTTGTAAATTCAAAGAGAACTTTTCACACATTTGAGATCATACGAATCAAAACCCAGTAACTTTAGTATTATTGTTTCTGAATTCTTTTTTTTTCTTTTAAAATGAGACAAATCTGCATGCACTTTTCCATCTGTCACATATAGTGTACATTTCTGTATGATGAATTTCTCTTTGATGTTTCTTGTATAATAGCTTTCATTAATAAACATTTTATTTGATGCAAACATAGTTAACTTTATGTAAACACATAGCTAATTGTTCAACTAATTTAAACTTTTCTTTTGAAAAGAAGCAGTACAGTGCAGTTCCAATATGTTAAATATAACTAAAATCACAAAGAATGAGGTAGCAATGCTGTTGCACAGTGTAAAATTATTTCCTTTGGTGTTAACTTTTTCATTTTTTAACTTCTTGTATAAAACTGACATGTTTTAAAAAAGACTCCCATCAGCATCAATAATAAAACAATCCCCAAATTCTTCATCAATGTAAGAAAACATAAGCAGTACAGTACATAAAATCCTCAATGACTTTTAGAGTACAAGGATATAATTTGTGGATCCCAGAGCTGTTTACATGGTCACTATGCAATGAGCAAGTATGTTAGAAAAAGTTGGTCCTAAGATTCCCAGTCCAAATCACAGACGATTTTTACAAGCCAACAAGCAAGTGTAACAATAACCAATTCTTAGTAATGAGGTTTTGTAACTGTTAAGCAACTATTTGAAGAAAGATTTTTTAAAAATATATTCCTATTTAGCTGTATAGCCAAAGCATATGTTAAGCAAATTAACATATTAAAGACTTGCCAGAAAATCTTTCATTAAGATGACATTTTTATTATATACTAATGAACCCTATGTAATCAATGTAACTTTTATGAATGATGGACATTAAATATTTCACTTACATGTATTCTCAGTATTTTGCATGTTTTCTTAAAGTTTTCCAGTTTCTGAATTCTAAAAAGAAAACCATACAATTATTAACAACATAACACAAAGTTACGTACAGGTTACTGCAGTGATCTCTAGAAACCGGTAACCAAGAGTGTTCTAATGGCAGTAAAAAGGTATCATTTATTGGTGGCAATTATGGGAAGCATTGCTTAAACAACAGTTTTATAGGATGTTGTAAAGTTCTATTGAAAAAGGTTAGCATGGTGGACTTAATTCAAATCAGCTTGATCAGAAATTTAAGTATATTGTGAAATTCTTAAACTGAGCCTTATGTGTATTTATTACTGCAGAAAGTAAGTAAATGTAGGAAAGCAATTACTCGTGTCACAGCCATAATATGCTTTCCCCCTGTTGTCCATATGAAAATATTATGAACATTAATTATTCAAATCAGTAAAGAACTTGGTGGTGTTTAGGGCCAAGAAAAAACCCGTGTACTATAATTTTTCTTTTGTACATCACTACAATCTTTAAGAAGTTGGACTCCTTCTCCCTCTGATTTAATACTTACAAGCATATATCTAGTCTAAATTATTGTTGGTGTCCTGCTTTTTTCACCTGATTTAAATTAGAAAAATAAATTAATTAAATACTCCTGCTGAAATACTAGCTCCACTGAAGTCAATGACAAAATCATCCCCGATTAAAGTAAAACCATGACAATTTTATTTCTTTGTGTCTAGTTAGGGACATTAAGGTTTGATTGTTCTCAATAACACTATTCTTTGTTTGGAGATAGTCCTGCACGTGGGACTCTGATTGACCTGACTAGTTGCACCAGCCAATCCAAATTTTTTGAAAGATAAAGAACTGTCTCTTGCATTAAGAGAGTAAACACGTTGAAAGAGCAGCATTATATGAGAAGGAAAAAAAAGGAATAATTTCAGACAAGATTTGAGGGAATGCAAGGCAAATTTAGGTTTTCAGAATTGTCGCAAGTAAGAAATGTGTTGGAGGTCTTTCTATTGGATACATATTCACATCTAGATGCAGCATTTCTTTGCACTCCTCGTCTTGACAAAGAAGTAAAATTGTGTGGTCCTAGAACATCTTACTCAGAATTACTCACCAGAGAAATGGCTTGCAGGACCAGGTCAAATGACAGAAGGCTGACACCGCAGCCCACTGAAACTGGTGAATATTCTGCCTCCAATTCCGTGGGCTTTGAGCCAGGATCTGAATGAACAAGGAGATTAAATTATTCTCTTGTCTCTAAAGAAAGCATAACCTTCAGAATGAGACGGAATATATAGGACAGCCATGCCACTCTGTGCTTTGGACTTCATTCTTCAGAGCTGCTAATCCAAGCACCTGGCACATGCATTAAATTGACTTAAAAATATTCCTTCCTCCTTCACCCAAATACAGGACACAAATTACACTACTGGAATTTCCAGAAGCTACTATAGTGTCAGGGACTTTATTCAGTTATTCTGCAATGTTGAACAATTCTTCTGCGCTTCTCACTTGACACAGACTTATCTCGACACATACCTATATACATATCCTTGTCTTGCCTTCAGATAACCAGTACTTTCATATTTATTTAAGTCATTCAAACCTATAGGAAGCAACTCTCCGTGCTTACACATTCTAGCAAAGGCAGTTGTTGTAATTTTTTTTTTTTTAAATATACTCCTTTACAGTAAAACATTTTTCTGGAGTAGTTTTTATTTTATGAATTTGTACTTTCGTATGTTTTTTTCTTTTCATAGCTTTGGACCAAAAAAATGTAGCGCTTGAAACATCAAAGTGTACAGACTATTCTGCCAGCTTTTCCTGTAATATCTAGAAAAACAAATCTACTGGAATCATTGAATTCATGGCTTGCATGTTACTGTAAGAGTATTCCCTGCTACAAATTGATTTTATCATAACAAATGATATCAAATACATTCAATTCTAATTTTAAGTAATATGATTAATATGAGAAATGACAGCTTTTCAGCTGCACTCATTTCTGGCTCAAGTGTGTCTCTGTTTTTGGAAATGGGATTGTGAGCAAGCATCCTTTGAAATTCCTGGTATTTGCTACTGCTGGGAGCAGAGGGCTTGACTGAAGTCTGATCTAGCTTGACAAATATTAGTGTTATTTTCTGGCTTGCCCTCTATTCAAATTGGACTTTAACAGAAGATAAAAATACTGTCAATAATTATTTTACTGCTAGAAAATAGAAGTTAGATACGCTTCCCTTCTGCACTTTCGTATAGATTTCTAAGTCTGAACAGATGTACAGCGTTTTGAATCTGTGAGACTGCTGCATATAGGCATTAAATAATAAGGCAAAGAACAAGCTAAGAAATGGTTATCAGACTGCAAATATAAGCAGTCGCTGGGAGAGATGTGGTAGTTCTCTATTTATCATTTCACCATTTTCTGTGAGGAATTTGGACTTACCTGAGTAAACGATCAAGAAGCTTGCCCTTGCCGCATGCCTCTTGATCCCACAACTGAGATGCAATAGACAACAATCTGTAACAAGAATTTTTCAGGAATAATTATCTAGCAAAATAACAAAATGTTGCCCGGTATCCTAAAATCAGTAAAATAAAATGCAACATCAGGAAAGCTGAGAGCACTGATTGCTATTATATCTTAAGACATAAACATTACAGGCTCATGATTGCTATTTAATTCATAGAGGATAATTAACTTTACCAAAAAAATACATATCCCACCACAAGGAGCCATGCATGTAGTGTCAGTAAGGACAGTAAGCTAAGTTTAGAAAGTAACCAACTTGACAGCTTAGAGGTCAATATTTTTTATCTGCAAAGATACTCGCATAATTACTGCTCTGGCTGCAGCCACAAGTGTTAGACAATACCTCCCATTTTCTTTTCTGTCTGTCCAACAAAATTTTTTTTGACTTTGTAAGAAAAAGCGGGCTACAGAAAAGAAAGTTAAATGGACACTGTAAAGTACATGAATGGGATTGCGTGTCTTTTATGTGCCTGCTAGCACATTTGATATAAAATGCTGCTGTATGGAGGCTCTGAATATCTGTCTTAAAGAAGCTATTGCTTTCTTTCTGCTTTTTTATTTGAAGAAGCCTTGCTTCTTTTATATGAGGTTACATAGACAAGCTGTAACTACATTTGCTGAAGTAATTTCCTACCCCATTTTGTCAAAACTTTTCTTAATAATCAAACTCTTGGACAGAGACATTTTTTTGTGAATCTGGCTGGAGCAAATTAAGAAGTTAGACCTGCTGCTTTTCATTACAAACTATTAGAAATAGTTTATCTGCCCAGGAGTGTTTTCTATGTTCAGTAATGTTAGACTTGTCCTGAGTGAATCCATTTCTTCTGCTATTTAACCTGTAACAGAACACTACCATGACACTAAATACATAGTAATAAGTGGTTCAAAACACTAATTTTAAACCAATGTTCTTGTTGTGGAGAGATCCTAATCGAGAAGCTCTCCAAGTCACAATTTACCACTAAAACAGTAGCATTAGAAGACTACATGACTTGGAGCACTCAGATCTTTTAGAAATAACGTCCAGATCCTGAGATCTTTTTGCCCCATTTTATTGTAACAGCAACAGATTAAAACTCAAAAAGTATGGTTGTGTCCTCAAACCTATTCCAACTATCTAAATTCAAGATATTTCCAGAATGGACTGTTGAATTCTGGAAAAATCTGGAGCTTTTTGATTAAATTTCCTTGATTTCTTCATTTAGATCTGTCTGAAATAGAAAAAATAGTCTTTTAATGGACTTTCTGGTCTTTAGCAATACTGAAAAATGAAGTAATGCAAAACATCAGTGAAAAATACAATTTTACAGAACTCAGATTCAGTTCAGAACAGTCCTAAAAATTTCCAGAAATGTGTTTGTTTGTTTGTTTGTGTGTTTATTTATTTGTTTGCTTGCTTGCTTTTAGACGAGAAAAGTAACAGGGTAAAACATTTTTTGGAAACACGCGCTCTGATAACTAGTTTCCACAGGCCTCTCCCTTCAGCCTCTGAAAAATTTTGCCATTAAATTAAACGACATTTCATTTCAAAAATCTCTCACGTCAAGCAAGCTAAATCCTCCAGTTTCTTTTACTACTTTTTTTTTTTTCCAGTATCTTTGAACATGTGTGTTTCCTCTGCATCATTTCTGCCTGTGTAAAGCCAACATGTGCGGGGTTGCCCTGGCGGCCTTATCAGCACAACCTCCATTTGTTTACGAGATCCTTCACTGGGGGTAAATCCTAGAGCGGAACATGCCTTACTCCCAGCTGCTTTCCTCAAGCAATTTTTACTTCTTTTGTTACTCCTCCGGCCTACATGGTTTACGTGGCACCAGGCACCCGGCCTGTCAGGCTGAGGCCATGAACGGGCCCTGACCAGCCCCACTTGGGCCCTCACTGCCCATAGCCCGGGCACCATTTAAGATGGTCCCTGAGGCCCCAATTTCCCCCTGGGCTGTGCTTTACCTGTGGCTCTGCCTCCATCCGGGCTGCCGCGTGGCCCAGTTCCGTCTCCAGGCTGCCCATGGATCCTTGAGCAAGGTGGGCTTTTGGTAAGAGAAGGAGTACTTCATGATTTGGCAGATTTCTTTTTTTTCCCCCCCTTCATGCCTCCATTTTGCAGCTGGGGTTCCTCCACCCTTCCTCCCAAGACAGAGGAAAGAACACCTGCTGAAGCTGCTTAGAAAATAAAAGCTGAAAAGGGATCATGGCCCTAGAGGTGCTGGTCACCCTCTGTGCCGCTCTCGTCTGTGTCAGCCATGCAAGAGGTGGCGGCTTCCACAGGGTCTGCNTGAATCTGCTTTCTGGGAGGGGACAGTGGAGGCCTGGGATTTTTGGGATGGAGGACGGGATGAAACCTCAACCCCAGCACTCGGGGCAAACATCCTCTGGTTTCAGAGTTGTTAGGTGAAAAGAAAAATACTCACGTTTATGTGCACCGAGCCGGGCTTGTGATGGTGGGCTGCAGGAATTCCCTGCGGCTGCCAGCCTCGCACGCTCCCATGCAACGCACGGTAATGCTAATGGGCAGCAGAACCCTCATAAGGAAAAACCACTTTTTAAGCTCTTCTTTCT
The DNA here is from genome assembly GCA_013398295.1 of Chionis minor. Taxonomy (NCBI): domain Eukaryota; kingdom Metazoa; phylum Chordata; class Aves; order Charadriiformes; family Chionidae; genus Chionis; species Chionis minor. The sequence goes on along the minus strand of VZSF01010834.1, from coordinate 583,036 downwards.
ACTTCCAACTTGTATCCATATGCTGTGATCCTGGTTGTGGAAACATTTATGCATGTCTTTAACTTCCTTATCCTGTGCGATACCACTGAAATGTATTTAAATGGAATTATTTGCAGTACTGAACTTAACCGGAGGCATAAACCAATAAAATCAGAGTTTAGTGTATAATTTATACCAACTTTGTTTCCTTATAAAAGACTTTAAAGGCTTTCAGGTATTTTAGTAGAGCACTGCTGAAATATCCCTACAGCTGCTGAATTCTGCCTTGTTTGTTGATGGTTGCTTATATTTGCTTAGGAATTAACATTAGAACGAATGGAAGCAGTTGGATTAATGGTCAAAAGTACAAATGGTCAAAGGGTGAAACTATAATTTGAATACTTTGCAAATATGTCACTGCCATATATGAAATGCATTCTGCACATATGTTATTATTTTGCTGACTGGCATGGAATGAAAAGGCCTACTTTTGGTATTTCAGGTTACAACAGATGTTACTTCTTCTATGCTTCCAAATTATGATACTTAATATTCAGCACAACTTTAAAGTAGCTATATGAGAGATAGAGATAGCAATAAAGCATGCCCAGATTTTGGGGTTTTTACTGCCAATATATAAATACAAAGCATTGGCTTTTTTTAGTTTGTGCCTGAGCCATGAAGAAGATAAGCAAGAACCAGCCTGGGCAGCTTTTAGAAAGCTGTGGAAAAAAGGTGTTTCAAACTCAAGCCAACATTTCTAGGGTTTTTTGATCCTGATTTCCTTGCTCACAAGTGAAAGTGGTTTCATGCTCCTTCCCTTTAGGTAAAAACATTCAGGCAACCCAAAGCCTGAAGAGGAAAGGGAAGCAGAGTCCAACAATGCTTTCACAACCGTGATAACAGCATTTAAAACCCAGTTCCACCCTCTGCACACAGTTCCACATGGTCACCTCAGTAGGATAATAGTTTGCCCAGAGCATAAATCCCCATGTGTGGTGACTGTCAATTGACTCCGACTGTAAAATGCAGTGAGAGCACACGCAGTGGTGGGAACACATGCCGGTATCTGCATCGCTGCTCCCCTGCTCGGCGCTGATGCTGACATGTGTCAGAATGGAGGCTGCCTTTTCCTCTCTGGCTAATAGGAGAGTATGTCCTAGGGTGGTTCTTCACCTGTAGTGCTAATGGCAGTCCTGTTCGGAGAGGTTTCTTTTCAGATCCTCCAGAAAGCTGTTGTTATTCTCTGTCCTGAGTAACACTGTTTGGATAACTGACCAGTTATCCGACTCATGTCAGAAGGTAGAATACTGGTATGGGCATATAAGATGTCATTTTGCAATGTTCTGTTTGCAGTGTGCCATGTACAGATAAAATTCAGAATATACGGTCTGAATTCTCTGCAGACTCAGTCTGACACTAATCCAAGGTAAACTTTGATCCTCTATTATTTAATATCAAAATGGAGAATAGCAATAGGAGGCTGAACAGCTAAATATCCGTCTTCTCCAGAGGGAAGTGCTATGTGCTGTACATTTAAACTCAAACAATGGTATGCAATGAATGGAAAAGTTCATGGGCTCAGCTCCTTAGAAGATAGTGTTGTTCAATGTGCAAATTCTGTTGTGGTGAATGTCACCTAATTGTGACCTTACACATACCAGTGCCACTCCTGTCTTTAAGTTAGGCAATTATTACACTTGGGCAATGATTACAACTTTCAAGACAAGGGACTCCAAACCGCAGAGTCTCTATGATCTGGATTCATGTGCCCTGATTTTGCACTACATCTTGTTTGAAAGGGAAATAGGATAATAGGTGAGTGTTTACCATTACACACACGGAGCAAATGATTGGAATTAATCAATATTATTTACAGCAACCCTCAAGTTCAGCAGCCTGTCAAAGGGAGTGCAACAGGCATTAACCAGGTGTCTGTGTATTGCCCTTAAGAGCAAGGAGTGGTGGCAGTACTCCCACTGATCCTGAGGAACGCTTCCCTGCACAGATATTTCTGTGCTACTGCTGCAGCCCATGTATTATCATTAAATTGCCATTAGTGAAAGTGAAATCTGGTGTACAGCACTGGGAAAGAGAGATCCAAAGTTTCTTAAAAATGCTTGATACGACAAATGTAACACATACATAAAATTATTATTAGACTATTATATGGTTTGTTCCCTGTGCACTGATATTGCACTGTTGTTTTCTAATGCACTTATTTACATGACACGAATATTCGCTATGTAGACTCTGCAGTAAATGAGGGCGGTAGGCTGGTACACAGGTATGACATACGTACTCTAGCCACCTATCTAATTGCATCTTCTTTCCTCAGAGACTTTTTCTGCTGCAGCTCTGAGTCTTGAAAGACTTTTTCCTTATTTTAACTTTGCTTGTAATTGTATCACGTCAGTGAAGTTTTGCCCAAATTCACACTGGAATTGTGAACAGGATCAAAGTCTGCAGTGTAATTAAACCCATCCCACTCACAAGAATCCAATCTCTTTTCTGAAAACTACTTCATATATATATAAAATGAGTTTGCTGGTATGTGCTAATGTCATCTGTTTCCCATTATCTATGCTTTGAGACCTATATATGAGGAAACATTAAGTAAAACATTTTTATTAGACACTTTTAAACTACATAAGAAAATTTAGAAAGTATTCAACAAGTAGGGCAGTAGGTTAAGTGAACTAGCTGTACCCAAGGCAGCATTTGCACCCTAGATCATACGGTGTGACAGTAAGGCTGTACAATTTCAGATTTATCCAGCAATGACTGCATCCAGCTGTGTGGTAATAGGTTAAACTTTGACTTTAGAAGACAGATTCATTCCGGAGCACAAACCTTGGGGCCTGTGACTGAGCTATTCTCTCTGAAATTTTGCTTTCTCCAGAAGTCTTTCTGAAGACACCATTGATCACTCTATCTACAAAATGACTGTGCAAATGTGTGCCAGTATTCTTGCAAAAATGCTACTGCATGCTTGGAATTAAAATAGTGCTGTTGGTATCATATGCTGCATGGACTGCTAAACCCATTCTTCATACTAATTCTACAATTTGGACTTTCTGGATGTAGTGAATCTTAATGTTGCTGACGTTCCTATGTAACTGCTCAATGACACGGGTGTTCGGAGCAACCATAAATGCTTCATGCTTCTTAGGGATGTTTCACAATCCCATAAATGTGGTTAGATGCAATTTTTTTTCTGTGCTCTACTTGGAGGATTTATCATTTAAAAAGCCATTAGAATTTTTGGATGTAGCAAAGATACTGTAGCTTTCTGTACCATAATTTTCAGAAATATTTATCTTGTATTAGCATGGGAAAGAAGTCTAACTGGACAAAGTCTGGCCAAATTGTAAGAGACAAAATGTAAGAAAACGAAACATCATAGTCAGGAATGTAGGCAGTTAGAATGATGCACCATAATTTATACTTATTATTAGTCAATTGAAAAATTGTAGCTTCATGTGACACAGTAGAACTTTATCTGATTATCAGCAACAACATATTTAAAAGTAAGAATTATCTTTTTTAAAAAAAACTTTTTAACAAATGTGCTAGCACACTGGCAAATAAGCTACTGCTCCCTGTGGTTTTGTATGTTATATGTCCTCCTCTAAAATATGGCCAAAGGCCTTTCTTCTTAATAAAACAAATTGTGTTTGGAACTAATTTGCAGCTGAACTCTCAAGAGTTCTCCATTCAGTCAATGGCTTCCTATGATCAAGTATTGGCAATGCTACATATTTTCTTTGCAAAGAGTAAAACCTTCTCTTCTCTGTTTTGGTCCAACTGTATGTACCAAATAGCAATAATAAAGCTATCACCAATTTAAATGATTCAGGGTTGAATTAATTCTGTTTCAAAAGGTCTAATCCTGTAAAGCACTAGATAAATTTCTGTGGGATCCAAAGTTACTCAATTTAATTTTTTTTCAAAAGCAGAATAAGAAATGTATTAAATTTTCATCTGATATCTGGCCAGTATTCTATTTTCATAAACTTTGCTTTATAATTTTAAGCCTTTCTTGGGCACCAAAATAAGATGGTGTCTGTCTTCTGTTTTTAAATTAAAATTTAATAGTGAATTTGAGTTTAGAAGAGCTTCCGTCTCTGTGAGTCTTCAGGCAGTACCATATTACTACTACTGACTGTGGTGGCATAGGAAGGCTTTAATAGCAGTCATTTCTTATGACTGAAGGAGTACATCTGATCACACAACTACCCTTCATTACCCCTTTTTAATCATTTCAGTGCCTGCAGGTCAGCATATTTTGCATTGCTCCATTAGAAGAGATGGACCCATATCGAAGACAATGATCTGCAGCTTTATTAAAAAAACAAAACAAAACCAACAACAGATCTTTATCAGCTTGCTGTAAACAGACAACAGCACAGTTGACTCGAAGGCAAAAAATCTCTCTCATTTCTTCATCCATGAGAACTAAGGCCTCTCTGCCACTAGAGGGTGAGACAACTACAAACCAAATACTTAGTCATTTCTGTAGAGGGTACAAGTGCAAGTTGACATGCAGAAAGAACCTTAGTTATTCATATTTAGTAGAGAAAGATGCATACTGTGGGCATAGGAAGTACTCATGCTTAAAGCCAGAGCTGCGAAGAAATATGGGAAAAATCTGTGATAATGAACAACAGTGGAACAAAACCCGCTATCTAAACAATAGATTTTTGGGCCTTGGGAGCCATAGTTACAAAAAATAAGCTCTGGTCTTGATTCAAGTACTGAATCAAACTGTTCTGCTTCAAAAAAGAACTACTTCTGGGCTTAAAATGTATCCCTTTTAGTCAAAAATCTGAAAAAAGGTCTAGCTTCCTGCTCGCCTTCTATCTACACAATTTATACTGAAGATTTTCTTAGTTGCTTTCTTGTAGTTCTTTGACTTTTCTAGTATTTCTTTCCTTTTACTACAAGATGGTGTGATGCAGTTGCCCTGATACATCTTTCAAAACCGAGACTTAATTGTTTTGTGTAGTTTAGTATGGCAATGTGTCTTGTCCTAGCAGAAAGCACTAACTCCTACTAATATGTCCAATGTTTCTTGACTAAACATTTTACAAATAAATTATGTTTTGATGCTTGCAGGGTCTCTTAGAAGATCCTTTTCTCTGAAGACTCCTCTAATTCACAAAGAAAATATGCCATTCACATTTCAATTTATAAATGCTCCTCTAAAATCAGAGATTTAACAAATCAATATGCCATTTCTTAAGGAACAATATTTTGTGATTTAAAACAAAAATCAAGTCCCACAGTGTGCTGTAACATCAAGTAATTGCTTTCTTTTTTGTTCTTACAAAGGCCTCTGAAGAATTCTGTCATTAAATATGTTTTGACAATGCCTGCTGCCTTGTCACTCTGTTGTTGTTTTAACATTCCAAAGGTCCAAATTCAACTTCCCTTTTTTCTTGAAGAAAGACTTTGATATTGAATTTGTAAAAAATACTACAAAGGGCATATATGGAGTCAGAAGAAACAAAACTAAGTGGTAGTAAAAGAGGCAAAAGAGAAGAAAATATTAAGTATTTTAGAAGAAAACACTTAGTATCATAGACAGTTCTAAACTATCGCCTGGGAGACTCTAGTAACTTATTCAACTTCTCTTAAATGAAAGACAATTGTGGCAAGAAGTATGGTGAAATCTTGAGATTCTAGTTAGAAAAGGGCAGCATACGTCTTTGTTTAGGGAATTACAATTTTGTAGGACGGAACAACCAGAATTTTGTTGGAAGCTTTTTGTGTTTACCAACAGCATTTAAATTTTAGGGAAATTAACTGTTGAGTTTGAGGTTACAAGTAGGATTTTTCATTTTCTGGCCTGAAAACTTTTCATGCCCAGGCTTAGCTGCATGCCCAGATTTTGTTGGCTGCATACTTAAAGCATAAAACCGGTCCTCATTGAACCTTATTGAAATAGGGTTGAAGAACATATTAAGCTAATGTTAAATAGAAACTCACTCTGCTGTTCATGTTAGTTTACTTATGGCTCTTGTATAATATTTGCATAACTTCAGACAATTCATGAAATTATTTTCCCTTTTTAAAAATAAGGTGTTATTAGAGCAATGAATGCTTGCTATTCTTTATTTTCTGAAGATTTTAACTGAAAGGAAACAAATGATGGCATTCCCTTGTGCTGACATTAAAAATCCCTGGCCCCTTTCTATGGGCTCTTTTCTTTTTGTGTCCTAAATACCATAGAAGTAATAGAGCGTTTACAGTTAGAGGCAATGATTGCTTTCTTCATTTCAGAAGAAGAGATTTTGAACTCTGTCAAATAATTTTAACCCTCAAACCTATCCAAAAGCTTTACTGTGAGGTACAAGTGTAATCACACAGAACAATCAGTCAGAATATTGTTTTGTTACTCTGAATATCACATGAAAAGTAACATTTTTTATTGTTATTATTACAACATTAGCATATTTAGCACAGTTCCTTATTCTACGTCATCTTTAGCATCTTTCTGCTTAATGATTTCTGTAGGATTTGCAGCTATCCAAAAGTATGTATTTGCAAGAATACATCCCAAACCATTTTTTCTGTACAAGAGAATGTAGCTGTTGTAGTTGGGAAAACTGTGAATCTGTTCAGCTTTTATCTCATTCCATTACAACAACAATACTAGATGTTAGCTGCTTACTAGTTTCTAATGCTCAGAGCCAGACTCAATGCCAAATTAAATGACTAAACTTGCTATTAAATTCAATCAAACTCATTATCTGTCTCAAACTACTGTTTCAGGGCAGGAAGGCCCTTTCAGCTGAGATGCAAGAGCTATGGTTTGATTTTTAAGGGCAAAACTTGAGGCAAAAAGCCTAGTCCTTGTTTCAGTTTCTAAGGCATTGTTGCTGTCTTTTCCTAGAATCAAAATGCCAGAGGCTGAAAAAACACATCTTTATGACATGTGAAAGTGGTATTAGGGCAGTTTTGGCGCTGTTGAACTTGACTAATAGAAAAATAATAACAACATTGCTAGAAATGTCCATGTTAGCTGAAGGACCCATGCAAAAGAGAAGAGAATTCAGGCATGGCTTGTTCTTTTTCCATTATCTAATCTGGGTACTTGTGGTCCACTATTGCACTGTTCACATGTGCTTTCTCATACCGGGACAGACTTGTGTTGCTGTAACAGAACTCTTCTTATCTAGGGTAAGCAATGGAGGGGGGCTTTGAGGCTACGGTAGAGGGAATGATCTCCCCAAGCCCACGCCTGACTGTGTGAACACTCGTCTTTTCACCATGGTATGGTTGGTGGAACCATAAGCTTCTGCATTTTTTCCAACTTCTTTCAGACTAGTAACTAAATTAAAGCTCTTTATATGTTTTCTTGCAGCACTTTTGCAGGCTAGATGAGAGAGAAAACAACCATTTGAGTACCATTTTCCTTTCACTCAATGTCCTCCACTATGCAGAGCATTTCCTCAGGCTCTCTTGCGACAGAAGTGCTTGTTGCTTTGGTGCCACTTCACTGCTCTGGGATTTTGGCAATTTTTCTTACCCTGTCTGAGCTCCTTCTCTTCTCTCTGTACAGCTTGGCTGCCAGCTTGAGCTGATCTGATGTTCCTTCCCACAGAAACGTGAATGGGAATGGCAGGTAGCAGCATAATGGTTATCTGTTGCTTATTTCAAATGTGGCTGTTGGATAAAAGCTGAAAATGCTGTTTTGCAAACAGCACCTCCAGACAGGCTATTAAAAGACTGAGCAAACAACCAGAAAAAAAACCTTACCATCCATTTTCTGAGACCTTGAAAATAAGGGTAATTTTATTATACTTGTATGTTTCAGGGTTTGATGGTTTTTTAGGCCTGAAGAACTCAGTGATAAACATTTGAATTCATCATTCTAACAGTTTTCAACTTTCAAAGTAAATTATTTGTTTTAAAGGTTGAGCATGTCACATGGTAATAGCATCTAACCAGCAGCTACGAAATGTCTAAGGAATCAGAGGAGATAGAGAAATCTCAGTAAGCAAAAGATAATGGCTAGGACAGCAGAGCGCAAACAGTAAAGACAGACAAGATGGGGGGGAGAAACTCCAAAACCTTAGTTATACTTTATCATATATTTTTGGATCATGTTATAACATCACAAAGATCATGCCTGTCATATAAACTCGATCTGAAAAAGTGTTTTAGTCAGACTTTGACTTATGGAAGTGACAGAAGGAAAGAGATGGCAAGACAATGGACCAAATTCTGACCATGATTGTACATGATGAATTGGTAACAGGAAGTTTAAAGTCTATTTTTACTCATTTGTTTTGTGTGGTGTGACACTAAAGCCCAACACACAATTTTTTCAGTTCTCATTCTATTTTCTTTTTCCAGCCAGTTCCAGCTCCAGGGAGAAGAAATGTTTAAATAAGACAATTTAGTGGGAAGAAAGCTTCTGGAGGGAAACTCTCTTACTATGAATCTGACACATTTTTTTGTTGGAAAAGCATTATCTTTAAATTAAAAAAAACAACCATCAACCTATTGACTATGAAATTTCTAGACAAATACCCAAAATGCACTCCCCTTATTTGGTACACTAAGCAAAACACAATGGCTTAGTACATTTTTTTTAAATATACATGTAATGACCTGGCTTTTTACTGCACTGTGCCTTGGAGAACCATCTACTGTGCAAGCTGAATTCAAATGTTAAAAATTTTACCATTGCAAACCGTCAAGTTTATTTCCACTTTTTGCTCACTTTGGGGGAAAACCCATAAAATTCTTCATTATGTTGTAAGACACTGCAGTGTAAGTAGAAAGTGTATTCCTACAATATAGACAAAAAAACCAAGTTATACTAGGTTTGACACATGATGTATGTTCAATGTCTGAGGTCTATTGTTACAGAATATATGGAATACTAAGGTATCTGCACGAAGGTTGTTGAAGTTCATAATAACATTTAGCATCACAGTGTTAATATAACTAATGAAATTATATATTAAACACTGTGTACCCTATTATCTACTTTATATAACCCACTCAATTCAAAATAACAACTGCATTTCTCAGTTTTTGCTGGGAACAGACTACACCTAATTAAGACTCTATGGATGAAATGTTATTGTTTACTAATGATATATTGCTAGTGCAATAAGTCTTGTACTCTTATTGCATATGAATGAAGACAAGAGATAAAACATTTAGGAATATGGCTAAGCAGGCTGTAAATACCAGATACATAGGCAGAGTAGAAACGTTGAGGGGGGACAGAGGTTAGAATGAACTCTGGTCTACAGGTGAAGCAGTACTGATCAACTTAACAAAACCAATTTTTGTCCATATATTGAGATAATTCTGTGAAACTTTTCGTATAGGCATTATCGATAGGTGAATGAAATGAGGCTCAGATCTTGTAAAGAAAAATTGAATTGTACTGCCAGTTATTAATATTGGCTATTTGCTTACAAATGCCTTCATATTAACCTGAAGTTCACTTGCTAGAAAACGGGAGAAACATAAATCCAGTATCCATTGGTAGTGCTAGGGGCTTGCAAAAGTAACAACCCATGCAAAGGTGCTTATTGAAGCCTGTTACTTGGAGCTGAATCTTCCCATTTAGACATTCACTGTGTATTTCTTGCCCATGCATTCAACTATAGGTGTTTTAATGCCCACTATGGCTAAATCCTAAAGAACTATAAACTGTGAATATTACTTACTCTGCACGTTTGTTTTTAAAAAAGTAATAATGCCTAAAAGTAACGCAGCAGTTCCATACACTGATCTCTCTAAAGGCACTTCTTAACAGGAAGCTTGAGCTTGCAATTAATTTAACAAGGAGCAGGACCAATGAATACTGTTTTGCTACGAATTTGTCTCATGACCTGCAATGAAGTACAAATGCTGTTCCAAACTTCTGGAGCGTTTCTTTCCTGTGTGGATTGCACTGGACTGCAGCTGGTGTGCTGTGGCTGCATTTCCCACCAAAGGGGCTTCTACTCATCAAGCTATTTTTACAACATTTACATCTTATTAGCAAGATTAAAGACTCTACTTTTCTGCTGGGCAATGGATGCAAAAGTTACTAGGAGAGGGCAGGCAGATGACATAAATCTTGCTTCCTTAGAGAACTTGTCGCAAGCATTAAAATTCTATTAATCCTTTGTGATTCCTAATGGGTTTTATGACAACAAGCAATGGCGGATTCTTTATTCATGAGGGTAGACCCTATTACCCACTCAGGGAAGAAAAAGTGCTAGCCCATTATTTTTGGTTATTAACCATTACTGTTTAGTAAACACTTCAAGCACTGCAGGGACATCAAGAGCTCCAGGCTCAGCCCCAAGGACTTTCCATACTCAGGTTCTAGGCTTCGGTGTTCAGTGTTTGGTACCAGCCAGATGGATGTAAATGACAGTATCTGACTCCAGCTGTTCCACAAGAGATGGTACTAGATTTTTCTGCAGTTCAGCCCTTGGAGTTTCTAGACAGCTCTGGCCTTTATATGAAGATAGCGTGATCTATTTTTCCATAAAAAGCAGTAATCTGTATATGCCTCATGCAGGGAAGGTAGTGAGGCCTGTGATAGATAATAAGGAGTGGGAGAGAGGGAGGGAAGAAGGGAGGAAGGAAAAGAAATGAAGGGCGGCAAAACACTGCTGTTTGTGGCATTAAAAACAGGGAAAGGAGCAAAACATACAAACAGTAGCTAAGTCTGTCACTGGACAAGCAAACTAAGTTGTTTGACCAGCGTAATGCCAGAGAGCAACTCTGAAAACAATGTTCTTTTGATACCCTAATGTGTAAGCAAATTGATCCTTTAAATGGGCTGTCCATTGTGGTGTATTGAGAAGGAAAGATTTTTCCAAAAGTCTTTGAAGTGTTGTTCTGTGCAAATCTTGGCAAAAGTTTCATCTGTGTAAAAGTATTACACAAATGCCTTTCTACAGTTTAGAAGAACTTTCAGGTAAATGTGTTCAAGCTTCTTGAAAGAAGATAATCTGCGCATACACTGATGCAGTGCACAGAACTACAGATGAGCAGAGGAGCTGCAAAACATACTGTTTCTTTATGCTACATAGAAATGTAGAATTATAAATAAAAACTATTGGCAGATCATGAGATCTGGGATCAGTATATTCTCTTCCACAACTATGAACAATTGGGAAAAGCTAAACATAAAGATAAAATAGTAACTCAATTAGTTGACTTCATTTTCATCTATGATTCATTCTGTTTGGTAACACTCTTCTACCAAATATGGGCATATCTGAGTTCTGTGTTTTGGAGAAAAAGTAAACTGAGACAAATTTGTCATTTAAGTAACATTGAATGTTTAATTGCCAGATGTCGACTGCTTCAAAAGGTGGCAAAAATTAAAGGTTTTTATAGAGCAGAATAGTTTCATAATAATGAAAATGGAGACAAGGGTTTTTTGGGGGAAATGACTTTCAGGACTCTGAATGGTTAGAGAAAGGAAAGTATCATGGAGATGTTGATAGGCTTCCCTTGTATCAAATCTTTCAAATGAATGAAGAAGCACAAAAGATCTATTTTAGAATATAAGAAGTTAAATATCTCAGAATAATGGAGTATTACAGGCAGCTTTCTTCTATAGCCTTCGGATGTCAAAGTAATGATTGAGTTATCATACCAGATTTTAGAAATGAATGATGGATAAAACAAACAAGTGGCACTTGGAAATTATTAATTTAAAAAATAAAGGTAAGAAGGAGCAAAGCAAACTGATATAGCGTAAAAATGTATGAAAAAAAAAAACCAAACCAAGAAAAGAAACCCTGAGGTAGTTTTAGTGGATCTGCTGTTTAATAACTGGAAATAATAAGTTTGGTTAGGACTGCTTTCCTGTGTTAGGTGTCCTGGAATCCTTTTTTGGGAGGTGTAGACAGAGGTCATGTAAGTCATAACTGAATAGAACAAAATGGGAAGGAATAATAGTAGAGCAATCACCACTTTTAACTGCTGCAAAGTGTGGCCTGAATCTGTCAGCAGGATTTCTGTTTTTGTTTTTCAGAAGAAAAAGTATAGCAAAACAGATCAAACCTAACATTTTTTGTCTGGGTCCCCATCATTCACTAGAGGAAATGACAAACTCATTTTATGTGATTTTTATGGCTGTCCCTTCCCCCTTCCCCTCAATTCTGTTTTATTCATTAATTGCAATTCTCAGTTTTTGTTCCAAGCTTCTTAAACCGGATTATCACCTTTTCATTCCAATATTCTCTCCTAGTCGCCCATAGTTATCACTACCTTTTTATAAGGGTTGATTTCATAACCTTTTGATCTGCTTTAGTACTTCACTAACCGTACTTTATAACACAACTGTAATTATTTTTCCTTATGAAGAAATTCAGTTTTGTTTTCAGGCTCCTGAAAACTTTTAATTTAAATGGCCTAAACATTCATTGAACTCTATTTACAGCCCATCTTACAAACACTCGGTTAACTGTAGTTAAACCCACAGTATTTTCAAGTTTCAAAATTAGATTTATAAAGCTTTATGCGGGAAGAGTGACTCATACAAGGTTGCAAATGGAAATTTCAAAGAAGGGGAACATTTAAATGAAGAATCCCAGTTAAAAAAATTCAAAATAATCTTGCAATTTAGAGCGGGGGGGGAAAAGAATCTATAAAGATATTAGGGCAATAGGAGCAAGACTGTGAAACACTTTAAAAAAAGTCATGTCCTATGGGTTTAAATGGCTGACATATGACCACACATTGGCAGCATGGGTCTGTAGCTTGCTTCTTGGCCATTCCTTGACGAGAAAGTTCAGTGTAATTGAGAGGGAATGTGACTTTATTAAAGGTGCTATTTCTCAGCAACCACAATAGATATTTATTTCCTTTGGTAAAGTAAAAACCCGTTTTAAATGATCCAGGTACTCTAGTTGTTCATGTTTCATTGTGTTTTAGGCCTTAGCAATTTCTTAGACTAAATGCTCCCAACATTTTGGAGTAAGCCTTCTCCTTTTTTCTTGCCCTTCTCCTTTGCTTTCACCAAGCTGCATATGGCTGTCCTGTAATTTGGCTTTTTTAGACTGAAAAAAGGACAGTTTACAGTGGTACTAGATAGATTAAAGTTCTTCAATAAATCACACTAATGCGATCATTATATCACCACTGTTCCTACCATATTAACATGGGTTTTACAGTAAACTCCCCATAGAGGAATTAATTAACAGAGACTTTTATTTTTAAGAATTAACTATTAAGTATGAATGATGCTTAGTCTTAGGACTAAAATTTGGGTTAGAAGATTGCTGTTCATGTTTCAATACAATATTGTCCTGATTAAGCCATATCATAGCTTGAACACTAAACTTTGAACTTGACAGAACACACCTAAATCCTCACATCAACACTTGTCAATCATAGTATACAGTTTCTAAAGAAAAATACCACAGTAACCCATGGAAGATAGAGAAACATTTATCCAAAGAAAAACTATACCAGCAACTCCAGCAAAAGGCTTTCAAAATATAATTATACCCAAAGGGAATAGACATATTCATTGGTACCTTATGCTTTATAAAGCCACGGGAGTTAACCATCAGATAATAGGTGTGTTACCTGTCATGGCTTATTGCTTAATTATTATGTCTATTTGATATAAATTGGATTTATACACCAACAACAGTGAGTCTTAAATGCTCTTAAATTTGTGAGACAAAATTGTATCTTTAGATTATAATGACAAGAACCTAGTTAAATATGATGAATATATGATACAGGCAAAGAGAGATTAATTTTGAAGAATGAATGCACCGAGATTTCCTTTAATGCACAAGCCTTTAAGAGCTGACAGGCACACACAGCCATACAGAACCTCCCTCACTTTTTTAGGGCTCTATCTTCTATTATGTCATACCAAAGGACATTATATTGGCATTTGTTTGGTATGGATATACATTTTCTTGCATAGCCGTATGTTTGAGGCTGTTTGATTTCATGCTCAGGTGTTGCAAATTTTTTTTTCTGATCATTCAGCATTGTAAAACCAAATGGACTGCTCCAAATGAGATATAGAAACTCCACGCAGCATTGTTGACTCTGTGATAAGAATCTGGTTAGACTACCTGGATACTACCTGATGACTAAGTGAGTGAGACATGTCTTTAGTAGCGGGTGGCTTTAGATTGGGTTTTCCATTTGGACTTGCTTGTGCTGCTGGATTTTGATCTTGAAGTTCCCTTAGAATGTATCGTTGTTTCTGACATATTTCCTAAAAATTAGGGTTGCAGTACGTCATTTACTAGTTTAATTTTTTACCTTAATTCATAGAGCATGTTGTCATTCAGGCTGTGAATAAAAATAACGGCAACTTGTGTCCAGGACCTACTTTTCTGTGCAAAATAATAAAATAAAAACAAACAAAAAAAGGAAAGGCAAATTGTCCTGAAAGAAACAACAACTGAGTACTAATTTTTCAGAACACTGGTGCTAACTGCAAGAATAGAAAAGAAAAATAAGAGTACTTTCTGAAGTCTTTAAAGAAGAGTTGCCTGAAAGATTTTTGGAAGTGAAAATTAAATTTGGCAGAAGATATGTAAGGCTCAGCTACCTGCTAAAACTTGTCAACTCCTAATTTTACATCTGTTGTTGATCACACTGCAGGACTTGATAATATGTTTATGATCATGTCACTGTAATGGAAGAGGCAATGTTAAATTGTCATGTCTAGTCAAGTAGGGGGCTTGGTCTTTCATGTATATTTGATGACAAACAATCCCACTGAAGCATAGCTGGTGTATTGCAGTAGTACCCATACAGGAAGGACTTGTGTTTAGTTGTGTTATTCTTTGCTGCCTCAGGCATAAGCATCTATGATTTCTCAAGATATTTTAAACAAAGACGAATTACAATTATACAGACTTTAAACAAAAGAGTAGTTTCATCTGTAATCCTGGTTTTGTCTTAAGGATTGTCATTTTGCATTTTGTTTAGCAGCCGAATAAGAGAAGCCCTGACAATAACTGCCAGGTACTGGCAAATAATTACTCAGTGTACAGGTTAAGCAAGCATTTTGTGCATTATAAAATTATTTAGCAATTAGTTTTCAAAGTAGCATACGATCTATGTCGCTGTCCTCAGGTTCGCTTCCTCTTACATGGTAAAACTTACTAAATTTCATTTAAAATGTACGTTTATGTTTCCTTTTTAACCATTAGTCCCATTGCCATTACTATAGAAGAAGCTACCACATTGCAGTAACAAAACCTGAAAAGATTCCTCAAATCTAAATACATTAAAAGTGAAAATTCAAGATGAAACTCACTTTAATAAAAGACTTTGAATATTTGTTAAACTGTTTTGCACCTTGAAGAGAAACCAAGGGTGCGCACACATTTTGATTGCATACAATAGGCCATTCTTTGTCACTTGCCCTTACTGAGCTATGCATATTCATGCTGTACCTCCCATCGGTTCGATATATGCTCGTGCCATTAGCTCCCCAAAGATCTGCCCTGATTCTGTCTCGAGGGTGTCACTCCTAACAGCAGGTTTAGAGCTAGAAAACTTCATACTATAAAGATTTTTCTGCTATATGTATTACAATTATAAATGTACTTTTAAACCATTTTTGGCGGTGAGGAAATATTAATCATATCTGTAGCTCTATTTTTGAAGGACTTGATAAATTATTTCTGAATTCTTTTCTATTGTTTAATGAAGGGTGTTTTATCCATTTAAAAACAAGAACCACCTGATTAGGAAAATATACAGCTGACCTGCTGAGCAGATGAATTAACACAGTTAAGTATTCTTTTGGACAGTCACCAGAAACGCTTCAGTCTTCCAAGATTTTGTTTCCTAGCTTGCTAGTAAATTTTCATTCTTGAGAGAGCATGTAGAGTTGTCATTAATTTTTACTATGAAAATGTTTGTATAGAAATTGCTTTTGGAAAGTGAGCTGCACAAATAAGAGTAATGGTAGTTTCCTTTGCCTCCACGTGATGACAATTTTTGAGTTAGAGCTGCAGCTTTATTAAAATATTTGAAAAATATTGTCCTCAATTCATTGTCACAAGAATAGCCTGTAAGTGTAAGTAAAGAAAAGTACACCTTTGCAAACCACTTGGCGCTAATAACACAGCTAAGCATCAAACTCTCAAAGCCTGAGTGTCATTTGCATATTCCTTGATTGCCATTTTCTTCCCCAGATGAGCTTCCAGGAAAACCAGGCAAGTATTAGTGTGGAAGTCCAGTATGATACAGAACTTACTTATTAGATAATCCCATTTATACAGACTTTCCCTGCTTCTGCAACCTACTCCTGTCCCAGGGCTCCAGGGAAATGTCTCGGATTTGCTGTTCACCAACGGTCACTTGCGTTTAGGTACTTTGTCCTAGTATCTCTGTGCTCATCTTGGAGTTAAATGCAGCCTTTCTCCTCTTTTAGAATCATAGAATGGAATCATAGAATGGAATCATAGAATCATCCAGGTTGGAAGGGACCTCTAAGATCATCAAGTCCAACTATTAACCTAATGCTGCCAAAACCACCACTGAACCATGTCCCTCAGCACCATGTCTACACTTCTTTTAAATACCTCCAGGGGTGACGATTCCACCACTTCCCTGGGCAGCCTGTTCCAATGATTGCTACCATTTCTGTGAAGAAATTTTTCCTGATATCCATCCTAAACCTCCCCTAGTGCAACTTGAGGCTGTTTCCTTTTGTCTTATTGCTTGTTACTTGGGAGAAGAGACCAACCCCCACGTCACTACAACCTCCTTTCAGGTAGTTATAGAGAGCAATAAGTTCTTGCCTGAGCCTCCTTTTCTCCAGACTAAACAACCCCAATTCCCTCAGCTGCTCCTCATAAGACTTGTGCTCTAGACCCCTCACCAGCTTCGTTGCTCTTCTTTGGACATGGTCCAGCACCTCAATGTCTTTCTTATAGTGAGGGGCCCAAAACTGAACACAGTATTCAAGGTGGGGCCTCACTTCCCTGCTCCTGCTGGCCACACTGTTCCTGGATGCTATTGGCCTTGGCCACCTGGGCACACTACTGGCTCATATTCAGCTGGCTGTTGACCAGCACCCCCAGGTCCTTTTCAGCTGGGCAGTTTTCCAGCCACTCTGCCCCAAACCTATAGCGTTGCATGAGGTTATTGTGACCCAAGTGCAGGACCCAGCAATTGGCCTTGTTGAGTCTCATACCATTGACCTCGGTCCATCGATCCAGCCTGTCCCAATCCCTCTGTAGAGCCTTCCCACCCTCAAGAAGATCAACACTCCCACCTAACTTGGTGTCATCTGCAAATTTACTAAGGGTGCACTTGATCCTCTTGTCCGGGCCGTTGATAAAGATATTAAAGAGAACTGGCTCCAATACTGAGCCCTGGGGAACACCAATTGTGACTGGCCACAGACTGGAATTAACTCCATTCACCACAACTCTTTGGGCCCAGCCATCCAGCCAGTTTTTCACCCAGTGAAGAGTATGCCCGTCCAACCATGAGCAGCCAGTTTCTCCAGGAGAATACTGTGGGAAACAGTGTCAAAAGCTTTACTAAGGTCTAGGTAAACAACATCCACCACCTTTCCCTCATCCACTAAGTGGGTCACCTTGTCATAGAAGGAGATCAGGTTTGTCCAGCAGGCCCTGCCTTTCATGAAGCCATGCTGACTGGTCCTGATCACCTTTTATCTCCCCATCCTTTACCTTGGAACTTCTGACATCTAATCAGAGAGCTCTGATTTCCCAGTCTTCTGTGAAAGCCATTTCCTTTCTCTCCTTTGTTGAAAGATGATGCAGCAGCTGTATCTGAAAGCTTTCAGGATGTGCTCTGGAAGACTTTGGTTTCCTCCCAGGACATTTCCCCTTTGCACCACAGCTCCTGGTGTGTTGGGGAATTAGCCAGCTATGCTTCTCTGCCCCTCTCCTGACAGCCTAGAGATGCTCTAAGTTTTCCCAGACCTGTTTGTGAGGAAGGGAAACGTCTATTTCGTGTGGTGCAGGTCAGGCTGAGCCAATTGTTGGAGTCTTGACAGCATGTGTGTTTAAAAGTGAGTGTGAATATTTCACAGTAAAATATGAAAAGTCTACTTTGTGGTCTTTTAAAAATATTTCTGGCACAGCAAAACAAGTAAGATGGGAGACAGGCTTTTTGTATGGGATTACTTGGTGCTAGTACACCATTTTCTCCTTGCCAAGTTTTTGGTTAAGTAGGAAAGTGTATTTCCTTGATTATGATGAGGCGAGACACTCTTTAAATAGAAAATAAATTTTATCGCCATCTGCAGAGCAATCTGATGAATTAAATGAGGAGTTACACTCTGTTGGCTCTTTTTGAATAAGCAGGTTCATATGGATTTTATAAATCCAGAACTGGATTTTTAAATGCGCCTCCCTCAAAATTTAGCACAAAATAGTTTGTTACACGCTGATAATCTCGGTCCAATTATATATTCCTTTTTGATGCTTTGTCCTAATTTGAGATATATATATACACACACCCACAAAGTATTTTAAGTAAGATTTTAACAATACGAATGAGAACTTATGTTTCAGGAGGAGCCCTGATCTGCCAGTCTTCTGCCTCGTGTCAGTTATGGTAAGTGGTGGTATCACATATCAGCATACAGTAGTTTGACCACATAGTCTGTGCTATCTGAACATCTATAATGAATATGCAGTAGCAAAGATAAGATGTGAATCTAAAATCTAAAGGTTACTTGCCTAAATTACGCTATCAGAAGTGATAGGAAGACTGTAGCAAAGTATCAGAAAACCAGACTGGTCTAGGCAAAGGCCCTGCCAGCAGCTTGAAGAGTTGCGTTCACCCTCCTCAGCTGTGGTCTGCTGCGTGGTCGTGGGCAAACTATTTAGTCTGTGCATGTCTCGGTTACTTGCCTATAAAGTGGGAAAGGAGACTTCAGTTTTGTCTTCTGTTTAGTCTGTTGATGTAGAAGAAAAAGCCTTTTCTAATGCACATAGTACCTAGCACAATGAAGTCCTGATCTCTTCTCTAGACATATTACGACATGAATAAGATAATATTATTCTGCTATGTTGTTATGAGATTTTAAACCCATATATCTGCACTGGTCATTTATTTTGAACAGTTTGAGACACTTCAGGTGTTGGCATTCATATATCAGCGATCAAATATAGCAAAAATCACACTTTATCACCAGAAACCCTGTGTCTTACTCAGGTTTAACAAGTAACTTCACAAATTAAAACAAGAGCTTAGGTACGCCAGCAGCTATAAACATCTGTTTAAACATGTTAGGGATTATTAGGGTAGTACCTCAGCCTTGTTAACTTGAAGTGTGAGCCAGGTTTGCAGTCCAAAGCAAGCATAAGAACTGTGGTGTAGCAAAAAGAAGGGAAAAACCTTGTTCTTGCAGAGTGAAGATTAATTGGACATATACAATAAGTACACACAAGCCTTTAAACTTTCATTCAAATCTATTCCAGCCACAAAAACACAGCTGTTCAAGCTAACAAAGCATTATAGGTCTAGACCTGCAAATGAGCACATGAATGGTATTAAAAATTAAAACCTGCAGTAAAAGTCTTAGGCCGCAGTTTGTCACATCTGTACACAGTCAGATCTCATTGAAAATAATGCCAAGTTCAGAGTCAGATTTTGGTGTTCATTATAAATGCACTCCAAACTGGTATGATTGAACAACAATCAGTCTTGGGTTCTCAAAATTCCAATATAATGCTGTGGGATTAGGGAAGCTGAGACACAGCCAGTAAGAACTAGTTTCTCATACAGAAAGATACCCATAATTGTTTTCTCTTTCTTTTTAGAAAAGATAAGGACAACATATCTATTTAATTCTAGTTCTTCTCCAGTACACTTTTATGCCTTAACCATAATTGAAATACCTTTGCCAAAGCCTCTGCTTCATCCAAGCAAAATCTCATGACTGGTGGTGTTATCCTTCTGAAAGTGGTAGGTGTCCTTCCTTTAAATCCAGTTCTGCCTGGCCTCCTTGATTTTGTGCTTTTTAAGCTCTTTCCGTTAAGCAGACAATCTGTCCTTCAAGAATGGCTGCTGTGCAGATGACATGCAGGTCCATCTTCTCACTCTCTCATTTTCCCACCTGTTTCCCTCCATCGAAACTAAAGCTTTAGCTATTCTGACATGATCTTATGGTTGTTTGGATTTTAGTTCAAATGTAAGATGGCTGAAACAAAGCCCTTAATGTTTTCATCATGGTGTTTCTTTCCTCCTTTTTAATCACTGTGAACAAAATTAAACTTTGTCTGTCATTTATGCAGTAATCATTTAATCAGCATTTCTTTGTGATCCCCACATCTAGGTGATAGTCAAATCTTGCATAATTTTTCATAACTAATTGAGATTTCTCTTTATCTATTCATTCACACAAGTGGAACTTATAATTAAATTACTTGATTTTCTCAATGTCCCTTTCAGTTCTGTCTTGTTTATGTCTGCTTAATGTGCTGTTAAATGGTTTTCATTCTCATTTTGTTCACATGGCTCAGCTCTTTAAATCCATCTAACTTCATTTTCTTTCCTCACACCATATGCAAACTACTTCCGTAACTTTCACATTCCATCACTGATCAATCTTTGGGTAGTTCTCTATTTCAAAAGAGATCATGAAATTACTTTCTATGAAAAAGCAGCCTCCCATTTACATATAAATACATATAAAAATAAATATATATACTTCTAATTTTTCATAGGTTTTTATTCAGAGTCATGTTTTAGTGAACCTGGGTGCTTTGCTGCACTATAGTCTTCAAACAAGGTGGGTAGAATAATGTGAAGAATAGATGAGACGATAAAAAAAAAAGGTATGAGAATGGATTACTAGAATACCTTGCAGTGAAAAACTGCTTGAATTTAAGAAATGGAAGGAAAATGGTACAAGCAAGTGTTTCACACTGCTTTGTGTATGTTGTGATGCTGAAAGGGCACAACAACCAGACATTTAAAAATGCTAGAAATCTACCATCCATATCTTGAAGTGCCAGGGGAAGGAAAAAAGACAAATCACTGTCATAGAAATATGTTTAAGCAGTTTACCAAGAAGGAAATTTTGCTGCAAAGTTCTTAAATGATTCAGTATATCATCTGCTTTGAGAGAATTACATTTTATTTTATTCCTGTGTGAAGATATCTATTCAATCCCTTAAATACAACCTCTTTTATTAGGAAAAAACAACTTATTTAAGTGGTGGAAGAATGAACAGCTAAGAGAATTGTCTGTTTTCTGTATACATTGATTGTGAGGATGAGTACTGGAAAGGACCAGTATTGGAAGACTTTTAGCAGTAATTGCCACTTTAAAGATGAAATTAGTGAAACAGAAACTGTCCTGGGCTGTAATTCTTCATCATAGAGTTCTACTTATGCCTTTTTGCTATAGCATTTTGGAAGAATGTAAGGCAGTTAATGAAAACTGTATCTATCAGCAGTGATTTGGTGTAAGGTATGTGGAAGCTGTCAAAGGATCTAAATCCTCTCTGATCTACTTTGCAACTCAATCTGTGTGTTCCTCACTGCCCTCATGAATGGGCTAATTTTCCACAAAAGACTACTTTGCCTTTTTTGTTCCTTTTGAAATATTAATATTCACATTTGAAAACAAAACCAGACTTATTCTGATGTTGCAAATGGCATTCCTACAAAGGATGTTTGCATATCCTGAAAGAATGGTTCCAACTTGATGGTGTTTCTAGCTGGAGTCAGTATGATAAATACGTGACAACTGTGGCAGAACATGGCCAGTTTTCCTCAGAAAGACTGAGTGGCATATCTGAACAGTTGCTGAAATATGACAACAATCAAAATCTAGATAAAACTTTGTGCTTTCAATTCTTGAAATGTTGACATCCCCCCCATTGAACACAACAAAAAAAAATCCCACCAAATTCTGGGTGTAACTAACAATTTAAAAATAAAAATGAATTACCCACTACCAGTGGGTGATTAGCTTCCCTAATCTTCAGGAAAAAAAAATTAAAACAGTAAGCTTGATCAGACATAAAAATATCTCAAGAAGCTTATTTGAAAACCCATCTGTTCTCCAGTGCAAATTTTTTTTACCTTCAAGAACTCAGATACTAAAAATAGTATTAACTCTCAAAAATTGCTAAAGTGGTTATTCTAATACAGCCTTCAGAAAACGGAGTGTGATTACTCTCTACATAGAAGTAAAAATGGACCGGAAAACACAGAAACAAGTATCTGAATTGTATTTCAGCATCAGAAAAGTGATGCGTTGTCACTTGCTGAATTCAGTAGTGGGATGCTGAGAACCCTTCTCTGCCTTATACCGTGCCTGAACAATGAAATTTATTTGATTTGTTCCCATAAATTCAAGATAAAAGATGAGTTTGGCTCTCTTAGAAAAACAAAGCAAAAAATGTAGTTGAACATTATTCAAAGAAAGTATTAAAGGCAAACAGGAAAATGGCAAAAACAGTGCTGCTTAGAGTGATGTATTTGACAATTCTGATTTTGACAGATTGAGTTGGTTTTTTTCAAGCACTTAATTCACTTCTTGCTCTGTTTTGAAATTTAATAATCTAAGCATGTTTAAAAATTTAATGACTTTTTTTATAGTCAAATTTAAATTCAGGAAGGCAATGACAAGTGCTCTAGTACAAAAATAACATACCTAATTTCAACACCAAAAGTCAATGTAATGTCTAATGTACAAATGACAAGGTGTATGGTAGAATAATTCTTTCTGATATCGTTTCTGGTCATAGTGATACAAAGTTTTGTAAAACTGTTAAAGTATGAAATTGGAACAAAACGTAACTGGTGATAAATTTTAACTGGAATAACACAAAATTTTTCCATATTAGCCAGCAATTTTAGGGCAGTGTTGAATCCTGTCAATCCTATTCATTACTGAAAGTGGCAAATCCTGCCTTCTGATAACCCTACATGCATTTCCAAACACCGGCTAGCATATCAGACAATCATTTTTGTACCCTTAGACGCCACCTTTCCTCAAACATCTCCTTTACTGTGATATCTACAATAAACTTGCAAGTTATTAGTTTCCTGATACAGTGGCATCACATACTAACTTGTGAATCCAGTCTGTACTCTTTCTTCCAAGCAGCTCTACCATTCTCTTAGAATTCTTTTGAATTTACAGCGAGGACCACTCCTGCTTTGTACAGTCCCTTCCACAGTGGTCCACAGCAAGTACTTGTAGTTGCTATGGTAACATAATAGCTAACAAAGAATATTGCAGTCTGAAAACCATGATTTGGAAACAACATAATGTAGATTTCCTTTCTTAGGGAGCACTCCTCTGGTTTTTGCTTCTGGTAGCCACCAACCTGCTTACATAGTAATCATGAATTCATGCTTAGATTTCAAATAGGACAGTGGGGTCAATGCTGAATTAAGAGTGAATTAATGAAAATAAGGAAAGCAAGGCTTCCCTGGAAGCATGGATCATGGTACTGAACTTGTTGAAATGGACAGCAGTGGCTGTTGAGTGAAATGGAGCAACAGGTTGTTAAAGGAATCCTGAATTTCGTAATCCTCATGTTAAGTAAAGGGGCAAAAGGAGAGATTTGCATTGAAGGAATCAGAACCACAGTGAAGAAAGAAAGGAATAAAAGTGGGAAATTTTCTTTGTATCAACAAATGTGCATTTTTTTCTTCGCTTTTATCATACATGGGAGTTATTCTCCTCTACCCCCCCACAGATTGTTTGCTTATTTCACACTTTGCTGTGGCCTGCTCAGGAAGTCATCTTCGATGTTTGCAAATGAGTTTCACATGTTGTTGCCTACCTTCACAA
The DNA here is from genome assembly GCA_013398295.1 of Chionis minor. Taxonomy (NCBI): domain Eukaryota; kingdom Metazoa; phylum Chordata; class Aves; order Charadriiformes; family Chionidae; genus Chionis; species Chionis minor. The sequence goes on along the minus strand of VZSF01010834.1, from coordinate 559,287 downwards.
TTTGTGCCCTTGTACAGTTAAACCGCTAAGCATATTTTCATTGTCAAACTCAGAAAAGAGGCAGGCTACTGACATATACTCCCATATACTATGGCTCTGGGAGAAAGCTACTTCATAGAGAAGACTTTAAAATGAATATAATGAGGAAGATGCAGAGGAAAATATGGTGCATATTTACATTGCAACTCCAACAACAAAGAAAAATGGAAAACAAAACAGAAAGCATGTTTGCAGCATGCCACCCTAAAGGATATTTTTAAGTTGAAATGTTAAAAGCATTCTCATTAACAGCAGACTACGCCAGTTTAAAACAAAGCCCAAATTTGTCATAGCTCCACAGTTCAGAGTGCTGTATTCAAAGCAATTCCAAACTACTTGAATATCTTCTAAACCTGTGGTCTGCTTTTGTTTTTTCCTTTTTTCCTAACCTTTCCCCTTTTTCTCTCTCCTCCCTCTTCCAAATGCTTCACATTGTCTGGGTTCCAATTTATGATGTTGATCTACCTGAAGTGTGCCCAGTCAGGGGATAAGGAAAAAATGCTATGTCTATTTTTCATGTATTTCTTTTATGATTAAAAATTACTTTCCTCTCTATAGAAGGCATGGGATTTGATCAAATATTTGGATAATTAAATATACCCTCCTAGCAATGAAAGATTCTATTCCTTTACTTTAAAATCAAAATTTAAAAGATGCTTTATGGCTATAATTTGTTTGCATTATAGCACCTAGAAACTGAAGTAGGGCCCTCACTGTGCTAAACAGTTTATGAGTGTATAGAATTAAAACTTGGAAGGCTTAGAGCTTGGGAGCTTTACTGCTGACTGCAACGCATCAAGGATTTCACCTGTGATGAAAAACATTCCCTGCCCCAGAAAACCTTACACTTTTAATGAGCAAGACAGATTTACAAGGGGAGGAGAGAAAGGTAGAGTGGTTCATGGTTATGAAGCAGATCCACTACAGAGCAGAGAATGGGTCCTTCTGTCTCCTGTCACAGCTCAGTGCCCTGGGTGTGCTGTGTCCTCGACACATGATTAACTACTAAATCTTTCCAGCACCCTCTGAGAAACCGGATAAATTAGTCTGCATTAAATACTTTGCTGATTCCAATGCCGATATAGCTTGCTTAAACATCTCCATGCTATATTCCAGCCTGCCTGTATTCTTACTTCTGGGAATCTGTGGGGAGTTGCCTCTGTTTGGAAAAATGATTCCTGGAAGGAAGGCTTGATTTGGACCCAGGCTGGTATAATGTACTCTTCCCAAAGAAGGGAATGGAAGAAGAGAAAGATGACCATTCAACTAATTTGTGGTGAAGAGTGTGGACAGTGCCATTGATCACAAAGACTTGTAGGGATCTGGGAGGACAGGACTAACCTTTGCTGCAGGGGAGCTCTCGTGTAGTGAGATTTGTGATAAACTTCTATTGGATCGTCCATCCAGGCATCCCAAAGCAGGAGAAATGCCATGGAAAAAAAAGATACAGCACGCAATCTGAAGATGGATCCTAAGTGCTTCCAAGCTTGTTTTTACTGCACTGAAACTTATAAAAGTTACCATAAGAGACTGCTTCTGGAATTGATATTTGTTTCCTTTTAATTACAGAATTCTCAGAATTGCAGTCTTGGCAATCAATAAATAAATTATAGGAGATTTTCCCCTTGAAGTTATTTTCATGTTAAAAGTGCAAATACAAGGGAACACAAAAGAAACTGGAAAAAACTGGGCCGAATGAATCTTTGGTGTCACTGTGCTAGCTTCAGTCTGGACTAGACTACATTTTAGCCTCTTCAATCACTTTGGAAATGCCCAGTCATGATATGAAGCACCAGTTATGGTAGGGCTATTACACCAAGGTTTTTCAGGTAGACTGGAGTGTTGACAGGGATGTAAGAGTGGATTTTAGAGGAAGTAAAAATTAAAATTACACTAAGGTCTTTTAGATATAACATCCCAAATGATAGTTTTGAGGAAGGTAAACTTGGGCCACAGATTTCAGGATTTTTTTCCTTGAAAGTTTAAAACTCAGGAACAAATATTGGTTTCATTTGTTTCTCTTTTTGGTAGTATGAGCCTCTTTCTCAATTGCCTGCAATTTCTGCCTTATTGCTCATTTCTTTCCTATCATTTGGCTATATAATTACTTCTAATATTAGAAATGCTTGAGCAATACACTCATGATGTACTCTGGCTATTTCTCCTTTTCCCTTTTGTAGTCCAGGAGTTCGACATTAGCAACATGCTTATGACCTACTTGCAGATTTCTGCCAGTGGCAGCTTGAGGTCAGATGGATGGGATATTTCTTTCTGGGACAAGAGGGTATCTGAACTCTTCAGAAATCTTGCAAGGTAGTCCATTAACATGCATATTTCTGCAGAATTTGGGCTGGGACACTCTGTAAGGCTGCTCTGACTTAAAGTGTTGCTATGTGTTGGCCCTGGAAGTATCTGTGCCTGCTCTTAGCAAAGCAGTTTGACTCTAGTTTTCCCTGTTTCTTTGGAAGTGATGCTACTTGAGTTACCTACTTTCTATAGGCTAGAGGATGCTCGTGGACAAGTATTGTAGCTCAGTGGACACAATCGTGACCAAACTGCGGAAATCTGATCCCGGGTCTCTTTTTAACACTCCTTAAAATAACAGTTTTTGGATCTAGTCTCATTAACCTCTAATCTTTGCGTGCTCTCAGCTGAACCTTCACAGTAACTTAAATACTTTTAGTTTCATAAAAAACACACTTTGACCGCTTGAAGTATCTTTATTCCCACGTAGAACTCCAAGTTTGCTGCTGTGGACCATGGAATGTAATTTTATATTTGTATCCATATAAGTGCACAAAGTATCTGGGATGTGGTGCAACTCAATCAAAGAAGTAAAACACAGTGCAATATTGGAGCCATATAAACATTGTATCTGAGGAATACGGCAGAGAAGTACTCTGACACAGACTATATTGTTTGGAGGCAAAAATTAATTTACCCAAAATGAAAACTCAGTAGCTTGATTGATGACCATTGCTTTTAGGAACTAGAGTTGAGGTGTGGTACCTTGATAACTTAAGCTGCTCTCCAAATCAAATTGCTTCCATAGAAATATAACTTTTATTTCTTTGAATACTATATTTTTGGTTTTACTATAGTGCTTATAACACTATATGAATAAACGGTACCCAGAAACAATATGTTGGATTAACTGCTAGCAAGATGACATTCAGCTTCCAATTTAGAACCATTTAATGTACGTGAAGATTAGTGCAACATGATTATTTTCAACAGTGACATTAATTTCAGTATTAAATTGCAATTGAATTGTAGATGTTCAAATAAAAATATATGTTCAGATCCCTTTCTATGTGATATAAACACAGTATTTTAAATAAGCAAAATCCTAAATAATTTCCTTACATAGAATAATGTGTCACTATACTTGAGTGATCCAGGCATGGATTAAGCCACTATAGGTAGTCTGGAATAAGGTGGTGTAGGCAAGCCCTCAGCTCTAAGAAAGTATAGCTATGGAATTTTCCTAAAATTTAGCCTGAGCTATTTAATGTTTGATATGCAAAATGAGAAGAGGAAATAAAGACTAAGTGGAGTAAAATTTAGTCCTGCTCAGATTCAGTAAGAAGATATGGCTTGTGTACCACCTATCTCCTGCATAAATCCTCAAAAAGTGATAAACTGAAATGTCAGGTATAATTACACTTTTATATAAACCTTTCACACAAGATTTAATTACCATATTTTGTACACTCTCATGTGCTGTGTGGAAATCTGTAGGCTACTTTATCTGTTGGCTTGATCTACAGGAATAATGTGAACAAGTTACTTTATTTTTTTTAAAAGCCTTACTGGTAGCGTTACAATTTGCTTCACATTTCTTAACTCTTCTACGTGCCTAAAAAAACCCACCCAACCCTCTTTGATTTAACAATGACATATTAGAAACCAAAGCATGTGAAACATACTGGTGTTTTGCAAAAATAATTCTCCTTAAAGTTACTCCGTGCTTATGCTGTCGTCAGTGCTAGGAAATTACACTTTTGTCTTTGTCTATGCAAATTCTACAGTGAGGTTTTATTTTCTTTCTTCTGTGCATTTTGCACTCATTTTCATATATCTGTCATCAGAGCATTAAAAAATCATAAAAAAGCTTGGTGTTATAAAAGTCCTGACAGCACATTTTCAGCTTGCTTTATTTTTTTCTTGTTCAGTTCACAATCAATGTTTGGAAACATCAAAGTCTGTAGAAGAAGGTTATTTTTTTTTATCTAGACCTTTTATTTAGCATGTTTCTAACAACTATTTGATAGCAACCTCCCTTCTCCCTCCTCCCACTGCAAACCCAAAAGATATGTCAAGTTTCTCCTTAGAGTTTGCAAAGAACAAACTATTGGGTTATTGTCTCCAAGATTGCTCCAAACCATACAAACTCTAGGTTTGGAAGGCACCTCCCAGGTCATCGTTCAGGCAGTACAGCATATAATGGTGTTCATAGAATAGACTCACCTAGGTTGGAAGAGACCTTTAAGATCATCGAGTCTAACCATCAACCTAACACTGCCAAAACCTCCACTAAACCACGTCCCGAAGTACCATGTCTACCCGTCTTTTAGATACCTCCAGGGATGGCAATTCTACCGCTTCCCTGGGCAGCCTGTTTCAGTGTTTGATGACCCTTTCAGTGAAGAAATTTTCCCTAATACCAAATCTAAACCTGCCTTGGTGCAACTTGAGGCTGTTTCCTTTTGTCCTATCACTTGTTACTTGGGAGAAAAGACTGACCCCCACCTTTCTACAACCTCCTCTCAGGTAGTTGTAGAGAGCAATAAGGTCTCCCCTCAGCCTTCTCTCCAAATCATTCATGTAATGATTGAGTTCCACATTAAAAGTAATCAGGATTTTTTGCCTTATTTTTTCATGGGGAAGCTGTTGCAGGCCTTCATGTCTCTAGTTCGGCAAAGAGACCAGATGGTTAACTGCATTAGTCTTTTCTCTGGCTTACAATCAGGACACAGCTGAAATGTTTATACGCAGTAGGTAAAGTGCTTCTGAAAACCTATGTGCATAAATGTGTGCATAGATTAGTCACTGTTCTAGAAAATGAGTGAGTAGCTTATTTCGAGGACAAATAGAATTTGCGTCATGTATCTGATTTGATAAGGATACAATGAAATTAAGAATTCAAACTCCTTTAATGTCTTGACTAATCTTAGGCTATTCGGGCAACCACAGGAGGGTAAAGATGACATGAACCTTGCTCCTGCCTCTCCTGCTGTCCCTCCTGCGATTTCATATGGATTACCAGATGTAGCAACATGTCTTCTGTATGGCTAAGCAATCAGGATTCGTGTTGGGAAAATGTACAGAAAGGAAATGAGTCCCTGAAAGTCCTGTATTCATGTGTGCAACCTTTTACTATAAGCAACAGCAGAATACAATGAGGACTTCTGTGACTGAGTGAAGCAACCCAGCATGGCCTTGGGTACATTATCAGGGCTCACTTTTAGCACCTGGACAAGATGCTTTTCAGGATGCTGTTCTCTAGCTCCATAAGTCTTTCTAATTTGATGTTATTTGATGTGAATTGTGTGTAAGTAATGTTAATTATGCAATAGGTTTTGAAGAATATGTTTTGACTGTACAGTGGAAATGTCAGTGCCATTAACAATCATTATTACCTGTCAGAAAGTAGAAGCAGCTTTGAATGAATGCTATTTTTTTTTCTTTTATCTGTGCAGATGCATACCAATGTTTCATACACGTTTTGCTTATTTGTACCCCGATCACTAAAACAATCTTTTCCTCTCTCCAAGTTTTCTCTGCTTGGACTGAGTCCAGAAAAGAGAGAATGAGGCTGTAACTTCAGGCCTTCTGTGAGTCAGCTTGTATTGAATGTGTTTTTGAAACAAAGGTTTTAGTTTTCAGAAAGTGGTTCATCTGCTGAAGCGTTTCCAAACCTTGCTCCCAGCGGTCTCTGGAATTTATTAAGGCAGTGGCAAGGGTTCAAGAGGACTGGAGTGGGGGTTTGGAGGCAGCAGTCCAAAAGGAAGAAACTTGTTCTGTTTTGCTTTGTTATATAGGTTCAGCTACATGATTTAATAACTACTTCTGACCATAGACCCTCTCAATATTTTTTTGTCTTTAGTATCATCCTCTCAATTCAGTGAATTTTTTGTGAACTGCTATGAATTCTGCCATATGTTGCAAGGAAGGCACACAACTATGTAGGGCTGTTTTCATTGACTCTAAGGTGACTGGTACAGGGTTTAAATAGACCGCTTTTCATTTCAGTTCTGTTGCTGGCCTACTAAATTCAGTTGGAGGAGTCTTTCCCCATTTCCCTCTTTCTTTTTAATTTTTTAACTGAAAACAAAAATTATGGTTCTCTGATAAAATAATACTCATCTAATAATGTTACTAGTTCCTCTCTTAATCTGGTTCAAAGTGAACGAATGTTGCTTGAAAATGGATTACAAGAAATTGCTTGAAACATTCCACCTGAGATTGTATTAGCTTTGTAAAATGTTATTTTTACAATCTCTGAATATACAGCTCCCAATGTGTCTTATTATTGCCTTAAATGTCTTTGCATCATATCACACTTTGCTGGGTCATTGTCATTCCGTAGTCAAGAAGCAGATGGATGTCCTTCTCCTCCTCAGATTTTTCCAGGGATGAAGTTCCAGCTCATGCCAGAAGACTTTGTTATTCCTGAGGTTTATCACCTTCCATTCAGCACTACAATCTCTTTTTACAAAGCATGTGTAAAATTTCAACAGAACAAAAAATTATAATGTATGTTCTTGTGAGGAATATAAGCAGCAAACAGAAATTTGCATAAAAAGAAACCTCAAAGAGCATTAGAGGGAACAAAAAATATTTTCTGTGTCCCACACCTCTATAAAACCGTGTTATTTTATTAAAGTTTTTATACACTATCCTTTTGACTGACAATCAGGAGCTAGTCAGGATTATCAGATTTTCAGTCCAAAATTATGTCCTCCTTTCATTCTATTCTTGTAGAAAAACTAAAAGCTGAACACGAATTTGGTTCTTCCACACTATTAATGTTGCTATTGAATTACTTGCATACCTTAACTTTCACAAAATGTAGTACTGGCAAACTGGGTGTATTCTATTTAGTTTATTAGTTAAACAAAAAATCCTACCTATATGTTTCCCTACATACTTCCCTGTTTTCAGTAGGAATGAAGAGGTAGTCAGACTTTCTTATTGCAGTCTGGCCACAGGTAGAGATGAATGATATGGAAATGAACAGGCACAGAAGATTAAAACAGCAATAATGCTAATTCCAAGTCATGTTTTTATAAGAAAAAAACAACTGAACAAGTGCAGTATTTTTTTTTTTTCTGAATTTATGGCTACTTGTTTTCACTTGTATGAAATATTGACAATAGGAAAGTCTTTTCTGAGCAAATTAATATACCGTGTTTGATTTCTGTGGAGTTCTGTTCTTTGATGTTTGTTTAATTAAGGATTGGTCCATATATTTAAAGTCACATTTTTGTAATTTACTAGGCTACAATAATTATCTCTAGTGACCTAACTTTTGTGGAATATTTAATTGTCAGCCCTTAAGAAATCAGGTGGAATAAGAAGTTAAAGAACAACAACATCCTTTGAATATTGGTGTCATTAGTGAACAGCAGAGGATAGGGTACCTGTATAGATTTCATTCGGCAGCTTGTGTGTAATTGAAATTACTTTGTACTAGGAAAAAAGTGGCAAGTAAGCAGCAACAGGAGTAGGAAAATCATTGCTGGTTTGCTCTGATTTAATGTGACCTGGATATTCCAGAGCAAAGTTTCCACTCAATCATAGTTTCTTATATTTTTTTAGGGTGAGCAGTCCAGGAAGCCTCCAAATTCAATTTCAGCTGTAGTGTCATGCCAGATGAAGCAGCAGTGTGTGGAAGCATCTGGAACAAAAACTATATATTCCATTTTTCACTCACAAATGAAACTCCACCAGAGATTCCTGTTTTCCATTGCATAAGTCATGATTAAAAGAACAAATCAGAGAGAGAGGGGATATTGGTTAGATAAAAGAAACATAAGGCACTAGGGATGGGTCTTGAATATGTTTGTCCATCCACAGACAAGGGTGAATTTTATAGAACAAAGAAAGGTACATTTCTAGATATTTAATTAGAATATTTAATAGTAGTATATATGTTCATATTTTTGAATGCATGTTCTAAAAATTTTATTTTTAATAAGTTTGTATGTGTAGGTTTATCTAATAACACTGCAGATGTAGCAGCATTAGTCTACATTAAACCTATCATTAGTAAATAATAGGAGTCACTTAACTTGCAGATTCAGCTTGCAGATAGTAAAATATCACCTGGTTTCAATGCATCCAGTTTCAATGTTATCATTAAATTCCACTGTATCAGATTACCAAAACTGTGTGTGAACTGTTTGTATGAATTAGGTGTACCTGAGCACTGTTTTCACAACACACTTGGTTACCTAGTCATCTTGCTGCAGGTATTCCAATACGTGGAAAATGTATGGTACAATGTTCAGTTTTAAACAGAAGTCCTTGTATGAGCGTTTGCTCTGTGAACTCTCAAAATTAAGTATATAGCATGTAACAGTACGTAATGGTATAATCAGCTATATAGGAACTTACAAAAATAATATAAATGTAAACTCTAAAAGAACATAAGCCATTAATCTTAAAATATCTCCAAATTTACAGATTCTGTGAATGAAATATCTCCCAAGAAGCCTTGAGCTAATCAAGAGTATTTTGGAGTACACTAGGTATGAGATATTTACAGAAGAGTGATTAATACTGTTCCTCAGTGAGACTACACAAAAAAGGTGAAATTACTCCCACATATTAGCCTCGAGAGGCTCTAAAGTTTAGAGTGGATGAGGAGATATTATAAAGATTTCAGTGTTTAAGGTGTGAAACGGAGAGCAAAGATTGTTTAAAAGTCTAAAAGATCTATTTTGTAAATGATAAGGCACTGCCTTATGCCAGTTGATGCTATGTTTTTTCAAGAGTCCAGAATTACAACAGCATAAGCATATTGATAATATTAATTAATAAGCAAATATTAATAAGCATAAGCATTAAAATTGCATAAGCTTCAGATCTGAAAAATGACTGATGGAAGATGTCTGCTAAATGTCAAGTAAACAGTGTTTGTTCCACTGCTAGAATAGTATTTCAAGTAATTGCAGAAGAATAAGTAATTAGAACAGGAATCATGATGTTAGGTGGAAATTAAAGCTTTGAAGGGAAATCCTGGTCATACAGAAATGAATGAAAATTTCCCTTAGCTTTAATGAGCGAAGATTTCACTTTTGAAATTTAAAGTTTTGTTTTAAGTATTCCTTGACCTGATGTAACAACTCTACTATATTTATATCTGATATGCTATTTAAAGTTATAGATAGAATATTTTGTAGAAGTATATATACAGGTATATATACATGTATATCACACACACACACACACACACAAATATACATATACATACACCACAGATGCATACATACAATGAACCAGAAACCTGTATTGTTCTGGAAGGTACATAAATCATGTGCCCAAATTAAACATGTAAATAGTGTAGTCCCGTATAAATCAGATCCTTGATGCTAGGTATGTCTTACCATACCTATACATTGGAGCTCCACTGTGGAGAGAATCAGGTGTATGCAATCAATATTGTTCTCTTTAAAGTAAATTGAGATTTATGACAACAGTGATTCTGCAAGAGGGATGTTCAGAACTCCACTGCAATTCTAAGAGCACAGGGCTTTTCGCTATGTTCGTTCAAGAATGTAAGTATATTCACAAGAAAGGTCAAAAAAAGGTTTACTGTTGAAGCCAAGTCTGTCACTGCTTTTTTAGTACTTCTTCTCAAAAAGATAGGCACAGCAAAACTGTGCAGCTTGCCTTTTGATGTTTTGTCTGATAAAAACTGTTGTGAACTTGTCTTGAAAGAGATCATAAAATAATGCCCTTACGTTGCCCTTTTAATTAACTATTAATAATAAGGCTCCACTGTTTTACAGTTTAATAACACAGTTTTTCAGTGGATGGTGTACTAGGCTGATTGCCAGCTGTTACAGTGTATTCAGACAAGCATCCTCCAATAGTATATGTACTATGAAAAAATTATGAAAAAGTAGGCAGAGAAGGAAGATATGCAAATTTTAAGGCAAGTATTGCTGGAAAACATAAATTATTTTGGGTTTTTTAGTGTACATTCTGTGACAAAGCAGAACCTGCTGAATACAGGTGCTCTGTCGTTTCCTTAATGCTACATCCTTGAATAAGATCCTGCATTCCCTTAATCAGACTGACTGAGAAAAGGCAACATTTTTGCAGGAGCTGCTCTGCAGGTGTGATACAGTGGGGTTAATTTACATTTCACAAAATAAAAGGAGTTACGGTAACTGCAGAAATGAAGCATCCTGCCTGCCTGCGTGTCCCAGTGGCTGTACAGTACTCTCCTTCACCCTCTGCTTTATAATGACAGTCAAGCAAGAAGCCAAAAGCAACCAAATAAAAAGCGTGTTTCTGTTTTTCTGCAGGAAAAAAAGATTTAAGTAGTTTCCCCATGCTGTAAGCACTGGAAGACTCCAAAAACCAGGGGTGAATTCCATGCTCAAAGACTGGTGGCCCCACAGAACTTTGCAAGAGGTTATGTAAGTTAGAGCTCTGTGACACAAAAGTTAGTATCAGATTCATTGCAAATGAATCATTTGAAACGTTTCCTTGTCTTTTCTAGAGTGCTTGAATATTCCCAAAGAAATAATGAGCTTTGGAAGGTATTCATCTCCCCAAGAGAGACAAAAGTTTCTGTAAACTTGATTTTAAGAAGTATTGCTGCAGGCAATGAAATCTATACAAGCAAACAAAGCCCAGGAGATAGGTTGCCTTCTGGCAGACTATTAGAAAACGTTTTTTTAGCAACTTGCTACATTCTTCAAAATAATAACAACTATTATTTTTAAACGGAAATATTTTCTGTTTGAAATAGTATTTTAAAATGTCTTGGCATCAGAACACAGCAGTCTTACTGCTTGTCCTACTGGATGTGAATGCAGTATGGCTCAAGTCTACAAGAACAGAACCAGCCGTCGCTTGGTTTTCACACTGTCTGAGCTTGAAAGTTGTTTGCGTTTGGTGGTTGTTTTTTTAAAATTTGTTTCTTGGGTTTTGGGGGTTTTTTTTGGGGGGTGTGGGATGGGGTGTGTGTGTATAGATTCCATGAACTCTCAGCCCAACTTTCGTTCTGAAGGTCTGGGATACTGCAGAGCTTTTCTTTGCTTCAGACCGGTTCAGCCGATGGTCCTTTATTAAAGGCCCTGCCAGTGGATATGGAGACAAGTCCTTCAAACTCTATGGAAGACAAGTGGTGCTTTATTGCAGCATTATCCTACAATGTTAGCTTGAAAAGACAACTGAATGCAGCTCTTCTGCTAGGAGAATCCAATTAGAATGGTACAACACCTACCTCTAAGAAGAGCTCTAAATATATGAAAACTATTTTATGAGCGGAACTACCTAATTCCACCATACAGCTGAGAGAATATCCAGACATCAGAAAAGGGTTGGTTGCAGTGAAGCAAGAGGTGTTACGCTATACATACTGTCCTGCTAGCTGACAGTCCACCAACAACTGGCAGTGGTCTATGCAAATATGTAATTTTCAGATAATGAGAAGGAACTTGTAGATCTAGTTTCTTTAAAAGATGCCAAAATAAGCTTGGAACAGTAATTTGAAATGTGTTCTGAAAACGGTGACTTGTAGCTTGAAAAAGATTTATTATTCTAATAAACTGTCTAAATTTGTGAGCCGGACATCTGATTTCTAAAAATACGTTTTCCCCAACCCTACAAGACCAATTATGCACTTGCCACTAAACAGCTGCCTAGTTCCAACATTCAACAGAGTACCAAGTGAGGAATGCACATCTGACGTGTAACATAGAAGATCTACAGGGAAAATTAAGGTTTCCCAATTTAAATTAATAAAATAGATTATGGCATGAATTCTAACAGTACCTATTTACAATCGCATTAAAAAATTACTTGGCAGACTGTTAACTTCAGCCATTAAAGTAATTATTCAACGTGAGAGAAACATGTAACAGTACTTAATGTTGGTTTGTCATAACTTTCTCATTTATTCATTTCAGTGACAATGCCTTTAAGAATAATATGATAGAGGAGTATCTTACCATGAAATATAGCAAGTGACAGCTTTACTTTAACCAAAGATTTCTGTTTTCTTTAGATGAATTATTGCAAATACTTTGCTATACCTGGTCAATTGCACTGATTTAAAAAGTCTTACATTTTGACCCTGTGCTCTTGGGATAGGGAGTACAGTAACTTCAGGGCTGAGTTCTAGACTTCTCCTTTTGTAAATCTAATCTGTAATTAGTTATATGGCGAAACCCTCAGAAATTCAGTAGAAGCTTTTGATGTGAAGTCCTGAAATCTTTTTCAGGGGGAAGTTTCTATTGCGGGGCCAAAACAAGGACAATGCTCGGCTATGGGGATTCAAGAACCGTGTCCCGCAGATTACAGGTCTCTGCAAAGTAATAGCAAAAGAATGTATTGCAATAATAAGTAACATCTTAGAGAAGACACATATTTATTTTAGATGCAGCAAAGAATACAAATGAGTTTGCCAACAATTGGTATTCCAAAGTATTAAGTTTTCTATTTAGATGAAGTTTTCCCATTATGTCTCATTATTTCAGTCAGCATTTATGCTTTTATGCTTTTTTTCTTTTTTTAGGAGATATTCTACCAAAAATAAATAATTAAACCACAGATGAACTGTCAAAAGGGAACATTCATATTTTAACGCAACATTAACATTTTGGTAATTAACATGGCAGTTAATGCTTTTAGCAGATGTAACAACATTAGACTTGTAAATTTTAATTAAAGTTAATGGTTCACGATAGCTGTAGGGATCAGGCATCCTCTCTGGATACTGAAAACATGTCTAATGTGATTAGAAATACTAATTGAAGAAAAAAGGATTGCAATAGTAATGACTGTACTTCTTTATCCTACTAAATTATTATAAACCTGCAGCAACTTTTTAAATATATTTGCAGGAGAAAGCTTGAAGAGTCAAATGCTCCCCTTGAAGAAATTAAAAGGGTCAAAAGAATATTGCAGACATTTTCTGTGTATTAGAAGAGGGAAAATCATTAATTGAAAGCCACTGCTCCTTCCTTATCCTCCTGAGACCATATTCCCAAGAAATACTATAAAGTTATTTGGTTACATTTCACATCCCTTTTGGATTTAATTAGGAACTAATGTGTTAGTTTCAATTCCCTCAGAGGCTTTGAATTCCAATAGCAGGCAGAGAAACAGGACTGGCACTGGGAACTATGACTCAAGTGGACATTTCTCAGTTTTAGTGCAAGTTAAGAGATTGGTGGTGAGTCCTTTTCACGGCTTGCTGATACATGAAACATTTTAATAAGCACAGGGAAAGGATTAGTTTTACTAAGGGTAATTACAAGCTGCTAGCCACCTATAAAATGCACTCCCATTTCATTGTAAAATGCCAACAATATTTATTTCACTTGTTCCCTGGATTTTTTTTTTTTTCTCTAAAGCTGCCTCCAAAGTCTGCTGAAGTCAGTAGAAAAATTCTGCAGTCCTTATTACAGCAAAATTGCCACTGAAAATCATGTTCTTTTTACGGGGAGTTCCAGCTAATAAAGATTAAACACTGGAAATTAAGTTTGCTTTTTTTTGACTGACAATAGTTATTTTTACTATAAATGCAGTTATTCCCCGCTAGTGCCGTTAGCCCTCTTTCTGTCAACACCCTTCCAACATCATCATAAATTATTATTCATTTGCATTGCAGCACAGGCATAGGCTCCATTCGACCAGGCAAAGTGCAAAGACATGGTGAGAGACAATTCTTATTTGGAAGAGTTGCACTCTAACCAGTTGTGACACAGGCTAAGAGAAACGATGCCAGGAGAACGAATGCTGGTTTATCTTCATTTTATTTCTAGCTGAAAGGCTGGAACAAGAGGTTAGGAAATTTGGTCAGGCTTATATGGAAAGATTGAATAAAGCTATCTGAGTTAAATTTATTGAGTAACACTGGAACTCAGAACATTTACAAAGACTTATATTAGTCTGTCGGCAAAGAGCCTACTGCAACGTATATATATTTTTCTCTTGTATGGGGACTAAATGTAAATACGAAATGCTATTTAAGTAATTATGAACCTCAGGCTGCCTTTCTACAAAGTTGTATATTTTTTGAATTCAGGTAAGAAGACCTTGATTGTGCATGTTGAATAGCTGTCCAATTGTATCACCTGGTATGATCCAGTGGATAAAATAATACATGTGAGTAGCCACCTCCATGAGGTCTGTGGCATCATGATTTACTCGTGCGCTAAATAGCCAAGAAACGCATCTGCCACTTTCCACTGCAAAATCCCGATACATTTTGCAAACTTTCTTCTGAATTTTACCTGTGTTACTATATAAAAATAACAAGTTGCTTCTATGGATTCCTCGGGGATTCAACAGTGCAAGTACAACCGTGTGGATGTCTGATCTACCCAAGGATTTAGTCAGGTGGGAGGGGGAAATAGAAGTTACGGTTAAGGTTTCAGTAAAATTTTTAGACACTACTTAATTTCCTAGATACCACTGAAGCAAATGTGATTTTGCATATGGATTCATAAATGTGTTTATTTTATTTGACTTAAATAATAACAGCCATGGATTTTCTTTGAGAATTTACTGCATTTTTGTTTGGTAGCTTTATAGTAATAATGACTCAAGCATCATACAATTCTGGCAGCTATGACTTACTGAAGGAAAGGACAAACTTGAATGAATTTTCTCTTTTTTTGGTTAAAATTCCCAGATCCAACAGCTAAGGCCCAGGTCTTCAGCTGTGTAAATCAACATGACTCCACTGAAGTCACAGCAGCTTTGCTGACTTACAGTAGCTAAGAATCTGGACCTCAGTGACACCAAATATACAGTTTATAAGTTTTATTGGCAAGTACATGTTTATAGACTTGAAGGCAGTTTCTAATCCTGCGTCATATCGTAAACACTACTGCCTTGGACAAACAGACGTAACAATTATTTGGAAGTGGAAAGGCTTCCCTGCTTCTCTGACTTTCTTTCATACAAAAAGTTTCTGCTTTTCTGTGAAAGAACCTCATGTACGAAGGGTAATTGCCAGACACAAATTAGATAATTTCTACCATTGGAAAAATGTGCTAGTGGACAGATTCTGGCATTCAGAGCAGGGTAATCAATTAACTGACAAGGTGGAAAATTAAAAATAATAAAGGCAATGCTTCCCAGTCACAGATTAGAGGTTCACTGTCACGGAATTCATGAGGCCAAGAAATTTGTGAGGTTCATAATGGTTTGGACATTTAGGTTGACACAGATGATGTCCTAGTCAAAAAAAAAAAAATAAAATCTTAAGAACAGTAGCTTGATGCATAAGGGTTTACGATAAATATTTGTTAAATATGAACAACCGCGGTAAGACATAATACAGTCAAGTATGTTTGTTGTTGAGTCCTTGAAGAGAGTCATTGGTATCGTGCGTAACTTGAGCATGGTACAAATATCTCTAAAGTGAATTTGAACTTGCTAGCTGGGTAATCTATTACTAGAATGTATTTCTAACACGTGGGAGAGTAGCCCCGCCCTCAAGGAGCATGGGGAATGTGAGGAATATACTAGGACATACTGAGGGAAGATGTGGATAGGCCAGGGCATTACAAAACCTGAGGCCCACTCATGTAGCTGCAATGGATTGGGATGGGCAGAATAGCCTGTCCTGTACCAAGAATAGCCCATGGTCAACTACCCTGCACCGAAATTTATTTTTCTTTATTACTAGCGCCCAAGCTAGGTCAGGCTCATTGTGATAACTACAGTAAAGACACAAATATTTTCTTCCTACAGTTAAATGAAAATATATGTATTATGATAACGCATGGAAATAACAGTGTGGTAAAGCACAGGAAAATTTTGGAAAAGAGAAGTATATTTCAGAGTGATTACATCTATAGCACAAAATTTTAGGAAAAGGTATTGCACAGAGGACATTTTTTTTAAACCCCAATTTTTAAGAACAACATTAAATCTTAAGGGGCTAGTTGTACCATCAGGCATTGCCTCGCAAAGCAAAAGATTCTGGTTTAGAAACAGATTAATGATTTCAGGCTGCTAATCTTATAAAAGTTACATGGTTCGTGCCGTGGCAGGAGCGCGTGCTGCCTGTGCTGCTGCAGCAAAACTAAAAATAGAGCAAAACCTTTGCTCCTTGGGAATGGCACTGCTGCATCCAGGCCTCCCACTGAGGGACCGTCATGAATTCTGCTCGGAAGGGCAGCGCTGGGGAAAATGCAACCCCCTTCCATCGAGCAGAGCGTTCTCCTGCGTGCGTATTCGTTACAGAAACCACCAACCCCTCTGGGGTGCCGCTTTGATGCCCCTCGTGCCAAATCCTGAATGCAGCGCCACAAATCGCAGAAGTTCTAAGTCAGCATTATTAACTGTAATAACTTTTATCCAAACAGCGCCTTTTAGGCTTCCTGCCCAGCCTATGTACGCTCACCATGCTCACCAGTGCCGACTGGTGAAAATCCTCTTTTAATATTTGTTGCTTGAATCTCCTACACCTGTGCCTTACTTTGTGTTAATTCAGTGACCTTTGGCTGGGTGAAGGTCTTTTAGATTTTAATTAGTCAGTTTTCAATCTGGAAGTAGACTATAATTTTCAGTTTACTCCCATTTTTAGTGTCCGTACTCTGTTTTTCATAAATGGCAAAAGTTTCCCGTCCGTGACAAAAAATTATGTAGGAATTGTATTAATAATGTTTTGGGGACCCTAACGAAAGAAGGACTAAAATCTTTCTGTTTCAAAATATTGAATTGAAAATTTAGAACAATCAGCTTTTTGAGTAATTATTGTTGATGGTGTAAAATAGACACGGTTAATTACTTGTTCACTGACAGCATTGTATTATTTCTTAGTGAAATTTTGCCATGATTTTAGGTCCCTTAAACACAGTATTTCTCATATTTTCTATGCAGCTGCACCTTCCCACACAGCAACACTACTGAGGGTTCAGGGCTCTTTGATGTCACTCGAGACTGTCAGTCTTCAGGTTTAGAAGCTCTGTTTTAAATATAAAATTGCATAGTCAATCTCCACAACGTCTAAAATTGTCAACATTTATATGAAAAAGAATACCTCTGTTTTTATTAGAACAGTTCATCCCTGTAAAATGGTGAAAAAAATCACCTCTGGAAAAAAGTATAAAGCAATCTCATTCCTCAGTAATTGCTGTCTGAACACTAAGGAGTTTCGAAGCTGGCGGTCATACCTGTAACTTTTTCATTTACACTTTAAATGGTTATTGATGGCCTCTTCTGTGAAATTTTTTATCTCACTAGTACTTTTCACTTGCATAGTTTATGTAGCCACCATGCAGAAAAGTGCTTTCATTTGTTTCATTTAAAACTCCTACCTGCTAATTCCATTTTATGCCACCTAATTCTTACATTATGGGAGATAAGGAATAATTACTCTTTTATCAATATTAATCAATAAAGCAATAAAAATCACAATTATCTTCTCTACACCTTTGATAAGTTGACATATCCATCTTCTGTCTCTCTGCAGTCATCTCACTTAGTCATCTTATGGTGAAGCTGAAGCTTTCCATGCATTTTTCCTCTTATAGAAGTTTTTGCTTACCATTAGTTCTCCTATTCATTGATCCCACGTTTGGCAATACTAGTGGGGTTTTTTTGTTTTGTTTTTAAGTTATCTGGCATAATTTTGTAAACTTGTAAACCAGGTAAACTTGGTCACCTTATTATGTCTTTTATTTTTTATGTAGAGTATGTAAATAGCAACGAACCCGGCACACATCATTCTTCCTAGCAGAAACCTCCCTCCACTGTGGAGATGGATTATTTATTCCTCAGTTTTCCCATCTGAAATCAATTATTAGCTAAGTACTGGTCCTTTCCTCTGATTGAAGGGCAGCTTAGTTTCTCTAAGAGGCTTTAGTAAAGATTTTGTCAAAAAGATTTTTTTAAAATACAAGAATGTCATATCATCTGAGCTCACTCTTTCCACATACCTTTCCAAAAACTCTTACAGGTTTGTGTGGTATAAAAGGCTCCCCTGTAAGAATCTCTTGTATTATCTACCTAAGCAAGCAATTTTTCTAGCCTTATCTTTGCTGAATCCTTCTATCTTTAAATCATGATTATTTATTGGCCCTGCAAAGTCTGCAACAGCAGGCTTACTGCTTCTGATGTGTTTGGAAGAGGTTTTACAATAAAGTTTTATACCATTACCAACATTTTCCTTCAAACGCTTTTGGTCTGCCTTTTACAGTTTTACACTTAGCTTGCCAGAGGTTTTGCTATTTTCTGTTTTCCTCATCTGAACATAATTTTTTTAGGAGTGCCTTTCTGCTTTTAATACTATGCTTTATTCTTATTCTGCTAGTCTTTTGGAGGCCCTCTTACTAGCTTTGATAGATGACAGTTACTTACTCAGAAATTCAAATACAGGTCATTTTTCCCTTTGGCTATTCCATTTAATTTACTTTTAACAAACTTCCTTGGTTTTATGTAGTCCTCTTTTCAGCATTCACTGTTGCTATGGTAAATTTATTTGGCCTTTTCACTTCTACAAGGGTGTTGAATTTGAATATATTATGATCAAAATTCT
This sequence comes from Chionis minor, assembly GCA_013398295.1. Lineage (NCBI taxonomy): Eukaryota > Metazoa > Chordata > Aves > Charadriiformes > Chionidae > Chionis > Chionis minor. Next base: position 540,506 of record VZSF01010834.1, on the reverse strand, counting down.
GAAACAGTTCTTTGATAAGGAAGTTCTGAAGAAGGTCTGGTGCCCTGCTTGGTCCACGTCAGGAGTCCACCAAGCTCCTCTGATGAATTGCTCCATTTAATGATTTATGTTGTGTAAAAGCTTAAGTTCCGTATAAGGACCTATCATAATATTTATCCAGTCCAGATATAACTGATCACTCTCTTTATTCCTGCCTTCACAGCCTTTCTGATTTCCCCTACCATGTCACAGGCAGCTATCCTAGCCTTTTTACTGTTAGTAACAAAGAACCAGGACAGAGGGAAAGTCGAAGCCTGAATTTTCAAGCTTCAAGGACTTAGAGCAGAGCAGTTGCTCCTTTTGATTAATTTCCTGTAGTTTATTGATTTGACGAACCTAAAGAACTGTTAACCAGTGAGCTGTTATGTTATGCTCCTACCTCTGTGACCCCAAAGACATCTGTTCCCATTGTCCATTGTCCTAGTGAGCTCTTCTGCCTGAAAGTTTTAAAGTTTTGAAATCTATATTTTTCCTGAGTCTGAAGTTTATTCTGTTAACGAACATCTCAAGACTCTAGATGCATGGAGGCCTGGATACGAGTGGAAAGCAAGTTAGAAATCATCCAGGGATTAGGTCTAAACATTTGAGTTCTTGGTTGACTTTTACATTGTTACTGAACGGTCTCTTGCTGCTTTTAAGTCCAGTAGCTTAGTCCCGGCAAAGGACCCCAGTTTTTAGTTCAGTGACAATCCATGCGTAACATTGCCATTCCAAAGAATATCCTTTGTCATCATTTGATATTTTTGACATCCTTGAACGCTAAGCGTATTTCTAGGTTATATTTATTCACAGAATTCAATGATCAGATAAAGACTGGCAGAGCTTTCTTAATATTGATATGTAAATAGATTTATAATAGCAAGGCTAGCAAAGTGCAGCATCGACTGACAAATAGTGAGGTCCTCGTTCCTTCTGCCTCTGGCCTGTTTGATTCCAGGCATAAAGCATTTGCTGGCAATACCTTCAGAATTTGGTAAGACTTAGGAAACAAGCCAGGCTCTCCCTCCCAGATCCTTAATTCCAGCATGTCTTTGTCCATTTTCTCTAATCCTTTGCTAGTTGGTCAGGCAGTGTCCCCTCCGGCCTCCAAGAGAAGCATTTGCCAGAGATAAGCCTGCTTCTTAAACTCTAATGCTGCTGGATCTTTTGGAGCCTCTTCTGCCCTTCTAACTCTGTCTGATGTAAAGGCTCCATTACAGGGAATACCAGATGAATTTACTAAACTGAAAACGTGCACTAAAAAGCAAAGAAAACCAGCCTTCTATAAAGAAACATTTGTACAGCACAGGTCTCAAGACAATCTTCCATGGTGTGTGGAAGATCTGTCACTTTGCATATTTAAAATTAATGGGCACACTGTTGTCACATTTATATTAAATGCTTTTTGCCTGGTCATGATGATGGCCTAATTCACCGAAGCAGCCTCTTCATTTTCAGGTTTTCTGATTCTCAAGCGCCAAAAAGGAAATGGAAGCAACCATCCTCTAAGGCTGGAATACGGGAAAGAGAAGATGCTGCAGCAATTGGTAATGTCAGGCTAAAGTAGCCGTTGGATTCAGGCAGCTAAACAGAGCAGTCAAAATATTGTGGAAATGTAGTAACGGCAGCTACAGTGAAATAACAGCGTGGAGAAAATCAAGGAAAAAGAATAAAAGTAAGTGCAGTGAGCATAAAAATAGGATGAAAGTCAGATTAAGCAAAGGAAGACAGCAAGAAACCCACTGGAAAAAAAGGCAAGTAAGCTCTGGGTTATTCTCTTTTAACGCATGAAGGTAGAGAAAGCTTCAAATGCTACCTAAGTTTCCCCTGGTGATTGTGAACCACTCATTTTCCATCTGAGAGAATATAGAAAAGAGCAATAGCTGGATATTATAATAGTAATTGCCTTTACTTGCAAAAAAATGCTACCTAATAAGACTTGGTATTTTGTGGTCAGCTACACACCAAATATCATCCCCTCCTTTTTCCGTCAGAGGTTTTGCGAATACATGACTGTCTCACACGACTATATTTCTGGTTGAGACTAAAGGGACTTTTGGACATGGAAAACATTCAGTGGAATTGCTGATTGTAATTCTTTTGAGTAACTTTTTAACATTACATGGCAGATCTATCAAGTTTTCACTCTTAGGTATGAGGGGAAACCTGAAGTATTGCACTTTTTACAAGAAAACAATCCAGGGAATTCTTGTTCTGCTTTTGCAAGATAGCTTATCCATGAAAAAAAATAATCAGTCTCTTAACCATGACTCCAATTTATTCTTTTGGACTCTACTTTTTAAAGGAATACAAAATGTACTTCAAGGGGAAAGATTATAAGGTATGTCTGAGACCACAGGCAGAGTGGAGACCTTGTCATTGTACTTTGCTAGTGACATCAAATAACCCAATGCTATAATAAAGAGGAAATGTGCAGAATGGCTAGTAAGCGTGTTAACATTGGAGAAAAGAGAGCCAGTAAAAAAATAGTTTCCTTGCAAACTTTGTTAGACTTTGTATCATTGAATACCCTGCAGATTTCTCAAAGCTGAAAAGTTTGCCTCAGAAGCAGACAGTGTAATTTTGTACAGAGGGAGGTGAATAGACTTTTCCCAGACACACTGGCTCATTTCCTATTTATTCTGCAGGAGACTTAAAATAAGTATAACTTTACCTGTTACGAGATTAAAAAAAAAAACTCAACCCTTATGAGAACTGAAATGAGACTTCGCTTTGGAAAAATAAAGTACGTCTGATTCAAGACAGTTTTAAATTACTGTTTTCTGGCTCAAACGCCAGAGATCTGTCTTTTACAGAGGATTTCCACACCTGAGGAGGAAGCCATTTGATCACGATAATCCATAACCTTACTGGGGAAACTGTGGTCAGTTTTCATACTGTTTCCCCATCGTTGGTTCTTAAGACCTCTGTTCTGTGAAGTTAATTGCTTTTCCTCATCCTGAAGCAGGCTAAACTTTCAGGAACCTGAAAAATAGTAGTATTCTGGAACTCAGTATTTTTTAGCTACTTAACCACAGCGCTGCTGCAAAAGGAGAAGCTGGTGGGACAGGACTCATTGAGAGTCTGGTCTTCTTTGTTTCCGTCACTTTTATTTCTCCAACTACAGCAAAAGGGAGTTTGAATCACTTCCAGCTGATACACTCAGCCGACACCTAGTGTCTTGTGGATCAAGCGTCACAACTTATATACAAAATGAAAAGCACGTTGCTTGACATGCCGTGTTTTCCAAAGCAGACCAGCCCAAAGCCTTAGACCCTCACCGAGCTGCAGAAGAACCAACCCCTGATTTCCAGAGGTCTGAGCTTGTCTCTCTCCTGCTCCTGTTCCCTTCTGGTTGTGCCAGGATTGCGCCGCGCTTTCCCTAATCGCTGTGTGACCGCGGCGCCAGCCCAGCCGAAGGCCCCATCGCACCAGATGAATAATGGTCCCTGTCTCGAAACAACTCACGAGCCCAGCGACTTTCCAACGGGCTGCAGATTTCCCCCGCGCACCTAGAGGCGGCGGCAGCCGGCCGGCGCTCCCCGCCGCTGGATGCAGCCTGGCTCCGTTCCGAGCCCGCGGCCGCAGCGATGAACCTTTGAGAGGCAGAGCCACGGCCGGCAACGCCGCTCGCCCGGCGGGACGAGGCCGCCCAGCGGGGTCCCGGCTGCCCAGCGCCGGACGGCAACTTCTGCCGCCGCCCCGCTCCCTGTCCCCCGGCCGGCAGGCGGCCTGGCTCCTGGCTCCCGGCTCCGGGCTCCCGCCGCCCCGCAGGCGGGCAGTCAGGCGGCCGCGGGCCCGG
>VZSF01010834.1:380875-536231 GCA_013398295.1 Chionis minor | reverse complement strand
GGTGTTTCGTCCCCCGGCCCCCTCGGCCGAGCGCGGCCGCCTCCGTCGAGGCGCGGACGGGGACCTTCCCCGGCGGCGGCCCGGCCACCTCAGCCCGGCTCAGGCTGCTCGCGGCCTGGCCGCCGCGCCTCTGCCCCTGGCCGGGCTCTCCGGGCTAATTCCGCAAGCGGAGCTGCTTTCCATCACGTTTCCCGTCGTTTCCAGCCGGTTTCCTCCGCGCTCCTCGTCCCTCCGCTCACCTGGGGGGGGGGCGGGTCGGCGGATGCTCCCCGGGGCAGCCGAGCGGGGGCAGCCGCGCCCGGAGCGATTCGGGCAGCAGCGGGCGGCAGGCGCGGCCCAGCGGCGGGGCGTTGAGCGCGCCCCGTCCCGGCCGGCAGCCTGCGCCACTGCCCCGCTCCCTCCCGCCCGGGCAGCCGCGGCCCCGGGGCCGGCGGGAGGGCGGAGGGGGATGCCTGGCCGTGAGGGCCCCCCTGGCAGGTGCCAGCGTTTCCTTCCTCTCTGCTCTCAGCAGCCCGCCGTGGCAGCCGGCTCTGCCCGACCTCACCGGCTGGTGAGGCTCCCGGATGGTGGCAGCGCCAGGAGCTGTAGGAGCCTCTGAGGAGCTGAGGCCTAGAGGGAAACGCGGGAAATGAGGCATCCTCCATCTGTTGGGGTGGTTTTTTTCCTCCCCTTCTCTATTTACTCTACATAGCACCCGATCTCGGTTATACTAGTGCTGGCCCTGAATTCCGTTCTGCGTCCGTGCAAGCTATACCTGCTTTGCTTTAGGATTCAGAAGTTCAGAATGTTGTTCTTTAGGTGGAAAGTGCTCGGTTTTGCTCTGTGTTTCGTGAGGAGCATCGCTTCTTGAATGGTAAAACTACTTAGGATGTTAAAGATGATGAGGGGCGTGTACATTAAATCACACAGATATTTGAATCTTGATATTGCAAAACACTTCCCCCCTCTCCCCCCGCCCCTGCTTCTTGCACCAACTGAATGGTAAACTTTTGTCACCTTTGAGGTGATAGCACTGTTTTCTCAGATTGCAACAGCAGCATCGCTTCTCAGGAAAGGTCACGCGTGCATAGTAATTTTGCTGAATGTACTGGGTGTATTTCCTGTGTAAAGTTGTATTACAAGCTTGAAATGCAGAAATTACAGTGAATGATAAGTTAATCTGTAAGGCAGACACTTTGGATGATTAGATGTTAAAGGGATATTTGCAGCTCTGCTAAATCGGGAAGAACAAAGTTTAAAAACATTTTACTTTCAAGCCCATCTAAGAGACAGTTCAGTGTTGCAGTGCTGTAAAAGTGTCTGTATTTGAAATTTTGGACTCAGGCTAAAATGCAGTAGAAAACAATTGTTAGTTCATGGGCTATGAAAAACTTAGGCAGAGGAAAGGAAAGAAGGAAAACTGTTTTGTATTGTGGAAAAAGGGAAACTTACAAGCAATGTCTGACAGCTTTAAAGTAAGAACTTAAAGCCCTCCAGGTTTGTTTGCTCTTTTTCCTTTTTGGTACTGGAAGAAAGAATATACTAAGAACACTTGTTTTTCCATTTCAAAACATGAAGATATTTAAAAATATCTGATGTCTGGGTAGATGACTTCTCAAAGCACACAGAGACGTTCACCGTAAAGGTAGAGAATACTGTCTTGTGTTCAATATACCAATTCATCACTGGAGTAAAAAAATAATTTGAGAACAAATCAAGGAATTCCAGCCAACTAAAAATCTTCTTTCGATTGACTTATCGCAGTGCCTTCCGTGGTCTAATGCTAGTAGAATTAGACAAGTAGAATCTCCTCCCCACCAAAGAAACTTGTTTCCAAAGAAGAAAAAAAATCTAACACTTTCGAGATTATTTGAATGCCTGTGAGCGTATAAGAAACTCAAGTGAAAAACAGAGTACAAGAAGTCAGTTGCTGATTTTACTGTGACCTGTGGTATCTTCTGAATTGTAAGGTAGAGCCATTTAGCCCACCCATAACTTTTGTTATTGTGCAGCAGAGTTGAGCTCAGTTGCACAAAACATAGCCAGCCCATTGTGTTTGTCCACAGAGACAGTTTGGAGAGGCAATTTGTTCATGCGTGCAAACCCTCCCCGTGTTTAATAAACATAGTACAATATCCTGCGTTTACATGAGCCCTACCTTCAGTTGTATCAGCATTGATGCCTTGTTGCCTTCTAAAGTTTGACATTGTTCCAAACATCTGTGCTGAATGGATGAGTTCATGTTACCTTGAAAAGTCTTCTGGGAAAAGTCGAACTGCAGTAACTTCTTTTTTACCTCCAAGGGAGTTTTTTGGTTTTTTTTTTTTGATTATTTGGGGCTTATCTAAAAATCCTTTCCTATTCCTGAGGAGTGATGGTAGGAATGATGTGGAGGTGGGGGATTATCTTGTGCAGGTTAATACTATGGATAGTCATAGGAGTTAACTGACAAACTTCCAGAGGATCTGTTTGGTTTAGCTATGTTCCCTGTGCTTTGCAACAAAGATGAAAATAACTGACCAAAATATCAAAATGGTGATAAGGGCAGCCTTTAGAGCACCGATTTGCTGTGTTTATCACCATCTGACTTCCTGGCAGCATGGGAAGGAGCTCAGCCCTAGGGTGAAGTACAATATCACAACCTGTTTTTTTTTGTGGTGGGGTTATTTTTTTTTTTTAGTAAGTATTAAAAGAATTCTTCCTGTCAGGTTGGTTAAAACAGCTGAAGAGAGGCAACGCTATTAAAGTTAGTTGCTTCTCTGATGCAGATAATCCTGTGTGTTTGTCTCTGGCATATGAAACATAACTGTGATTCAGTTGTGATTTCTGTAGCTAGAAAATAAGCAGTATATTTCAAGTGCCATTATTCCCTGCTGGGCAAACAGAACACGTGCTTATGTAAGGGAATTTGTTATAAAATTTTAAACAAGGCATTAAAAAGAGGAATTTGTAAGAAAATACTATGAACAATCATGTTAAAACCCAATTGCATGTAGTTAATCTTGTGATATTAGTGACTTCTCACTGGTGATTATAGGTGACAAAGTAAATAGACTGTTTGCATCATCTGGCGTTTGGGAGTTTGCATTCAAGCCTCTTTCCTTTAATCTTTAATCTTCTTGGAATGATTTATAACAAAGTTACTGCTGTCTTATTTAATAGCTGGATCTCTGGTGGACCAGATTAATTACTTTACAATGTCATAAAAGTACATGTAAAGCTTGTAGATTAGATCCTTGCTGAAATCTTTGGGAGAGGTTTGAGTTAGGTGCTGCGAAGTGTTGATAAACCGGTCCTTTTCAGTTCATTTTAATGTTCTGTTGTCAGTGTATAAAGTTTACAAAATTATTGATTCCTTGAAAGCTGGAAGGCAAAAATACCACAGCTGAAATTAATGTTAGTTCTAAAATAAGTAGGAACTTGTAGTGGGAAAATGCATAGCATTCTGTCCTGTAGAGGCCCTTCTTCTGTACCCTTTTAGTCCTCATCTGAGAGCAGATCCAAAAAAGGAGTTCTCTTTGCAGCCGTGAACTTCCAGTTCTTGCCCTGACTGAAATTCAGAACTGTGCGTTAGGTTTGTGGGCTGCTTGTGAAGTTCATGGAGATAAGAGGACTTCAGAAGAGGAGTAGTGAGCAGCCTGCAAACAGAGCGCTTAATGTATAGCTAGTCATTGAGGGTACTCCAAAAACAGGCATGGATCTTGCATGTTTTAGCCAGTGGTGGTTTAATGTAAAACATAGGAACAGCTGTGAACTTGAGTGTTGGCCTGCTTCTGAAGTGAGTGTGCTGGCTGCTAGCCTCTTTGCGTCTGGATGCAGGGATCCTGTATTACTGGCTACTGTCATGCATTGTTTCAGGATTCAAAGGTAACACTAGTCAGAGGATAGAAAGCCTGTTAAATATGGCTGGCATTTCTTTTCTGATCCTGTATAGTGCTTCATTGATTTTGTCATCTTGGGGTGGCGCAGATTTTAAACTATTTTCTACAGATATATATTTTTTTCAGGTTGTGAGTGTGCATCTAAGTGCAGTATGATATAGCAAGGTGTTGTCCTGCACTGGTTTCTAAGATATTTAGACATTTCTTTAGGGGTTATGTGGAATTTATTGTTAAATGTGTTCTATTTCACCAGTAGCAATGTGGACATTATCAGCTATGGTTGTAGCACAGTTGTATGCAGCCAGCCTTCCAAACTGGGTATTTTTTTTCCCCTGTGCCTAGCAATACTGGGTTTATCTGGCACTGCTTCCAGCCTTTTAATTTGTTCTGCATCTTCTTTAACTCCTTTGTAAACCTCAACTGTTGACACTTTTAGTAAATCTCTTCAGTATCTCTTTATGAATAATTTATTTTTACAGATGCATTTAAAACCATCCCTGAAGTTGTTCTGGTCCCATCACAGCTTCAATTTACTTGGTTTCATCAAAGTCCATCTGTCAGTAGTTTGGGTGATTCTTACTGTAGTACCATTGATAGAGCATATAGCAATTGTTGTAGTGATGACATACAGTGGCAGGATTATTTAGCAATTAACATCATACAATTTGTTTTATTGGCTGTTCTCACCCAAAATCAAGCCCCTGTGAAGTACACATTGGACCTTCCCATCCTTCTGCATCACCAGTGCACCCAGGTCCTTGAGCAAAAACAATCCCACAGATGGCTTTGCTTGAGGCGGGACTGACCCAGACTGTCTTCTCTAGTATATTTTTCATGTGCATTACAGGACTTTATCCCTTTCTACAGTATGTGGAAGTTTTAATTGGTCAGGGCTGGCTCAATTAGTGGTATTAACTAACCAGATAGCTTTTGGTAAATGTGTATCTCAATGTTTAACGTCCCACCACCCATTACCTGTCCATATCCACCTGAGACACTTCAGTCTTAGCAGTCCAATCCACCTGCTGGTTGTTTTGATGTTCCTCAGTGGCCCAGCTCTTGGGTACGTGGACATCTATGTGATGTGCTTTTGCAACTTGATTCTCTAGTGGGGCAGCAATGTCATGCCACAACAGAGCAGCCCAAATGGGTTTGCCTTTGCGCTGCCACTTGCTTTGCTTCCATTGCTGTAATCACCCCCGCAGTGCGTTTGCCACCATCCATGAATCGGTATAGAGATGAAGTACTGGCCATTTTTCTCATCCAGCAATGTCTAAAGCCAGCTGGATGTCTTTCATCTCTGCAAACTGATTTGATTCATCTTGTCCTTCAGTGGCTTCTGCAACTTATCCTGTAGGACTCCACACAGCACCCTCCACCTTTGATGTTTTCCTACAATACTGTAGGATCCATCAGTGAACAGTGTGTATTTCTTCTCATTTTCTGATAGTTCATTGTGTGTTGGGGCCTCTTCTGCATGCATCACCTCCTCCTCTGGTGATATTCTGAAATCTTGCTTTCTGGCCAATTCATGATCACTTCCAGAATTCCTGGGCTACTGGGGTTTCCCATTCAAGTCCGCCTTGTGGTCAGTGCAACCTGCTTACTCCACACAGCATCAGTGGCATGATGTGTAGAGGAGACCCTTTCTTTAAAATCCAGCCAAGCACAGGCAGTCGAGGTGCCAAGAGGAGCTGTGCTTCTGTACCAACCAATTCCAAAGCAGCTCAAACCCCTTCGTATGCTGCCAGTATCTCTTCCTCAGTTGGGGCATAGTGGGCTTCAGATCCTCTGTAACCCTGACTCCAGGGGTTGACCTTGAGTCTCCCCTGGTGCTTTCTGCCAGAGGCTCCAGCTAGGGCAGTTCTCCCTGGCCGTGCTGTAGAGTGCATTTTTACCATCTTCCCCTGCCCGGACTGGCCCTGGGGCTACTGCATGAACTATTTCCTACTTCATTTGTTCAAAGACTTGTTATTCTCAGGGCCCCACTTAAACTAATTTTTCTTCCCGGTCACTTGATAAAGGAGGCTCACAATCAGACTGTGATTTGGGATATGCATCCTCCAAAAACCTGTAACGCCTAAGAAAGCTTGCGTTTCCTTTTTCCTAGTCAGTGGAGATATAGCTTCTGTTTTGTTGATCATGTCTGTTGGGATCTGATGATGTCCATCTAGCCATTTTATTCCTAAAAACTACGTCACCTGTGCAAACCTTACTATGATTTATGGCAAAACAGGCTATCGGAAGGATTTGAACTATTTTATTCCCTTTTTCAAAAACTTCTGCTGCTGTGTTGCCCCATACGAGGGCGTTGTCAATGTCCTGCAGGTGTTCTGGAGCTTCACCCTGTTCCAGTGCAGTTTGGATCAACCCATGGCAAACAGCAGGGCTGTGTTTCCACCCCTGGGGCAGTTGGTTCCAGGTGTGCTGGACGCCCTTCCAAGTGGAAGCAAACTGTGACCTGTATGCTGCTGCCAAAGGGACTCAGAAGAATGCATTAGCAACGTCAGTTGTGGCATGCCACTTGGCTGCCTTTGACTCCAGTTCATATTGAAGTTCTAACATGTCTGGCACAGCAGCACTCAGCGACGGTGTGACTTCACTCAGGCCACGATAGTCTACTGATAGCCTTCACTCTCCATTAGGTTTTCCTGCTGGCCGTACGGGACTATTGAAGGGCGAGTCTTGCTGATAAGTCCTTGGCTCTTGAATCCAAGCTTGAGTCAGCTTACGGATGGGAATCGGAGAGTCTTGGTTGGTGCAGTATTACCACTAATGCACTGTTGTGGTGATTGGCACCTGTTGTTCTTTGACCTCAGCAGCCCCACAACAGAAAGGTCACCTGAAAGACCAGGCAAGGTAGACAGCTGTTTAATTCTCTCCATCTCCAAGGATGTCCTTGTCTCTGCAATGGAATAATTCAGGGAACTGAACTGGAAGAAAGTGACTTTTTGTCAGGATTAGTTTTCGGTTGCCTTACCAGGAGTCTGGGTAGCCACAGGAATACCACTGGGAGGAAGAGGGTCTGGAAGGCATGGCTGAAGGCAGGGGCAGTAGCAGCATCACATAATTGGTACACACTGTCTTAGTAAGACTTTATCCTTACAGAGGTGACAGTAGAGTGTGGTGTGGGCAGAGGATTTGCTGTGTTGATAATGTTGTGGTTAGATGCCGTATGTGGATCATGATAAAACTTTTCACCACAGTGAAGAGTTTCGCAGAGAATTAACCATATCATTTATAATTGGCTACTCAGTATGAAGAAATGGGTTGTCAAATTTCTTGCCAGGTGAATAGAAGTTAAATGAAAATGTAGAAGCCTGCTGCCCAAGCAGTTTCAGTTCCTCGTGGTTCTTCAGTTCATATGAAATAACTAACAAATAGTTCAAAAAAGGGCAAGTTAGTGCACGTAAAACCCTTTGAGAGCACCTCGCAAGATAAGCATTCTGCTTGAGTGATATAATTGAAATGGAGAGGGAAAAGTAAACAGAACGTAACTTCTTAAATCGTGCAAATGGAAGCGGATTTGTGAAGCAGGAGAGCTTGGACTTTCATCTTCCAGTCAGATAGCACAGACAGAGAGCAGACTGACACCTGTGTTTTCAGGGTTCAGATGAAAATATGCCTGATAAATTGGGATGGATGGATGGACGGATGGATGTATGGGAAAATTGCGTATGAACTCTTAAGGTTTTCCTTTTTTGTAACTAGATTTTATTTGTGTATGGTTGCTTCTGCTCTTGCTAAAACAAACTTTTAACCCAGCTTAACTGTCAGTGTGGTTTTTTGGCTTCTTTGACTGGACCACCCATCAGCAGGGAATTTGGACTTACATTCATTGAAAAATTCAGTATTAGTTATATCCATATATCCATGCAGTAGCTACTTTTAGGTTAACAAGTGCTGAGAATTTGTGTTGTCCACATTCAAGGCTGTCCCTACTGAGGGGATGAATGTCCTGTTATCCTATGGGGAGTATTAATCTGGTAGTACATTAAAAAATTAAAGTCTTTTGCAAGCTGTTTCTAAATAAAGGCTAATAATAAAGGCTTCTATGTATATACATCTATATTCAGTCACTTTCAGTGCTTTAGAAGTTGCAAATATAACTTTTCTCTGATGCAGGTGCTTCTGCAGAGAAATTTACAAGTAAATACGTATTTTTCACATTTTAGAAGACTTTTTTTTGACAATATGAAGCAAATACTTCATTTTTACCACTGTCAGCTGATAGTAAATATTCTACGTATATACACATGTAGGTATATATGCGTAATATGTAAATAAATATGCATAAACATGTATACATCTGCGTATTTACATTATGCACAGACACATGTATATATGTTTGTGCATATTTATGTATTATTATGCATTATATATGTAATGTGTATATATGTATACTAATTTGGATAAATGACAGATTTTGCTGTGCTAATAATTAACTTGGTCTCTAGTCTTGAGTTTACTTTGTCCCTTGTCAATTAAGGTCTTGATTGTCTTGACAGAGTTCAAATGTGTGTCAACTTAAATGCATTTTGCTTTATTAATGTGTATATCTAACATAGATATTCATGGAGTGAGAAAAATAAACCAGTGTGGTAGTCATTTGGCATATAATAAACTAGTGCGGTAATTATTTGGCATATATAAAATACTTGGTCATTGAATAAATGAGTAGTTTAAATAATTGGCAATATTGCAGTACACCATAAGTTAAATAACCCACTATAATATTTTATTGGCTACATTACATTGTGAATTGTATGTTTCTAGTAATTTGTGATTAACAGCAGACCAATAAAAAGTTTAGTATTTTTGAGAAATGGACAATGTGGGCTGGGCAGGAGTATGACGAGTTACAGATCATGTTTAGAGGAAAGGTATTGATTGGCTGTTATTCTTAAATATCGAAAGTGTTTCAGCATTATTTCATTATTTCTAAAATGTCTTTAAGCGGAGTGTGTAACTTTATGAATGGATGGACTGTGGGTGTATTTAACCAGATTTCATCTTAATGGTGTATGTTAGTCAGGAATAATTGACTGAAAAGGCATTGTGTATGTCCTGTGCTGTCATTCCTATTATTTGGAAATTTGGGTTTTTTTTTCAGTTAGAATTTCTTCATGTTAAATACACGCATATTAAGTATGAGTTTGGAATGCCAGTGGTATAAAGCTGAATGAATAACTTAACATAGAATGGTTTAGGTTGGAAGGGACCTTAAAGATCATCTAGTTCCAACCCCCCTGCCATGGGCAGGGACACCTTCCACTAGACCAGGTTGCTCAAAGCTCCGTCAGCCTTGAACACTTCCAGGGATGGGGCATCCACAGCTTCCCTGGGAACCTGTTCCAGTGTCTCATCACCCTCATGGTGAAAAATTTCTTCCTGAGATCTAATCTAAGTGTACCCTCTTCCATTTTGAAGCCATTACCCCTTGTCCTATCTAACTTCTTGAAATGTGTTTTAGCACTTAAACTACAACCCAGGTGAGTTTCATCTTTCCAGTTACATTCCAGGGTGGGTGGATGTGGGACCACAACAAAACCAATTTGAAGTGAGAGAGCAGAGTTTTAGGCAAACTGCTAGAGGCATTGTTTTTCTTGTGCTTTTTGGAGATTCTCAGGTACAGGAAGTTTATAAGGCTTTGGACATGTCAGAGTTCTAAGAGCTGCTTTTGGGGTCCTGTATGGGGACTGTTGTTTTCTAAGTGTTTCCCAGCATTTAGGAATGCACTAAAAATACTGTCTCTGAAACTGAAGTGACTTTCACTGTGCAAGTCAAATGTTTCTGTTATGACATCAAAATATAAGTGTTGCTCCTCTTCAATGGTTTATGCAGAGCAGTAGGAAAAAAGTACATTTTAATGTTAAAGAATTATGATAGATTTAGATTTTGGGTTAGTTTGCTTTATTGGACATGACTTCTGACTTCCCATTTAATTGAAAAACATATAGCTGTGCTGTCATTTAACATAATGTGAACAGTAAAGTTGGGATGCTTGGTTTACAGCTGTAGACATTCTCTGGCTTCATCCAGGATCTCCCCTGAGTGAATCCTGAGCCCCTGTTTCTAATATTGCTTTGAAAATTCATAAACTGCAACCTGCACCCTGCCTGCCAGCATAGACTGGGTGCTGAAGAGAGGGACCTGACAAAGTGTAGGCTGACTTTGACCAGGAAGCCAGTTCCCTCCAAACAGCTAAGCTTTATTCCTTAGAAGAGGTAAAGAATGACTATTAAGGCAGTATGTTTTATAAAGTAGGGTGCCTGTTTCTGAATCTGCTCACATCAGGCTTAAGGACCAAGCTTTTATTGCTATGTTAGCAAAGGAAAAAGGGTCTAAAGTTTGTCTCCTCCCAAAAGGTATGTGGCTTTCATCCGGGAGCTGAGAGCTGCTGTTATGTCAGAGATTAGAGCTGGAATCGAACTGGGATGCTTGGGCTCCCTGGCATAAAGTGCTGGGATTAACACCCACATGGTGGGATGGGTAGTTGTGTGTTAGTTTTTATTTTGGGTATCCAGTAAGGCATGTAGAAATCTAAGCCCTTGTTTCTAGAGCACAGGTGGTTGTTTTTTGGGCTTTTTTTGTTGCTTTGTGGTTTGGGGTTTTTTTTGTTTGTTTTTGGTTTGGTGTTGTTGGTTTGGGTTTTTGTTTTTCTCCCTAGTTTCAATCAAGGTGACTATTTGAGTGTTCTCCCTAGGTTTAAATTGTGCTTTTGGGTAGCTGAGAGTCAACATGTGATATAAGCAAATGGGAATATTCCTGGCCTGTATTCTTATATGGAAACTAGTATTAATAGGTGTGTTGTTTGTTTTTTTTTCTCAGCTGAGGATGATCCTTATTCTTTGAATTTAGTTAGTAAAGATAGTTGAAAACTTTAGCGATATAAAATTTGTCATTTAAAATGTGTGTTAGGTATGGAGCATGCATGGTGGATGGTTGCCAATGGATAGTTGTTTCTGGAGGGCCTCGGCTCCAACCTAACTAAAATAATGTAATGGTTATAGTAAAAACTAAAAATACCTACCTTAATTGACAGTGTAATCCAGAAGTAAACATAGTACATTCTGTCCTTTGTGAACAGCAACTAAAGTGACCATGTCCTGATCAGCACGTTGTGAGCGGTGTAACTTCACGTTTCTCTGTGTTAGCAATTACATGGAGTAGTTACAGCTATATTGTACAGGAAAAAAAAAATGCTGAGACATTCAAATTCTGAGCAGACCTGTAACACTCTGAATATTCATTTAAATATATACTTTTTTTTTAAAGTATGTGTTTCTTCTTTGACATTGATTATTGAATATCCCCACTTAAGATCCAAAATTAACAACCAATAGTGTAGAGCATGTAGCTAATGGAAACCATGTTTCATTGAGGCTATTAATGATGTTTTCTACAGGAAAACATTGTATTTTTTTGTTGTTGTAGAACAGCCATCTGTTCAAGGAATAACATCATTGCCTGAATACTGTGAAATGTATTTCAATGTGAATGGTTTATGGACTTCGATCTATGAAAAAGGTGTTTAAAAAGCATGTTTCATGTGATTAGGCAGTGCATTTAAGCTTTTTCTCCTGAAATAATTTGGTCATGTTTACAAAGACTTAGTTGCAAGACTTAAATCACAAGGATTTTAGGTTTTTTCCAGATATCTTTTTTTCTTTTAAAAATGTTATTTTAAAATATATTCCAGTGAAATGTCAGCAGTGAGCTTTGGTTCCCTTTCAGGAGTAGGTCCTCTGCTCTGATTTCACTAACAGAGTCGTGGGTAGTCTCACCTCTTCTCTAACAGGCTGATGGAAATCAACTGGAAAGCTGAGTGCTGACTGCGGGACGTGAGCTTCTGTTGGAGTGTAGGAACGAGCCCTTGCATTTTGGGCTACTTTGTGTCTTTGTGTGATCTTTAGTTGTGTGGGTAGGTATCGGAGAGCTTTGACAGCTGGCCTATGTATTAACAAAGGAAAAAGTGGTGTTCCCAGTTCAGGCAGTTACAGTTTGATGAGCTGACTTACTGGTGAGGACGTGACTTCCTTTTGCCACATGGTAGACTCAGTGCATGGAGTAAATAGTGTCAATTAAGGGAACTGGAATTTCAGGTGAGAAATTCGTTGTGTTTTCTGTATCCCCAGGTACTTCATGCTGCATCCTTTATGTGTAGATGGCACCTACTGTTTTGATCAACTGAAAAAAGACAAAGATTTAAAGCATTAGCAGTTAACCAAAAGTCTTCTCATACTTGCCAAGTATTAGTAACCATAACTGAGTATATGCTCGTGTTCCTGTGATCACCGTTATGTACAGGTTGGTCTGAATCTAAATAATTTTCATCTTCAAAATGATGAAAGTCATCTTTACAAGATAATTGAATCAGAGAGTCTTTCACTGTTCCTTTCTTTGCAAGTGGTATAGGGAAGACAGGAAGTCCTTTCCTCCTACATGATCAGTGTAAGAGTGTTTAAAAACATTAGTTTTTTGTGGCACTCTGGAAGTTTTGGGTGGTGATGGCTGGCTCACCTCTCACTTCGTCTGTTGTCTGTTTTCCACAAACCAACGTATATCATGGTGATGGATTTGCAGAAGGTGGTCATCAAATTACTTGTTTAAAGAGGTGGTAGATATGTCACATTTAAATGTGTTTTGTATTTGCTTCTCAATTTTAAAAAAGTGATGACTCTTTGGCAGTATTTTTAGTGTCTTTTGAACTTGAAAACCATCTTTGGAAGAGTACTAATTATTGTCTCAATTTAAATTTAAACATGATAAATGTTATACCACTATGTTTTGACCTCTGGACTTTATTATCAAGGTGAAAGGCATGCCTCACTGTGAAAACAGCCTTCAAGCGGCAAAATCTAATTCTTATGTTGACAAACAGTACAAAAGATTCATTTTGCATCTTCGGCATTTTTTTGCATCCTTGGCATTTTGTATGATCAAAATGCCAAATTACTCTAAAATGTGATTCTATGATGCAGTCTTCAAAGACAAAAGCAAGTTGCAAAAAAAAAAAACCTTCCATATATGGGCAGAAAATACTGATTTTTGCCTTTCCTCTGCAAAAGCAACAACAAATCTGCAAGTTAATACATTTTTCCATGCTTCCAGTAGTAGAACATATTTGTTACCTATTTAGTTTGCTTGCTTTTGTAATAAAAACAAGCCACAGAGGACAGAGCCACTGGCAGTGGTAATGATATGAATTCTCCTTTTTCTACTCTTTCGTCAAATTTGGGGGGGGGAGGGAGGAGGGAGGGAGAGACAAAAAAAGAGGCAAATTCCTGAACACTACCAATCAGTGCCTCAGACTGTTCAGCATAAGAGTGGGTTATATAGTACCTGAACCAACATGCATCATCTGAACATTCCAGCTTGGACTTCATTAGTCTCAGGTAAACATGTGCAATAGAATCATGAAATGGTTTGGGTTGGAAGGGACCTTAAAGATCATCTAGTTCCAAACCCCCTGCCATGGGGAAGGACACCTTCCACTAGACCTGGTTGCTCAAAACCTCGTGCAACCTGGTCTTGAACACTTCCAGGGGTGGGGCATCCACAACTTCCTTGAGTAACCTGTTCCAGTGTCTCATCACCCTCATAGTGAAAAATTTCTTCCTAATATCTAATCTAGATCTACCCTCTTTCAGTTTAAAACCGTTACCCCTTGTCCTATCGCTACACTTCCTAATAAAGAGTCCCTCTGCAGCTTTCCTGTAGGCCCCCTTTAATTACTGGAAGGCTGCTGTAAGGTCTCCCTGGAGTCTTCTCTTCTCCAGGCTCAACAACCCCAACTCCCTCAGCCTGTCTTCATAGGAGAGGTGCTCCAGCCCTCTGATCATCTTTGTGGCCCTCCTCTGGGCTCCCTCCAACAGGTCCATGACCTTCTTGTATTGAGGGCCCCAGAGCTGGACGCAGTATTGCAGGTGGGGTCTCATCAGAGAGCAGCAGAGGGGGAGAATTGCCTCCCTCAATCTGCTGGCCGCTCTGCTTTTGATGCAGCCTAGGATTGGCTTTCTGGGCTGCAAGTGCACATTACTGGGCCACATTGAGGTTCTCATCCACCAGCAACCCCAAGTCCTTCTTCTCAGGGTTGCTTTCAATCCATTCTCTGCACAGCCTGTGTTTGTGCTTGGGATTATCTCAGCCAACATGCAGGACCTTGCACTTGGCCTTGTTGAACTTCCTGATGTTGGCGCAGGCTCACCTCCCAGGTCTGTTAGGGTCCTTCTGGATGGCGTCCCATCCCTCCAGTGTGTCGACCACACCACACAGCTTGGTGTCATTGGCAAACTTGCTGTGGGTGCCCNCAGAGCTGGACGCAGTATTGCAGGTGGGGTCTCATCAGAGAGCAGCAGAGGGGGAGAATTGCCTCCCTCAATCTGCTGGCCGCTCTGCTTTTGATGCAGCCTAGGATTGGCTTTCTGGGCTGCAAGTGCACATTACTGGGCCACATTGAGGTTCTCATCCACCAGCAACCCCAAGTCCTTCTTCTCAGGGTTGCTTTCAATCCATTCTCTGCACAGCCTGTGTTTGTGCTTGGGATTATCTCAGCCAACATGCAGGACCTTGCACTTGGCCTTGTTGAACTTCCTGATGTTGGCGCAGGCTCACCTCCCAGGTCTGTTAGGGTCCTTCTGGATGGCGTCCCATCCCTCCAGTGTGTCGACCACACCACACAGCTTGGTGTCATTGGCAAACTTGCTGTGGGTGCCCTCAATCCCACTGTCAATGTTGCTGACAAAGGTGATAAACAGTGCTGATCCCAATACCGACCCCTGAGGAATGCCGCTCGTCACTGGTCTCCACTTGAACATTGAGCTGTTGACTGCAACTATTTTGAGCGTGACCATCCAGCCAGTTCCTTATCCACTGAGTGGTCCATCCGTCAAATCCATGTCTTTCCAATTTAGAGACAAGGATGTTGCATGGAACAGTGTCAAATGCTTTGCATAAGTCCAGGTAGATGATGCCAGTTGCTCTTCCCTTAGCCACCAATGCTATAACCCTGTTGTAGAAGGCCACCAAGTTTGTCAGACACAATTTACCTTTCGTGAAGCCACATTAGCTGTCATCGATCACCTCCTTATTTTCCGTGTGCCTTAGCGGAGTTCCCAGGAGGATCTGCTCCATGATCTTGCCAGGCACAGAGGTGAGACTGACTGACTGGCCTGTAGTTCCCCGAGTCTTCCTTTTTTCTCTTTTTAAAAATGAGAGTTACATTCCTCCTTTTCCAGTAAGTGGGAGCTTCACTGGACTGCCATGACTTCTGAAATATAATGGATAGTGACTTAGCAACTTCATCTGCCAGTTCCCTCAGGATCTGTGGATGCATCTCATCAGGTCCATGGACTTGTGCATCTTCAGGTTCATTAGATGGTGTCAAGCCTGATCTCCAATGGTGGGCAATTCCTCATTCTCCCTGTCCTTGGCTTGCCTTCTGCCACTTGGGTGATGTGGCTAGAGCCCTTGCTAGTGAAGACCGAGGCAAAGTCGTCATTGAGTACCTCAGCCTTCTCCGTATCTGGGGTAACCAGGTCTCCCATTTCCTTCTGGAGAGGACCCACATTTTTCCTAGTCTTCCTTTTATCACTGACATACCTGTAGAAGCTTTTCTTCTTGCCCTTGATGACCCTGGCCAGATTTAGTTCTATTAGGGCTTTAGCTTTCCTAACCTGATCCCTGGTTGCTCAGACAATTTCTCTGTATTCCTCCCAGTTTCTCTGTATTCCTCCCAGGCTGCCTGTCCTTGCTTCTGCCCTCTGTAGGCTTCCTTTTTTTGTTTGAGCTCCTTGTTCATCCATGCAGGCCTCCTGGTGTTTTTGCCTGGCTGCCTTTTTATTGAGATGCATTGCTCCTGAGCTTGGAGGAGGTGATCCTTGACTACTAACCAGCTTGCTTGGGCCCCTCTTCCCTCCAGGGCTTTATCCCATGGTACTCTACCAAGCAGATCCCTCAGTCTCCTCTCCCGAAGTCTAGGATAGTGAGCTTGCTGTGCGCCCTTCTTGCTGCCCTGAGGATCTTGAACTCCACCCTCTCATGGTCACTGCAGCCAAGGCTGCACTTGAGCTTCACATTCTCCACCAGCCCCTGCTTGTTGGTGAGAACAAGATCCAGCATGGCACCTCTCCTTCTGGCCCCTCTGTCACTTGGAGAAGAAAGTTACCAACAACACACTCCAACAACTTCTTGGATTATGTATGCCCTGCTGTGCTGCCCCTCCAACAGATAGCAGGGTGGTTGAAATCCCCCATGAAGAGCTGGGCTTGTGAGCGTGGGGGCTTGTGAATGTGATCCTCTACTCATCCAGCAGGAGATAGAGAGTTTTGTATTTACTTCTTTTCCCTGGGGATTTTGAAAAAAGTGTTTGTGACTGTCCTGGCTTGAGTCACACAGGACTGATTTCTAATGCTTGGAAAAACTGTATTTTTGGAAGACTCTAATGTATGAATTTGTGAAAATATTTACTTTACAGCCAGCTATGGTGTGTGGGTTTCAAGGTCTCAGTGTTTTTGAGCTCATCAGGTGCAGGGATGAGGAGGAGGAGAGAGACCTGGGCACTTGACCCAAGCTGACCAACAAGATTATTTCATACCATGAATGTCACATTCAATATAAATTAGAAAGTTTGCTGTGAAGTTTGCTCTCCCTTGATGGCGGCGATCCAGAGGACTTCTTCTTGCTCCGGTGCCAGATCCCTGAGGCCTTTTCTTCCTCCCAAAGCTGTAGCACTCCGGACATTTACTGTCTGCCCCTGGGAGTGCACAGCTTCCTACTGATATAGTTGGCTGAGTATAATCCTTGTATAGTATACACAGGTATTGGGATCAATATTGTTTTTTTAGTGTTACTACTGTTAATTGTCTAGTTCTGTCTTACTGAATCTATCTTTCAACCACCAGGTTTCTTTGTTTTCTTCCCGATTCCCCTTCCTGGGTGCGGAGGAGGTCATCAGGTGATAGAATAATTGAAAAGACAATAAATTGTTACGGGTTTTCTCAAACCCTAACAGTGACCAATAAGAATTACCTGTTGGTGCATTACATGGCCAATAATTGTCAGTATGTAAACATATTAGTAAAATAGGTTGCAAAACTCTTACAAAGGCTTTTCAGAATAACAGTTCAGAAAACAATTATTGGATTATTGGCAGTGATAGATCTTTACAACAAGACACTGGCAGAAGATTCCTTAAGATTGCCATGCATTCCTCCCTCAGAATTTGTCACAGCTGAATAAACTGCTGTGAATCTAACTGGATAATTTAGGTGCAGTCTTGTGGCAACAGTTTAATTTTCAGTGCTGTTGTGTTACGATTTCTTGCCTTGGTGGGGAGGTTTTATGGGAGATGTTGTAGAACTTAAAAGAATTGTCAATATCGATGTCCTAGGGCTGGCTGAAAGATTGTCTTTCCAGTGATTTGTGTGTGTTTGCAGCACGTAGCCGCCAGCTGTTTCCCCCTTTCTCACCACACTCATTCTGACAGTCCTAGAAATCTTTGCAGTTGATGGTTCCTCTTCTCTGCCTCTCACCTCAGTTTGATAACTTTTTTTTTTTCCCTTGACCTGCCTGAAATTGCTTTTTTGGATGGCTTTTATCTTTGGATTAATTACAGCTGTTACTCAGATGAAACAACAGGAAGTTCCAAACTGCACGCTTTATACAGAAGTAGTAGTGGTAGGAAGGCAAAACTGTGGGGACCCTTAGTTGCTCTGGAGGATGGCTGTGGTTTGGTGTTACAAATAGCTAATGGTACTGGAATGACATGGAACGGCTGCTTTAAACGAAGGAGTGAAAGCCTAATGATTTGGTTTCTGTATCCAATCCAGTGTTTAGTGCACTGGGGCAGGATATTGAGAAACCTTGCAAAGCTGCTTTGTGATTATTATTATCTGTTAGTAATGTTATCACAATGACGCTGTAAGAATGACAGCAGTACTGTGAGCACGAGCTATTTGGTGAAGTTTCTTAAATATTTTGCAGTGGGCTTTGAAAAACATTTCTAAGGTTTGCTGCTTTCTGTTGAGAGTTATTTCTAACCATTTTAATATTATCTAAAGAGAGATAATAGATTGTATGCTTTCCTGCTTCCATTTTGGTGGACTTCGCAATGTTAGGTTAATAGTTGTAGTTGATGACCTTAGAGGTCCTTTCCAACCTAAATAATTCTATGATTCTATGCAGAACTTAAATGCTATTTGACAAATTTTTACCTGCTTATTCTAAAGAGAGGTTTATGAAACGTAAGTAGTTCTGTGCAGGATGACACTTACAGTATTTGAAGTGTATAGATTTATCGGAACAAATTTATCATAGGAAATTTCCTAATGTTAAAGATTATGAGGTATCAGAAAAGTGTTTTATGTCAAGCCATCTCTAGAACTTTCAGGATTTGGAGCAGGAAATAAGAAAACAAATAAATAAAAAAATAAATCAAAAAGCAAGAATAGATTTGCAGCCAGACACATGACTCTTGTTCCTGTGAAGGCCCTTGGCAGGTTTGACAAGGCAGAGACACTTCATGTTTGTGTGATGAAAAAGTTGTTCAGGGCTTGCCTCCTGTTTGTATAAAAGTTCATTTCATTATTTACATTTGAAGCTGCTGGTGAACTTTCTGTTGTCTTCATCTGAACAGAGATGGCCCTCATGGGCACCACTAAAACTGGGTGCTGCACCTGTTCCCCCTCAACAAAATGTCACGTAGCCTAAGAAAGGATTAGCTTAGCTGAGAAAAAAGCCTTACGATTATTTGCATTTTTGTCTCTCCTGTTCTTCCTAATAATGATTCTACACATTTTGCAACCCTTATTATTGGTCAGAGCATTGTGTCCCTATCTTGGGAACTTGACAGGCATCTTTCCCCCCATCTTACTGATGGGATACGAGTGGTTCTAAGTTGGGAATAGAGGCTGTGCTCCTAATATTGTATCTCAAGGCCTTCTTAGCTACCTTAACAGAATGTAATGAGTGTACGTGTTTAGTTTTTTTTCTATTTAGATGGAACTACTCTTGCATAATCCCTAAAATCTATGGATAAATTAATGCAATGTAAAGAGTATGCATATAGCAGTTAGAACTCTTCTGCTCATCTGCTCTTTACCATGCTGCCCATAGGTCTGAAGTACTGGCCAGCAGACATCTATGTAGTTAAACAAGTTGGTGCCTCTGAAGAATAATGGGATAATGCAGCTTTTATCAGACGGCCATTTGTCTGGCTCGAGTAGTTTAAGGCACATCTTTTATTAGTAAAAGTTCAGATGTGTATAGTCATTTATTGCATTTTATAGAACAGCTGAACATAGGAAAATTTCCTTCCCAAAACAGTGCAGGGCTGGAATAGTTAAATGTTGGTAAACTCAAGCATGCGAACGGGAAAATTAATTTTTCAGTTCCTCTGCTGATGTTCATTGATCATGAATACAAATTGAATTACCGCGTAATGACTGTATTTCTCTTTTCAGGACATAAGGGACGCTTTTATGTGATACAATGGATGAACAGTCACAAGGCATGCAGGGGCCTACTGCTCCGTCATTTCAGCCACAGGTACTCTTTTTCTTTTTTAAAGGGTTACTCAAGGGTGGATATTACCATTTCTTAAAAAGAAAGAGATAAATTAGAAAACATTATTTCTTGTGGGGACAAAGAAGCTGTAAACAAATAGAATATGTTCTGGTGGTCTTGAAATTAGTTGAATATCAGTCTTATATTTCATAGAAAACAATTACTCTTTGTTTTTGCCTCCACCAACTTTGAGGGGTTGGAGTTGGAGTGGGAGTAGGAAGCAAAGGTGAAGGCAGTTGTTTTCCGGAGAAATGGTGAGCAGTTAAAACACTACATGTTTCAGAATGGTATTGGAATTACCATATTTATTTCAGACTGTTACATTCAACTTTCTCTTCTTACACCTCCTGATAGTGATACTATATGAATTAGTGCCATTATGTGTTCAAACCAGGCAAGAGAAATTACTGTAGCTGTAGTTCTGTTAGAAAGAAGATGCATAAGGAATTTAATCTTTAGATACGTGCTGATGGTGTGAAACAAAGAATAAAGATTATCTGATAAGAGATAATATTGGGATATTGCTTTTTGATATTTTTAGGAGCTAATTCTTTGAAGGGAGCGCAAGAGCCCATAGACGAGTACCCTAAAAATATTTACTGTGGTGATCATTCCAAAATAAAAGCTGGACAGTTCTTTACAAAGCTGGAAGCTAAATTTTGTAACTTTCTTGTTAACCGCATAGGTGACAGAGTAGTTTGTGCCCTTTATTTTACAAAAACTAAGGTGAATTCTAGCTTGTGAAACTTAGTACATTTACAATAACCATCTTTCCTTAGCTCCAGTGTTTTTATTATAGCATTGTGATAACAAAAAAGTCTGTATTTAAAGCGTTCATACCAATGCAAAACAGTTAGAAATCTAAGAAAAATGTGTAGCTATGCATACAGATATTTTGCTAAAATATATTCATAATTTTGAAACAAAAGAATACTTAAAATTCATATGATGAATATCATAAAGGGTAGCTGTTACTATTACAGTGTTTTTCTTTCCTGACTAAAGAGAAAATAGAACACAGCTGATTAAGATTTCTGTATTTCTGGGAAAACTTCCTATGTTTTTTTTGTTTGCTGACTACAAACAGGTTTCATATTTCCTTTTCTATCTATTGGGTGTTTGAATACCTTGTTCTGATTCAAAATCAACTTTTTGAGGACTGGTTCAATTTTAGGAATATTACTCTAACCTACAAATTCAGTTTGTGAACTTGTACTAGTAAAATATGCTTCTAGTTTTACTGTTCCAAGTAATATGGCTTATATACAGGTACACAGTTTTCTCTGTGGTAAAGTAAGGACAGCCGGAAAGCAGTACTGCTGTAATCAATGAAACGCTTTCTACAAAAGAGGAAACTAATGTTTATTCTCGGCTTTGGTTAACTGTCAAGCATTTTCGTAATCTGTGTCTCATTATTCTTTTTCAAATCAATTACTGTATAAACGGCACTAAGTGGGATTTTTGTGGCTTGATTTTTTTTTTTAATTATTTTTTTTCCCCCTCCCTCCTTGAGACAAAAGGTTTTGGGTTTGTGGATCTGAGCTGGACCTGCATCAGAACATTTGACTGTTTTGCATTTCAAGGGTTAAAGAATGAAAGGGAACAGGCATGCTCTGGTAGTCATATTGCCAGAGTAATATTAAAGTAGTCCTTCGGTGACATTCTCATTCCGTTAATCCAAATTGGTTTTCCTGTGAGCCGGATACATACTTTAATTGTTATGGATTTCTCTGCTAATGGAGCATGCTTATGGGGAAAACGAGTAATGAAAAGAGATTACTGTACTAATTGCTAATATGTTTAGGAGAAGCAAGAACTAAAATTGAACATACGGCAGGTTGTGAGCAAGAGGTGAGGTAATGATTTATGAAGAATTGTATGTCAGGTTTTGATAAACCCGTGAATGTCTTCTAGTTGTCTTGATCATTTTATTGTGTAAATGTACACTGATATTTATAGCAAATTAAATTACCCTAATCACTGAAAATTGTTGACAGAGGAGGATGAGAATATTTAGCCAAAGAGTATAATGGCTTAGTCCCAATTAGTCTGAAAACACCATTTCACAAAATCACAGAATAGTTCAAGTTGGAAAGAGACTCTGGAGGTCATCAGACCTCTTGCTCAAGCAGGATCTCCTAGAGCAGGTTTTCCAGGACCATGTCCAGAATATTGGACTGAATGTCTATAAGGAAGGAGACTCAACAACCTGCCTGGACAACCTGTGCCAGTGCCCAGTCACCCTCACAGTGGAAAAAATGTTTCCTGAAGTCCAGAAAAACTCTCCTGTGTTTCAGTCTGTGACCGTTGCCTCTTGTCCTGCGTGCACCACTGAAGAGGGCCTGGCTCTGTCTTCTTAAAGCCGTCCCTTCAGGTATTTGTACACATTGAAGAGATCCCCCTCCAAACCTTCTCTTCCCTAGCCTGAACATTCCCTGCACTCTCAGCCTTTCCTCATGCGGGATGTGGTCNTAATCTTTAGATACGTGCTGATGGTGTGAAACAAAGAATAAAGATTATCTGATAAGAGATAATATTGGGATATTGCTTTTTGATATTTTTAGGAGCTAATTCTTTGAAGGGAGCGCAAGAGCCCATAGACGAGTACCCTAAAAATATTTACTGTGGTGATCATTCCAAAATAAAAGCTGGACAGTTCTTTACAAAGCTGGAAGCTAAATTTTGTAACTTTCTTGTTAACCGCATAGGTGACAGAGTAGTTTGTGCCCTTTATTTTACAAAAACTAAGGTGAATTCTAGCTTGTGAAACTTAGTACATTTACAATAACCATCTTTCCTTAGCTCCAGTGTTTTTATTATAGCATTGTGATAACAAAAAAGTCTGTATTTAAAGCGTTCATACCAATGCAAAACAGTTAGAAATCTAAGAAAAATGTGTAGCTATGCATACAGATATTTTGCTAAAATATATTCATAATTTTGAAACAAAAGAATACTTAAAATTCATATGATGAATATCATAAAGGGTAGCTGTTACTATTACAGTGTTTTTCTTTCCTGACTAAAGAGAAAATAGAACACAGCTGATTAAGATTTCTGTATTTCTGGGAAAACTTCCTATGTTTTTTTTGTTTGCTGACTACAAACAGGTTTCATATTTCCTTTTCTATCTATTGGGTGTTTGAATACCTTGTTCTGATTCAAAATCAACTTTTTGAGGACTGGTTCAATTTTAGGAATATTACTCTAACCTACAAATTCAGTTTGTGAACTTGTACTAGTAAAATATGCTTCTAGTTTTACTGTTCCAAGTAATATGGCTTATATACAGGTACACAGTTTTCTCTGTGGTAAAGTAAGGACAGCCGGAAAGCAGTACTGCTGTAATCAATGAAACGCTTTCTACAAAAGAGGAAACTAATGTTTATTCTCGGCTTTGGTTAACTGTCAAGCATTTTCGTAATCTGTGTCTCATTATTCTTTTTCAAATCAATTACTGTATAAACGGCACTAAGTGGGATTTTTGTGGCTTGATTTTTTTTTTTAATTATTTTTTTTCCCCCTCCCTCCTTGAGACAAAAGGTTTTGGGTTTGTGGATCTGAGCTGGACCTGCATCAGAACATTTGACTGTTTTGCATTTCAAGGGTTAAAGAATGAAAGGGAACAGGCATGCTCTGGTAGTCATATTGCCAGAGTAATATTAAAGTAGTCCTTCGGTGACATTCTCATTCCGTTAATCCAAATTGGTTTTCCTGTGAGCCGGATACATACTTTAATTGTTATGGATTTCTCTGCTAATGGAGCATGCTTATGGGGAAAACGAGTAATGAAAAGAGATTACTGTACTAATTGCTAATATGTTTAGGAGAAGCAAGAACTAAAATTGAACATACGGCAGGTTGTGAGCAAGAGGTGAGGTAATGATTTATGAAGAATTGTATGTCAGGTTTTGATAAACCCGTGAATGTCTTCTAGTTGTCTTGATCATTTTATTGTGTAAATGTACACTGATATTTATAGCAAATTAAATTACCCTAATCACTGAAAATTGTTGACAGAGGAGGATGAGAATATTTAGCCAAAGAGTATAATGGCTTAGTCCCAATTAGTCTGAAAACACCATTTCACAAAATCACAGAATAGTTCAAGTTGGAAAGAGACTCTGGAGGTCATCAGACCTCTTGCTCAAGCAGGATCTCCTAGAGCAGGTTTTCCAGGACCATGTCCAGAATATTGGACTGAATGTCTATAAGGAAGGAGACTCAACAACCTGCCTGGACAACCTGTGCCAGTGCCCAGTCACCCTCACAGTGGAAAAAATGTTTCCTGAAGTCCAGAAAAACTCTCCTGTGTTTCAGTCTGTGACCGTTGCCTCTTGTCCTGCGTGCACCACTGAAGAGGGCCTGGCTCTGTCTTCTTAAAGCCGTCCCTTCAGGTATTTGTACACATTGAAGAGATCCCCCTCCAAACCTTCTCTTCCCTAGCCTGAACATTCCCTGCACTCTCAGCCTTTCCTCATGCAGGATGTGGTCCGTTGCTGGACTCTGTCCAGTATGTCTATGTATGGGTAGTCATACTGGACACAGCACTCCAGGTGTGGCCTCACCAGTGCCAAGCAGAGGGGTAGGATCACCTCCCTCAGCCTGCTGTTAATGCTGTTCCTAATGCAGCCCAGGACACCATTAGCCTTCTTTGCCGCAGGGGCACATTGCTGGCTCATGTTCAATGTGGTCTCCACCAGGACCCCCGTGGTCTGGCCTGCAAAGCTGTTTTCTAGGAGGTCAGTGCCCAGCATGTGCATGGGGTTACTGCTGCCCAGGTGCAGGGCTCTGTACTTCCCTGTGTGGTTCCCTGCAGCCCATTTCTCCAACCTGTTGAGTTCCCTCAACAATGGACTTCAAGTTCTAGAACTTTCTCAAGAGCACAATGGGAGCTTTTTAGCATCTAAAGAGAGGAAAATGTTAATTTGGATAAACCAAAGGCAGCATATATCCCTTACTGTTTAGGTTTTTTGTTGTGGTTTTTTTTTTTTCTTTTCCATTAAACTGAAGAACAAGTGTCTTCTTATAGAGAAGACATTGCATATCTTGGCTCAGTATTGCTATTCCACTCTTTGTTTTCTAGTTCTCCCATGTTCCCCTCAAAACAAGGGGTCAGTGCTCTGTGTGGTATTCAATGCACATACAGTAGGCTTAAGTAGTGAAACCTTGTGGTTTTGGTTCAATTCAAGTGCTTTTCCTAAGAATATCTAGCTTTCTTTTTGATGGTGACTGACCAATCAGTTTAACTTTTCAAGGAAGTTTTTCCATGGTATTTTATAGATCTTTTTCCTGTGTGGTAATAGCTAATTTAAAAATCATGATTCTCTGTCTTGAGGGTTGTTTTTCACATTGAAGTTTCTGATCACTAGCCTTGGGATGCTAGTACTGAGTGCCAGGGTGGAAAACTAAGAGAATCATCTGTAAGGCTTTCAAGTCATATTTTGAGCTGGTTGTCTTGGATAAGTTTGTATTGTAAAGAAACTTTATTACTTCATTATATATATTGAATAGTGCAGTCTCCTTTGGGATTTCACTGGTAACCTCTCTGAGAGGTTCCTCATCTTATAGCTGGCTATTAATCTGCTCAATGCTCTCTCTCAACCTGAGAGAGTTTAGTTTTATAAGTTAAGAATCCTTACAGAAGGAACCTGGTTGAATACTTTAAAAAAATGTGTGGTGTGATTTCTTCAGCAGAAGAGCCCCATTAGGAAAAACCTGTCTCACTCCCCTCTTACCTGCTTATTAGAATCTCTAAATGACTACAGTTCAGCTATTTACTTGGCTATGTTTGAACTGAATCTGTGAATAATTAAAAAATAAACACATTGGTTTTTGAGTTGTCTTTTTCAAAATCCAGACCAGTCAATGTAGTGCACTGGCACACAGTTATGGAGCGGTACTGAGGAGCTTGCAGTGGGAGAGGACAAGGACCTCCTGGGAAAGCTTGGTCACTGGGGAAACCAGTGTGCCCTGCATACTGGGCGCATTGCAAGATAGGATGTTTTGGTGAATAAAGACTTCATTGGTTTCTTCAGTGGTCTTTAACAGATTTGTGAAATGTGCTGTCTTTTTGTGTGCCTCCTCTGATGAAGTTCGCTGATGCTTTATGGGGCATTAGATACTTCTGGAAATTTAATATTCAAAGATTGTGGGAATTGTGTACAAGTAGAAAGTTTTGGAAGAACATCCAAAGGACATCTCTTGAGAGCTCTAAGTAAGCCAAGAGCTACTATCTGGCACAGGCTTAGAAGTTAACCATGAATGCCTTGTACCACTGTGGTCTTTCACCGATGTATGTTTTCCTTCCCTGGCAGCCCTCTGCTAAACTTTGTGCCAGCTCTTCTCCAAGACTGAAACCAATCTGAAAATGAGTATTATGGTTTCTGTTGAAGTTTGTCTTCATGTACTTGTCATATGAATGAGCTCTCCATGCCACGATTAATTAATTAGTGTATTATGAAGTCTGTCTTACCTCTTTCTACTAGAAATTTTTAAACTAATCCTCCCTCTTCTCCCACATTTCCATGCTCAGGATTACAACTGAATATACTGCCAAGACCTGAAATCTGCAAAAGTCTATTCAGTGCAGAAAAAAGAATAACATTCTTACAGTTTTAATACATTGCTTGGCCAAAAGTTTAAAAAATGAGTGTGAAAAGAGGAGGCAACTCATTGATTATTTTAATGTTGTAATATAGCTATCTCTTCCATGGAAACGGTAACATTGTGAGTGCTCGCTGATTTACTCAGTGAATACAATGTAATGTGATCATTAGTGAAGTGTATATAATCTGTTCCGTGATGGTCTCGGACCGAAGGAAATCTTTATCCCACACAAGCTTATTTCTCTACAAATTGCATTGTGGCGGGGAGAGGCACAGTGGTAGTTGGAGATGTGCAGCTATGTTGCTTCTCATGTCAGCTCTCCACGTCTAAATTGTATGACAGGACAAGGGAGCAGATGAGACAAGCTGTCACTCAGCCACGCTGCCCTTTGAAGAAAGGCCATGGGGGGGAAAAGGTGCCGCAAATGGGCTGTGAAGTTTACATACACTGCCCACTGTTAAACAGATTACCTCTAATGAAGTGTCTAATGCTCAGGCCATATCAGCCTAATCCTTGGTGGCAGTTCATCCCTCAACTGCCAAAAAACACCGCCCTCTGGCCCTCTCTCGCCACTCTGGCCGCCAAGCACAGGGAGGTGCCCGGTCTTAATAAAGCAAGACAGTGTGTGATCTGACATGCAAATGTAGGTCATTGCATATGTAAATGTGTGATTACAAACCTGCATGCCAAAACACATTAGTGAGACTTTGCTCTCAGCATGCGGTTGTCACACTGCCTTAGTAGTTCACGCTAATATTTGTCATGTTACTGTGCAGACAGAGGCTGCAACTCCCAATTCAAACGGGAAACGCACAATACTTCTTAAATGTAGCCTATTTAGAGAGTCTGTATCTTGCAGCTCTGTGCAGAAAATTTTAAATCTTGAAGTGATGTGTAATTTTAGACATTTTCCCTAAAAGCCCTATAAATATCTCATTAAGCTAGGTCCTGCGTTTTGGAATGCGTTCTAGCATTAATGCTGCACCACTTTTATCAAAACAAGAGTGTCCTAATATTTTGATGTCTGGAGCAACAGAAGAATATATAAAGATACAGTGTATAGCTTTAAATTAAAATACTATTATGCGACCTCATCCTTTATGATCTCTAGTGTCTCTCTTCTCGTTTAGTGGGTTGTTGGGTTTTTTGGTGTGTGTTTGATGTTTTTTTTTGTTTGTTGGAGTTTGGGGTTTTTATTTTTTGGATGGAGAGAGCTAGGACATAAAATGGAAACATGGCAAATTAAAGTCTGATGGGATTCCTTCTCTTCTATGTCTCAGACTCCTGATAGGCTGAAAACATTTTAAATACACCTCAACACTTTATAATTTTAAACTCTCATTGCAAAAATGGTACAATGGATGCTTTCTTTAGAACATCTTGTGCTCAGTCTTGTGTTTAGTTTTGTTTTTAATGTATCGGAATAAAACAAGTTTACTAGTTTAAACCATATTCTTTCAAATGTAGATTTGCACTGACATGGTTAGTCTTACTGACTTAAGTGCTAACTTTTTTCTGATATCTTTGATTCTAGAAAGCCTTGCGACCTGACATGGGCTATAATACACTTGCCAATTTCCGAATAGAGAAAAAGATCGGCCGTGGGCAGTTCAGTGAAGTTTACAGAGCAACCTGCCTCTTGGATGGGGTACCAGTGGCACTGAAGAAGGTTCAGGTAAGGATAACTTTATATATAAACATTTAAAAGGATTTGATACAATTAAATTTGAAAGGCATATGTCATTTGGATATGGTCTTAATGAATTTCCAAATGCTCAGCACCTAGATAGTAGGAAATTAATAGATTTGAAAATTTATGAGAGGACTTTGTATCGTATTTTACAAACCAGAATTTTGAAATGGAAGATGAAATCCAGAGTTGTTGGGAAAAGATAACATATATAAATTAGCTGTATAAAAATGGTCCCAAACAAAGCTTGGAATCAATGAATAATATAAATATTTAGTGGTGTCTAATGTGAGAATATATTATGCAAATCATGCATTTTTTATTAAATAAACATCTGTCAGTAATTTTTCAGGTAGTAAGCATGCTTCAGAAGTGCATAAATCACATAAGACATGTATATAATCAAACTTGTAATAGGTGAAAGGCATTACCTTTTCAAAAGACTGAAATTACGTGGAACAAATATAAACAAAAACTGTGCTTCAATCTGTAGTCAGTGTTTGCTTTGGATTTCAAGATACAACTGAGTTCATATTATCATGTTCATGAATATTATATCTGTGTGTGGGACCCTATATAGTAATTAAGTGCGAGTGCACTGTGGTATTAAGTGAATTGCATTGGGCAGAATATGTTCTTGAGGACCCTCAATATTTCCAAGGTTCACAGCTTAACCGGTAGTGAAACAGCAGTTCTGTAACAGAAGATGGAAGAACATCAAATTGATTAAGTTATTGTGGCCAGAAACATTAACCCCTTGTAAATTTTAGCATAAGAAATGGGCTGATTATTTGTTCAGATATTTTGTCTTTGCAGTTAGCAATTTTTAAAATATTTAAACTCTTGCTTTCTTTATTGTGGCACAGGCAACAGGCAGCTTAAGCTAAGCCTCTATCCAGAATTAGTTCCATTCTCTTTTTTGTTTCTAGCTGCTCAGAGATGTTTGTTATAAGACTGTTGCCCTCTAAAAATTCTCTACTGGATTTACTTTGAAAATTCCCTGACAATGTATTTAGTTTTGAAATTGAAACTAAAATTGTCATTTCAGTTCTGATCTCTTGAGATACGTTTAGTTTATTACTTGAAGGAGTACTGCCGTCAACTCTGAAGGGTGGGGGTTTTTTGTTAACTTCATATATTGCACAATAACGTGTGTCAGAGTTCTTAGATTCTTTTCTAGTTTTTCTGGATTTTAATAATTTTGCTTTTTGCTTTGCTAATGCATGCACAGTAAATTTCTGTGTCATATCTTGACTTGCTGTTCCATTTCTGTGATTTCCTGTGCTCTGCAGCACAAGGAGGCAGGGCTAGTGCTGGCAGTCATAAAAAAAGAGACTTGGTTCCCCCTTCTGGGAAAACTGCCAGAAATATACTACTTCAAAAGCTGAAATATATTCCAAGAACTTTGATCAACAGTCTTGAAACATTAGGCAAATTCTTCCTTCATTTTCAGTGCATGAGAAACCAAAAAGGTCAAATGTGACTTGAAATGCATGTCAATTAAGGTGGATATGGAATTGCTGCATACTTGAAGAAAGTCATAAAGTCCAGCCTTTCACTGTTAATTATGAAATTTTTATAACGGTGTTTGCAATAAGAACACAGAGGCATTATAGCATGTGTACACTTAAGAGTATTTCAAAAGTCAGCATGTATAGCTGTATTCTCAGATCAGATTTCCTAATTCGACAGAAGATTTTTTTTCAACTAATGAAGATGATGTCATGCTGTCTGTATACAGGTGATAGTTTCTGTAGCAGAAAAGCTTTCTTGTTCAACCATTTAATAAATTTCTAAGGATATACTTGGTGGTTGGTAGGAAATAGGGTTAAAGAGTTGTGGCTCTCCCAAATGTCTTTTTCCTGATAGTGTTCTGATTATCTTAAAATATCCAACATATGCTGGTCATTTTCCATTCAATGTTATTGCCTAGTGCATGTTAGGAGGTGCTGTGTTCTGTAAAATCACTGTCCGTATGAAGGCTGGATGTATGTAGAAGACTATTACCTGAATGGGAAGTGAGATTTGGTTAGTACCTGTAAGGGGAAAAAAATTCCTAAATGCACAATGAAATATTAACTGGAGTTCAAAAGGCTTGTGGCAGAACTGAGCATTTGGCTTGGCCGTTTCAGCTTGCATAGTTGACATCTAAAGCTGTTCCATTTGGACAGAAGACTGTCTTAACTGTTACTGTGCTTCTGTGACCTTCCCTAGGATTCCCTAGAAATATTTTTGTTAAATATAGTCACAATACTTAATTTCACTATAAAGTTTGTTTTCATAGATGTCTCTTGGTGAGAAGTGGTTGCTTTTCAGAGGAGCTCTTGTGGGTCTGCTCTATGATGGTGCTTCTGGCTTTTAATTTCAGTCACATTTTCTTTTACTCAAATTAAAATACTGCCTTTTTTTCTGATGCCTCATTAATGGAAGCTCAGCATGGACAAAAGATGAGGAATGGTTCTTTCTGTCATGAGGGAGAGGCTGTATTTTAGACCCACGCATGGATACCACTTTGCACATTTCGGTAGTGTCTCTAAATGCTGCACTTTGTGTTAAATACCATTACCGAGATCTGGACTTTCTTTTACTTTCCATTTTCTGACCTTTCTCAGTTCACATCTGAACTACTGCATGCCTTCCCCTCTGATCTTGCAAGTTGTGTCCGTTCCATCCCCTCCCTGTTTGGTTTTCCTGGCTGGGTTGGGTATATAGCTTTTCTCTTTATGTGTATTCACTCAGTGCTTGTCTCTAACTTCAAGGTCTGATATGACTTAGAATTATCCAGTCATCTTCTCGTTAAGAGGTACTGGATCTCAGGCCATTATTTGTTCCAAAGGATTGCCAGTTTTGAGTTCTTACAAAGCTTTCCAACAAGAATGTTTATTTTCTGCTATTAAAATTTTATTTGGCTGAAACATGTACAATATTGATAAATGTTATATTAATGTGTAAAAAATGTATGTTTGTGGAACTCAATGTGAGCAGAAGCAAGTGGCAGTAAGATGCCGTGGGAGGAAGGACAAGCAGATGGTGACAGAAACCACTCTTTCTGAATTTATAGTTGCTACTGAGTCCAGATGACACGAAGTAGTATTCTTGATTTGGTTTCCAGTAGGATACGCAGCAGAGTGAAAACTGTTTGATTTGCTGTTTCTTTCTAGTAATTTAACCAGCGGAATACAGAAAATGGTATGCTGGGTCTTCTTGTACCCTTTGTGCTTCATCCTCCTTGTCGTGGTTTGGCTTCAGCCAGTAACAAAAAGCCAGGCAGCTGCTCACTCACCCCTTACAGCAGTGAGGGAGACTCGGAAGAAAAAGGCAAAACTCGCGGGTTGAGATAAAAACAGGGCAGCAAAGGAAATAGAAAAACAGCAACAATAACACTGGTGGAGGAAGTTACAAACAGGGTTACCTTCCCACCATGCACTGAACAGTCCCAAGCCGTGACGCTCCCCAGGCTAGCTCCTACCTAAGTAGTGGACGTGGCTTCACATGGTATGGAATACCTGTGTCCCAGACAGAAATTAACTCTATCCCTGCCAGAACCAGGACAGTATCTACTCCTTGTCATGTACCATCTACGTCATGCACAGATCTTACAGTTTGCAATTAATGATTGCTACTTTTCCCTGCCTTATATATATATGTACATACTTGTACAGATCTAATTCCATTAGTCTATCTGCCATCCCTCTGAAAATGTCCACTGAGTGCATGTAATACATGACTTCAGGCTCCGTCTGTTAGAACAGTCTCTCAGTGCAGGTGAAATAATGCACGCTGCTAGACTGCTACGTACCGTCTCTGGAGCTTGTGGCTGGTGTATCCGGTGTGGTCTGTGGCAATAGTCCACAGACTGAAGATGTCAATCTTGAAGATGCTGCTTGGGTGCCAGCTACTGAGGTCAACTCTGACCCTATCACCACTGCACTTTGCTTAAGTTCATCAAAGTCCGTCTGCCATTGTTTTAGGTAATTCTTACCATAGTACAGTTGATAGTAATTAACATCATATAATCTGATTTATTGGCTGTTCTCACCCAAAATCAAATTCCCATGAGGTACGCACTGGACCTCCCCATCCTTCTGCATTACCCATCAAGGGCGCTCAGGTCCTTGAGCGAAAGCAATCCCTCGGATGGGTTTGCCTTTGCCTGAGGCAGGACTAACCCAGACTGTCTTCCCTAGCATATTCTTCATAGGCACTACAGGGACTTTATCCCCTTCTACAGTACGTGGAAATTTTGACTGGGCAGGGCCTACTCGATTGGCAGATCCCCTGGTGTTGACTAACCAAGCAGCTTTTGCTAAATGTATATCCCAGTGTTTGAAGGTCCCGCCACCCATGGCTCTCAATGTAGTTTTTAACAGTCCATTGTATAGCTCTATCTTCCCATCGGCTGGTGCATGGTAGGAGATGTGATGTGTCTACTCAATGCCATGCTCTTTGGCCCAAGTATCTATAAGGCTGTTTCGGAAATGCGTCCCATTGTCTGACTCAATTCTCCCTGCGGTGCCATGTTGCCATAAGACTTGCTTTTCAGGGCCCAGGATAGTGTTCCAGGTGGTGGCATGGGGCACAGGGTATGTTTCCAGCCATTCAGTGGTTGCTTCCACCATGGTGAGCACATAATGCTTGCCTTGGCGCGTTTGTGGGAGTGTAATGTAGTCAACCTGCCAGGCCTCCCCATATTTGTATTTTAGCTGTCTTCTTCCATACCAAAGAGGCTTTAACCGCTTGGCTTGCTTGATTGCAGCACATATTTCACATTCATGGGTAACTTGTGCAATAGTATCCATGGTCAAGTCCACCCTTGATCATGAGCCCATCTATATGGTGCATCTCTTTCATGATGGCCTGAAGTGTCATGGGCCCACTGAGCTATGCATAATTCTCCCTTATGGTGCCAGTCCAGATCCACCTGAGCCACGTCAGTCTGAACAGCCCAATCCACCTGCTGGTTGTTTTGATGTTCCTCAGTGGTCTGACATTTGGGTACATGGGCATCTACATGATGCGCTTTCACAACCAGTTTCTCTACCCGAGCAAAACTCGCGGGTTGAGATAAAAACAGTTTAACAGGATGGCAAAGGAAATAGAAAAACAACAACGACGACACTGGTGGAGGAATGTACAAACAGGGTTACCTTCCCACTGAGCACCAGTCGGTGGTCCTGGGAAGCTGCAGCCCAGCTTCCAAGCGCTGACTTCCAAAAACTGCTCTCCAGCCTAGCTACCACCTGGGCATGGTGTCATGTGGTATGGAATACTTATGTCCATGTCCTGGACAGAAACTAATCCTATCCCCCCTGGAACCAGGACACGCCTGTGTGTGGTTTGCCTTCTTGTAATGAGGGAAGTGGGATTTATAATAATTTGGTTCTCTCTTTTTCCATGGAACTATGTTTCTAAAATGCTGCTGAAATACTACCTAAATAAAACCAGAATTAAAACCCAGATCTTCATTACTTCACTTTCATTATTGTCTAAACTACGCTTTGAGTCAAAGAAACATGAGGAAAGATTAACCACAGGTGAGCTATGAACATAGCAGTGTGAGTTTGAAGAGCTTCTAGGTAAGTTTCTTCACATGTGTTAAGTCTGAGGTCCAAACTATACTGAAAGATCATGCCTGAGGAAGAAGCAGTACATCTCTACTACTGCCACCCTAAGTAACCCTTGCAACAGATCCATCAGCACCCTGTGGTACTGTGTGGCATTCCGAGCAATAAGCGGTCTAGCGGTCACTTCCAGGAGGGAAGTAAGCAACTGCTAGATACTGGAATAAAAGCTCACAAAACATCCTTAAAGGGCAAAGGAGCTGTAAATCTCTAAAGTCAGTGACTGTAAGGCTGTATGAGTTCACTTTATGAGCTGTTTTTTAGATAACCCTTAGCTACTCAAAAATTAAAATACTAAGTGAAACTGCATAGTTCAACAAAATTCCAGATTCATTAAATTTCCATCTTACATTGTTCCACCTTTCCTTCCCTTTCATTCCAAAATTGGAGACCCCTGTGTTAGAGATTCAGACAATGAATCCTTTTATCTAGCGCTTGCATTCATTATTCATTGTGCATTGTCAGTGGAAGGCTGCTTCAGGCCTGAATTAGAGATAATTAATCTTAGGAAAGCACTTGTAATTTCACACTTTATGAAGCACTATTGTCTCAGCATGGCAGTGCTGTGGTGGCAAAATACTGTAATGCTCATTGTTGCTATGCAGTATTGTATCGCAGTATTTATGTGCGTTCAAGTCTTCGTTTTGCTTGTTTGTCTGTAGGTCTGTGTTACAGCAGTCATGTGTGTGTTTTGTTTTGGAAATACTTTTTGGCATTTTTGTTTTTTAGAGAATTTCAAACAGAAATAGGTTGTTGTCATTTAAATGGTGAGGTTAGAAAGACCTTTATCCTTTTCAGTACTGAAAAGGAAGACTTGGAAAAGGGATGGACTTCAGAGCAAGAGGAATCAAGTAGATCTCCAGCTTGGAACGTCACTTCAGATGATAAGTTAAATTGGTAGCTGGTAAATTGGTAATTAATAAGATGGAGTCTACACTCAGAAACTAAGGCTTGATGTTTTCCATCCGGTGGTTCAATATTTCTAAAACCTTGCTATGCGCATAGCCTTCTAGGAGCTCTAGTTGCATGTGTGAGCATGTATGCAAGAACTTTACTCAGGAAGTGGACGTCATATATTGGAACCTTTTTGTTTAGTTTACACATCTGCATAGGGAACAGTTCCTGTGATGTATCTTACAATAGCTTAGAAACTATTCTAAAAATACCGGTATCTCTTGACAGTTCTTACAACTGATATTTCCAGAATGCTGAAAGAATAAAATTGTAATCTATGCCTGCATGAAAGTACTGGAGAAGTGCTTCAGTGCAAAGTTAATAGAGATTCCTCAGTTGCATAGCACACAGAGGGGGATATTTGGAATAAGTATGCTTGTCCTTCTAGTATTCCTTTCTGTGCTATTGATTGCAGTAGGAGACAAAACTGAGAGCTAAAAATGGACTTTTTGTTCACTTAGTGTTCTTGCTAAGTGGGGAAAAAAGTTGCTAAGGGCTTTTAAAATGCTCTCTTAAGTCTCTTCAGCTGTATTTGCCTACTTGTTTTCAGGAATTTCACAGGAATTGCTAACAAAGGTATAGGGCTTATGGCAATGAGATTTTTTGATTACACTCTTTGAAAATTGGCACATCATAAAAACTTTTAATATAATTTTTGCTTGTTATTAAGTTTTCCACAACAAACATAATTCTTTGTAGAAATGTTAATCTTACCATGGTCCTTGAAAATAGAAATTGGGGAAAAAAAATTAAAATTTTAAATAAGAGTGTATTACACTGTGTAATTTGTGCTGACGAGAGAAACACGCGTCCAACCTGAATTACCCTGTGATCCTGACCTCGCAAGTGGAGTCAAGAATTAGAATTTATTGTTAGTATAATTAATGCTGTAGCAGTCTAATCAAAATGCAGCAGTTTTTATTGTTAGCCAATTACAGTGATGCTAACACTTGTAGTCTAATTACTGCTAGTTCCCAATAATCAATGTACACAAGCTTCTTCACATCGACCCTGTTCAGGCTTACCCTTCCATTTCCTAGCCTGTGCTGGGAGGAAGATGCTGGTGAGGGCTGGGCTGTGCTGGGAGGATGATGCTGGTGGCGGCTGCGTGTGGGATACGCTGGGTGCTTTCAAGGAGTCAGTTGCTGAAGCAAAAGTTTACCGATGTTCATCGCACTGATTTTATTAGACCTTTATTGTATCTGCTATAATGTCCTTAAGACGGTGCGGTTACACAAAGCTGAGCTGCGTCTAAAACCAAGTTAGACGTAAGTTGTCTGACTGTAATGACTTCATTACAGTTAAGTC
Source organism: Chionis minor (assembly GCA_013398295.1). Classification (NCBI taxonomy): domain Eukaryota; kingdom Metazoa; phylum Chordata; class Aves; order Charadriiformes; family Chionidae; genus Chionis; species Chionis minor. Next base: position 500,622 of record VZSF01010834.1, on the reverse strand, counting down.
TCTAACTGCAAAGCTTGTACTGCTACAGCTAAACCTGAGCCCAAAAAATAAGTTCAGGCCAAGAAAAGTCCAGCCAAAATGTGGAAAGTCTTTAGGCTTCAAGTTTCTGAGGCAGTCTGAGGCTTGTGGCCTTCTAATAGCAATGGCCATGCCGTCTTTGTGGGGCTACAAGTTGCGTGTGTGTGAGATTAATCTGTGTACAACACGCGTGCTAGAGAGTGGGGAGCATAAACTGACCTTTGAGGTTGGCTTGCTGAGTAACAGTAGGCGAAGATGGAATTAGTCTGCTTGCAAAGCTACAAGCTGTTAAAGTTGTGATGGAAGTACTGACATCTCTTCGTAATGAATAGTCAGTAGTAAACCACAAGCAGAAGGACAGCTTCTCCTGTGTGGTCATCTGGTCTGCAGCAGGTCCTGCAAAACAAGCCTTCTGATCGCTGCCAGGTACCACGGGTAGTTTTGAGATGCACCTGAAAGGATGTTCTTCCACTCTTAAAAATCTTTCATTGCAGCTTCTGTTTTTCAGTCTAAGATGTTCTTTGGTGTTCAATCATCTTCTGTTGATGAAGTGTGGAGGCTTTTTCATTGTGTTTACAGTACCTTGTGAGCTGACGTGGCTTATTACACTAGGGGCCTCTGATCCAAACTACAGCAGTTTGGCAAAATGGAAAGATAATCTATTCAGCAAGAAAATCTCTGCAAGTGGTTCAAATCTGTTATGCTAGGGCAGAGGTTCATCAGAGGCCATGGAGTGGGTGATTTTTTTACTTACTGTTGTTTTGGGTTTTTGGTTTTTTCCCAGTCTTATTGTTGGAGGAGATTAATGTCAGGAGTTCTGGATTTCTGGGAAATGCTATTTATAGGTAGTCTGTACCAAAGTCTAATGGAGAACCAGAAGATACAGTAAATCTTCAGACTGTCTGTCTTTGTAAGGATCAAAAAAGATGCAATTTTACCATCTTGCTTTGTTTTATTCAGGTAATGTTTGAAATATTCAGTCTGGCTGAAGCAGTGACAAATTTGCCTCTCTGCTGTATGAAGTGTAGCAAAAGTATAGAGAGTCACGCTTATAAAACTTAAGTCTGCCCTTCCCTGAGAGCAGCTTCTTGGTATTGTCTACTCCAGGCTGTTTAATAACAAATTAGAAGTACTGGGAATACCAGCCAGAATACACAAACAAAATTTTGTCTTTCTTTTCTACGCCTTGATCCTAGATATTTCACAGTCCTAAGTCGAGGGCTTTATTTTTGTTTTATTATTCCTCTATGAGAGGTACTGATTTATGTCCCTATCAGAGGCATAGCTTATGAAAAAAAATTTGCTGGCAAAATTTGCTCATTTAGGTGTATAGGGAAATACTCCTGCTATAGGTAAGTTAATAAGCCTCTTGGCATATTGGAACAGTCATTAACAAGTGCAAACTGCCCTGTTTTTTCACACAATTAAACTCTTTTGGTTTTGAATCTTTAATTTGTGCTCTGAGTAATTCCTCCAAATGTTATAAGTAGATAATTTGGGTACAGTATTCAGTCTAAAATTCTGTCTGCAGCTTTTATTAGGTTCTCCAGTGTGTTTGGAATTCTCTGTGTCTAAGCACTCTATCATTTATAAGGAATGTTATCTCACTGTTACCTAGAATTTAGCAAAAGTGCAAAGCTTCAAGATGTGCCGCCCTACCTGTATGCTTTTCTCATGGCTCCCCAGTATGCACTTTCATGGGTTGTTTTTGGGAGAGAGGGTATAAAATTTTCCGTTTGCTGGTCTCTTAGGTTGCATATGACCACAATCTCATGCCTTCCCAGTACTTCCTCAGTTAATGTTCTATCTCTCATATTTAGAACTTTCCTAAGTGTCTCCTATAAAAATTATTACAGTCCTTCATGACTGTACCAAATACTAGGACTTTTTAGTCTACTGTCAAAACGATTAAAGAGCAATGTTTTTTCATTCAGAGTTGCGATCTGTAACAGATACAGGCTGCTATATCTCCTTCACTAAGTTCACCACCTTAATTCATAAACTTATTTTCTGTCTTTTCCATCAGTGTTATTTACCTTCTAATACTTGTACCTGTAATTTCATATATAGTACTCTTGCCTTCTACTACATCTGAAATTTCGTTACTTTTTAGTGTTAACATTCCTGCCTTGTGACTTACCCTGCTGTTTTTCTGTTAAGTCCCCCACTGTCTCCTCCTTGAATTTCTAGCTCAGTCTGTTTATTTCCCATCATCCTAGCATTAATATACAAGTAATTGTGCGATGGTTTATTCCCTTTCTGTCTTGGTAAGTAGTTTTGTTTTCTTCTTTCTTTCCTCCTCCCCTTTTTCTTCTTACTATCTACAAGCCTGGCATTTCGGTTCTTGACGTACAGTTGTCTTTTTGTCAAACAGTGAATCTTGAGTCCACTTCAGGCTTTTTTTTCTTTTTCTTATGCCAGTTCTGAAGACAGAAGATTAAATATCTGAAGGGAAGTAGGGGCTAGTCAAGAGCACACATGTACTCAGTGAGGACTGTGCTCCGTGGATGAAGTCTCTAGACTTCTCCTTTCAGTTGATTAAAGGAATTAAAAACTTATTCTGCATGGTGGCAAAGAAAATTAAGATGAGGTTTAGCAGATGATATGTGGACTTCCTGATTTATTTGAACGTCTTTGGGGAGAGCGAATGAAGATGTGATTCACACGGGCAGTTACGCAGTCAGTTTAAGAGATGATCTCTTTGCAGACTACTCTTTGCAGACTACTCCAAGTGCTGTTAATCCTTATTTTTGTTACTTGGGCTGGTGGCAAAATATGAAACGTACATTGTCAGCTGTTGAGCTTTTGATCATTTTGAGTTGATGGAACCAGGTACCAGTGATCTTCACAGCACATAATACATCTTTTCCTGGAGACTATCTAGAAAGAAATGATGTGCATTGAAAAGATGTTACTGAAAAAAGTAATCTCATAAATATTGTGGCAATCACTAAAACTCATAATGTGCCCCTATTACTCTTTTGGATAGCTCAGAATGTGATAGGCAAACCACACAAGCTGAAGAGTGTTTTTTTTTGTTTGGTTGGTTTTGGTTTTGTTTGTGGGTTCTTTTTCATTTGGTGGGTTTTTTTGGTTGGTCCCCTCCCCCCCCCCCCCCCCCCCCCCCCAAAAAAAAAAAAAAAAAAAAAAAAAAAAAAACAAAAGAAAAAAANCCCCCCCAAGTTCAGAAAGTAACAGCAAATAAAAAAGGAAGAGTTCCTTGAAGAGCTAACATTTTGGTCATTTCTAAGGGGAATACTTGGTGGCAGCATATGGAGACGCACATCTGAGAAAGCGAAGTGAGAAGGGAATGCAAAGGTGGTAAAAAAAGGGAGTGAGAATAGAAAGACATTAAATCAAATATAAATGTGTAGAATGTGGACAAGGACTCTTAACAGCAGGAACAAATTACTCCAAACAAAACTTGAAATTAGCAGAGGGTAATGTGGTTAACTGGAGAAGGCAAAAATGAGATACATTGCAAAGTAATTTGGAGCAGCTGGTAGGTGGGAAAAAAATGAAGAGCAGAGATGTGTAACTGTAAAAGGCTATAAAAGTCAAGGTGACAGATGAGGGCTTAGAAAAAAGTGCTCTAGTAAATAAATTACAGTACCCAAATCACTTCTTTGCTTGCTGAAGGGAAGGAAATGGGAGAGAAAGAATTAGAGGTGACAATGAAGTTTTGATCCTGAGAGACAGAGTAAAGGTGTATGCATTATTTAGAATAGAAAAAGAAGACCATAGCAAGAGACCAGGAAAAAAGGGTACGCTCAGTACTAGAAAGAATCAGTTTGTGATAATGGTGCGGCCCGAACGGGCGAGGAAGCTGACATTTGGATTAGAACCAGCTTGAAGGAAATGTGCTGAATTATTGCTGTGTGCTTGAACAGATATGCGGAGGTGGCAATTAAGTAATTTGAAAACTTGTACTTACAATGGACTTCTTTCCTACGAGGGGGCTAAAAAAATCGATTTAGTCATGAATCGGTACATCAGAGCATTAGGAATACTTCTTACTGCAATGTTACGCCTTGCCATGAAATGCACAACTCAGGTTGCTTTATGGATGCTGTGAAATAATGATAATGATCTCTCAATTTGCTATATTTTAATCACTTAATAAAAATGTCTTATCTTTTGTGCATAGATATTTGATTTAATGGATGCCAAAGCCCGTGCTGACTGCATCAAAGAAATAGATCTTCTTAAGGTAAAAGATTTGTTTTAAAAATGTGCAGCCATCATCAAAGTATAGTAAGTTTTTCATAGATATACTTGAGGTGTTGTCTATGTAGAATTTTTATAAGCCTTACTTAAGGAATTTTGTAATTTTTATTGCTTTAAAAATTAACATTGAGAAGTAAATCCTATAGAACAGTGGGTAACTATTCAAGTAGAAGCTTCTGCTAAAACCACAGTATTGTAAATAACCGTGTCCCGTGTACAGTAAAACACTGATTTTAAAAATTTACTTTGCTGTTTCAGGTAACAGCTTACCATGCTATTGCATAGATACGTTGAAGCAAAATTCCTCTAAAATTGCAATGTCAATCATCATGTTGATCCTAAAATGCCATCACATTCTTGCAAAATGTTTATCTGTAAATACTTCTCATAAGCATATACTTTTTGTTCCATACTGAAAGAGATTTTAGGGGTTGTTTTGTTTGCCTAAATAAGAATGTTTCATTTTTCAGTCTTAAAAGATAAGATGTGCTCTACACTAAAATGTGCATTATTATTCTGCTTTCTTAGCAACTGAATCATCCAAATGTAATTAAATATTATGCCTCATTCATTGAAGACAACGAACTGAACATAGTGTTGGAATTAGCTGATGCTGGAGATCTCTCTAGAATGATAAAGGTAGGAATTAAGTTTTTTTAAAAAAAACATTAAAAGCTTGTAATGTTCAACTTCTTTAGCTTTTCATTCTGCATGCTCATCATTGGGTGAAATGCAGTGCAAATATCAGAAACTGTGGAGAAAAGTAGTGTGGCTTTTTTTTAATATATGCCCAATATTGATGCCTATCTAAGTATTTTCAATGCTATTGCCCAGAATATTAGTGCAGATGGGGACATAACTACACTGAAATTATATTAACGCTAGGTAGAAGAAAAAAGACTGTAAAGAAAAGCAATGTTGTCACCATTTAGAACAATACAGTTTGATGGCATTCCTGATTTTTGTTACAGTTATGTTTTGTGTTCCAGTAGTCTATTCTCTATAAAAGTAGTGAAAGCAGAGAAGGGCTGGCATTATAAGGCAGAAGTTCCTTCTAGATCTTGAACTTCAACTGCTATCCACTTTAGCAAACAAAGTAAAGATGAAAATGGAACTAACGGCATCATTTTATAGGTCTAGTTAATTACTTCCTCATCTTGAGACTGACAAATATTTTGAAAATATATTATGTATGTGGCTGAAATCACATGCTTACTTACTGATATGTCATTGTTCATTATGGGTTAACTGCTTTTGGTAGTTTTTAAAATGCCTGTTCTTTAGCTAATGAGAGAAACTTATCCAAGACCCCTTGTATAAACTTTTTATTTTGAAACTTATATTAACTTGTAACTAGCTTTTTTATCTTTGTCACCTGACAACTACTTCCCCTCTTTTCCTACCCTTTTTCCACTGGGTCTGGATTTTAGTATGTCCCTTTGGTATATATTTTCTTGTGTGGATACCAACGTTATTGTTGTCAACACAGTGTAACTCTGGGAACAAATAATGCCAATCAATTAGCATTCGCTCAGCAACAGCTGGGCACAGAACAGAGTTCTGCTGTTTTGCTTAGGACCTACATGAATAGAGAATGTTAATTTCTTCATTAATGACTTTCATACTGATTTTTTTTTTTGAGCTTTTGAAGAATATTCCCTTCTAGATTGATAATTGTAAGGTAGGACAGTTAAAATTCAGTTCTAAACAGGCTGACAGCATTCTGTTAATATTTATATCCAAATCTGATATTTTTCTTCATCTCATGAATTATTAATTATGTGGGCTTACATTTCATAAAACATAAAGGAAGGTTTGTCTTTTCTTTTGAATGTTCAGTTTTGACACAACAGTTATTAGTATGAGTACTCTATGACAGATTGCCTTATGGCATGTCTGGTCTTATGACCCATTGAAGCTTTTTCTTTTTCCCCTGCCTTTTTTTTTTTTTCTCCTTTTTTTTCTTTTTTTTTTTTTCTTTGCATTTTAACTGGTAGGTGTGAATAATGGCTTCTTCAGTGCAGTTGGCCTCATTACACCTTGTCCAAGTCGGTGGGTATTTCTTACAGGCTCGATCTTGGAGGCACTTTGTGATTGTCCTCTTAACACAGGGATCATGTTTAATGTAGCAAACTTAGATTGCTGTTTGATGTTAATGACAGCCTATCAGGCTATTATTAAATATGTATGAGGTGTCACAATGCACTCCGTCTTCATGCTGCTGGCGGAGAAAATGGTTTGGTAGACTAGTTGGACGGTATGAGTTTAAATGTAGGGTGCATCAGTTATATAGTGTCTTCTTAAATAAGTATTTTAAAAGTGGCCTGAAAAATAAATTATATGTAATGGCATGGAAACTTCCTAGCAGAACGGCTGCCAGTCACACTACTAAGGTAAATAACTATGTTGTGTTATTACAACAAACGAACCGTGCTTTGCTTTCCAGTATTCTTGCTAGAATGCTGCTCTAAGTTTGTTGGAAGATGTTGAGGCACCCCCAGAAGAGTGTTTGGTTACCAGGATTGTTGTGTGATTTGTGGAAAGGATCAAGCCTGTTTTTGAAATTGTAAATGACCACAGCTTGAACGACACTGAAACCAATGTTAATGTGAGGGAAGACGACTTAACTAGTTTACTGGGGTATTTGTTATGACATTATTGGCACATCAGAGAATTCTTGCAAAGCTGCTGTGCCTCTCAGTGCGCCTTAATGAATTCTTTAGTTCTTCCCTTAATGAACCACATCCTTGCTGCCCGGCTTTTATACCGTCTCTCTTGTTACCTGTGAATAATACTCGCTTTGTACCCATTGAGTAGACAACTGAGGAAAATCACTTGGTGCATTCATATGGATTCTAATAGAATTCATAGAATGTGCTGTATGTCCAAAAAAACCCAAACAGCTGTCCACTGGCATTTACAAATCACATGAGGAAATTGGAGGTATCTCTTGTGTTTTCTCTGTCTCTCTGTGTGTTTATGTATGTACATACACAGATTTAATCCATTTTACCTTAAGCTTTTTTTAATTACCTCTGTCACAGGGAAGTGTTTCAGTACAGTCTCCATTGTTAAAAGCAGGAGGATCCAAAACTGAGGATTTTTTAACTTGTGGCTTTAATTCTTGGACGTGGCATGTCAGTAATACTGCGAGGCAAACATTATCTGGAAGGGCGAAATACTTTTGTTTGATTTATGGTTGGTTTCGCACTAGATTATCTACCTCAGTACTGTGTAAGCCCTGTGCGGGGATGGTGAAAGAGGGAAAAATTCTTGATTTTCTGTATCTGTGAATTAGGCTGCTGGATATTATTACATCAAAGATTTTTACAAGTAGATAATTAGTAACCAATGTGCTAGTTCCCAGTTGCTCATGGTGTATTGTTTGCCAGTGCCTGTGGTCTCTACTATGGACTGTGGTGATAGTAAGTGGCTGCCAAGGTTCAGGGTAGTTCATGAGAATTCCTCTTGTTACATTGTAATATCACTTCCTTTTGCAATACAAAAAATATGTTGTAGAGCAGGTTTGAGGCTTGATCCCTTTTCCTGTTAGTCATGGTTCTCCTCTGCCACAGACAGTGACAGGTTGAAAATTGTTCTGTGGCCTTTTTTGGTTTGGGATTTTATTTATTTTTTTTAAAGCTACAATTAATATATTGGATAAAGAAAATCCCATAAATAAAGAAGAATCGACTAATTGCATTAATCAAGAAAATACATTATAATGATTCAGTGAAAAGAACTAGTTAGTAAAGTCTGTGCTGAAGAAGTTGAAAGGGGAGCATTTGAACTATCTTGCAGAACAATTAGCATATTATTTAAGATGCAATATGAAGTTATTAGGCTTTTAAGAAGGAATGTTATCAAGACAGTAAAATGTTGTGGTGTTTTGGTTTTTTAAATCATCAATAAACTTCTAGGTCTGTTTCATTTCTGCAGATATTTTTAGTTTTTCTGGCAAATAATCTTAGTACACCAAAAAAAATGCAAACTTTAAACTGAATATGTCATACAGATCTTAAGGAAGTTAATCATGTTTTGGGAGCAAGCATGAAAGCTTTCATCTAAAAAGTTGAAAATATATTTGCAGCTTTCTCATGATAGATGGAAAATAATTTGAATTCTACAAAATGTCACCTAGACACTTCAACCAGTCCTCAAAGAACACTTCTTGTGTGTATTTTTGTCAACTTTATATTCAATTTTTTTCAACTTTAAATAAAAAAAACCAAAAAACACATACTATAATTAGCCAGGTAAAATAAGACAAATATTTGAAAACTTCTCATCAGTATGAAGTTCATATTGATATGTCATGTTTCTGTAGTTAGGAACAGTGAATTCTTTGTCCTTAAACATACTTATTTTTTTATAGGACAGTCAAAATACAGTCATAGTCACGTCTTTCCAAGCAACTGATGCATATCTAAATTGCTCCTTGCAGTAGCTGGAGATCTGTTTAGACTTGTTTGAGATCTCATTGATTATCATTCTGATGTTTCACCAATGGTGGATATTTTGGACTTCACTGTGTGAAACTGTGTCAGACAATTTCTCCTCACCCCATGGTCTGGGTTGCAGATCCTCCCTCCTCTCCCCATGACAAAATATATTAGCAGTGAGGTTTTTTGGGACTTATTTGCAGTCCTCCAGGGTTGACTAACTTGCTGGTGCTGCATTATGGGATAGCTTGCCTTTTTTAAGGGCTTACAGGGTGGAAGCAATTTTAATGTCAGTCACTGGCAGCTTTGCCAGCCCACAGTGCTGCTCCTGCCTGTGTGAAGCAACCACGACGCCGTTGCAGAATCTGTGTGACTGCAGCCTGAGTGTCTTATAGTGTGAGGTGGCCACAGGGTGAGATGACAGCCTTTGGGGATTTGTAGAGATGTTGTAGTGGCAGTGGATTTGGAAGGAACATAGTTATTACAATCTGCCTTAGGTGTTCAGTGGTGTCTGTGAGGCTGGACAACACTGAGTGGAGGGTTATTCACATCATTCTGAACTTGGGTGGTGATCAGATGGAGGTCAGAAACTTCTGCATGAGTTGTTTTTGTGCACTTAGCAGTGCGTCTTGCCCCACTGACGTTGCAGCATGGCAGAGAGTTGAGGGTGCACGTACTGCCACAAAAGCTAATTACTTTTTCTGTCTGCAAACTAGTTGCCCTGGATTGCTGGATGGACGGTAGCCCATGATTAACCATTCTTACTGCAATGAAGCTGGTTGTGCTGCTGAGAATGGAAACTAGTCTCTTGTTTTCTCAAACTGTTTTCTGGTGGATTGCTGTCATGGGAATGTGCTAGAAATAGAGATGTTTTTTCAGACAGTGGGGTTATCTGATAAATGTTGATAGCACACATTAGCTGTTGTTTAGCTTGGTTTAATTGCAAGAGTGCTACTTTTCTTTTGCTGTGATAATTGGAAGATTTTTGGGGGTATGAAGTTGGGGACGCACTTGTGTAAGGAAGAGGTGCAATGTCAGAATTCAGCAGGTCGGGTGTTTACCTCTTCCCAAGGCATGACCCAGTGTTTTGGGAAACCCTCAGCTATTAACTAACTCTATTGTTTGACTATCTCTTTATCATATAAAACATTGATTTACAACTTTAGCAGTTGTAAGAGATAGTTGGCATTCATGTTTGGAAGGCTGGTGGGACAATGATGATGTCTCCAACGTTGTTTGAATGGCAGTGTTGCAGAAGCTGTAGTCTGCTGTGCTCACGTGTGTAACAGGACAGTAACTCTGTTTACTGTTAGGGTTGTCAAAGGTTTAGCTGTGTGAGAATGTATTTTCAATTTGTCCAAATACAACAATTTCATAGAATCATAGAATTGTTTACATTGAAAAAGACCTTTAAGATCATCAAGTCCAACCGTTAACCTAGTGCTGCCAAGTCCACCACTGAACCATGCCTGTAAGCAACACATCTACATGTCCTCTAAATACCTGTAGGGATGGTGACATAACCACTTCCCTGGGCAGCATGTTCCAATGCTTGATAACCCTTTTGGTGAAGAATTTTTCCTAACAGCCAATCTAAACCCTCCCCTGGTGCAACTTGAGGCCATTTTCTCTTGTTCTGTTGCTTGTTACTTGGGAAAAGAGACCAACCCCCACCTCGCCACAGCCTGCTTTCAAGTAGTTGTAGAGATAAGGTCTCCCCTCAGCCTTCTTTTCTCCAGGCTAAACAATCCTAGTTGCCTCAGCTGCTCCTCATAAGACTTGTGCTCTAGACCCCTCACCAGATTCATAGAATCATAGAATCATAGAATGGTTAGAGTTGGAAGGGACCTTAAAGATCATCAAGTTCCAACCCCCCTGCCATGGGCAGGGACACCTCTGACTACAGCAGGTTGCTCAAAGCCCCATCCAGCCTGGCCTTAAACACTTCCAGGGATGGGGCATCCACAACCTCCCTGGGTAACCTGTTCCAGTGCCTCACCACCCTCACAGTAAAGAACTTCTTCCTAATATCTAATCTAAATCTCCCCTCTTCCAATTTAAAACCATTACCCCTTGTCCTATCACTAGACTTCCTGACAAAGAGTCCCTCTCCAGCTCTCCTGTAGGCTCCCTTCAGATACTGAAAGGCTGCTATTAGGTCTCCCTTTTCGTTGCCCTTCTCTGGACACGCTCCAGCACCTCAGTGTCTTTCTTGTAGGGACCCAAAACTGAACACCGTATTCAAGGTGCAGCTTCACCAATATGTAGTACAGGGGGACAGTCACTTCCCTAGTCCTGCTGGCCACACTATTTCTGATAGAAGCCAGGATGCTTTCGTACTAAAATGTTGCATGCCAACTGCCCATTTGAGGGTGTATGTTCCCAAAAATGTTGTATGATTTAGTAGATGGCTAAGGAAAAATATGTTATTCTGCTGAGTTGTATGGGTTTTTGTTTTCTTAATGTATTTATTTATTTTAAAATCTAGCAACCATTCAATCAGAAATATTGTAAGCCCCTTGTGAAACGGGGACTTAAAACTTCGAAAGGGGATTTTCCTTACAACAATGGCTGTGAAAACTCACCTAAACCTAAATCCTTCTAACACGAGAGTTCATATGTGCTTACCAGAAACTGCTGGAGCATAGCAGCCAAAGTGGAGAATTCCTGTACATGTAGAGCTGGGTGAACCTCTTGCATCTTTTAATGCCAACAGCATCACATACTACCTGAGTGACTGTGAGTGCTTCAACCTATAGTATGGGTGACTGAAGTGGCTTTGCCAGAAATAGCTTTTTATAGATGTTTTGGATGGTCTGAAGCTTTCGTATCTCTCAGAGGGTATTTATTCTTTCTAATGACACAGGGACGAGAGTACTCTGGGATGAATGTGGAGAAGACAAAAGACTAGGCAGACAGAAGTAGTAGGCTGGGGCAAGCAGCTACGTGATCCTTAAGAGGGGAGAGAGAGGATCTGACTGGGAATAGGGAAGACAAGCAGATTGGGACTAGCTGGTGAGCAGTTTTTGAGAGAAAGTAGACAGGGAAATTATTACAAAAAGCAGTAGAGACTGGGGAGTGTAAGAGAATGAGTAATGGGTTGGGAAACTAAGTCCCGATACTGGACATGAGCACAGTGAGATTAGCGAAGAGTTGGTGTGTTGCCAGAGAAGAGGACAGACTGGGCAGGGATCCGAGAGACAGACAAACTGGCTGCCAGTAGGCGGATAACATGGATGGGATAACTCTGGCTGGGAACAGGATGCAATTGTGCAAATGGAGAAAATGGGATGAAGTGACAGAAACAGGGAAGAGACAGGTCTGGGATGGGAGCAGAGAAGAGGCAGGTTGTGTAGGAATTACAGATCAAAGACGGGGGAACACAAAGAAGAACCTGTCCTGTAGCGTACTGCCTTGTAGACTATGGAATGGGACTCAAGGTTCAGGAGGGTCGCTGTTCTGCTGCTGTCGGCAAATGTAAATGAAGTCCACCGAAAGTACCCCTCTATTACCTGCTGAAGGGTGATACTCTGTTGTGCAAGTTACTTGGCCAGCTGCAGTGCTAGCTGTGGCTGTAAAAGTGCCAACTCTGGTGGACTGGGCATGGCAATTTAATAGCCTGCATTTCTGTAGTTATTTTTAGGCTTTTTGAATCTATGGAATTGGTTATAACCTAAGAAAGCAACACTGAATCTGCAAAGTCAAGCGTTCAAAGGCTAGCAAATCCTACAACTGAATATCTTACAGTCCAGCACATTACGGGTTTATTTCTTCTTTGAAGAACCACTGTTCTATTCAGTGTTAAGGGTGCAGCTACTCTGGGTAGGAATCATGGTGGTGCAGTACACGCACCGCCATTTGTTGCCTATGTGCTGCCTCCTTTGCCGCACCGGTTGTTTTCACAGCAGGGAATTCAAGAAAGACAAAGGTTCAATGGTTAATACAATGGAATACTCTTCCCAAGACCATCCTTTCTTACTGTCTCTGATACAGTTCCTAAGGAATACTGTATAAACCACTCCAACCACTATTTTTTGGTGGGAATTGTAGTTGCTTATTCTGTATTTCTGATAATCAAGGTAGAACTCTGTGGTTTGATGTGTAGAAGTATTGAGCATTCGCAGCTTTATCTGTTCTGAGTGGAAACTGTGCTTTGAAGATGAACTGTTTCATAAAGCTAAGTACGTTGAAAAAGAGGTGCTTAAATTGGTGCCAGAATTAATTAACACTTTGGATCTTAATTCTTTGCCCCCATTCTAATCTGTAAAATGGGGATATTACTACCTCATCATTTCTAAGGCCATTTGTGGACATGAACTTCACAAAGTTTATTAATTTGATATTCCAATGGTGCATACCAGGAGGCTGTACCCTGAAACTTATATTTAATGATAGATTTTGAACAGTGCACAGTAAGTAAAGCCTAGAGACGTTTTCAAACTGCTCATTAGCTGAGTGTAATGAATGAATGAGAAAAGGGTCTTTTGACGTAAAGAAAGAAAACAGAACTGAAAACAGTGCGCACACACACTCTCAAGGGGGAGAAATTAGGGTGGCTTTAATTCTGAGATTTTTCTTACACGTATATTTACATCCAAATAATTGACATCATGATTGTGGAATATAGTATTTTAAAAGTAGTCTTTTGTGCATGTTTGTGTATTTTATTTTCATGATACTGATTTATCATGATCTATAAATGCAAATTTTAAAACATGGAATCTGGTTCTTTTGGTTTTCAGCAGTATCTGTGTCTCTCTTGTGCTTTTTTCTTTTCTTTTTTTTTTTTCCATGACTGCTAGCTTTAATTTAAAGAACAAAAACCACTACTACCCATGCTCCCCCCATCCAATGCCAAACCTCCTGACTCATAGTCTTTTTGTTTAGCATATGGTTATGTTTTATAATACAGAAGTTTGGCACCTTGCTGAAGCTATGTAATTGATAAACATTAAAAGCTTAAAAATATTTTTTCTCAGTGTTTTTTCACATTCTGTATCACCTTTACTCTTAGCTTTTTTGTGTATTCATTTTTGAAAAGACTTCAGAAAGATAGAGTGTAGCTTGAAGAAACATATAATATGTTAGGATACTGTAACACCGTATGTGCTAATTACAGATCAAAGCTAAATTATTTTTGTGTGCCTTTTCCTAAAGGAGAAACTTGGGGCTTTGAACCAGTCAGGCTAATTCTTGCCACTAACCTTTTTTTAAAGCTACTAAAAATCTTTTTTTCTTAAACTTCCCCCTTCCCCCTCCCCCAATTAAAAAATAGCCCATCCGTATTCAACTTTGTATGTGTATGCCAGCTATGTAAGCAGGTAAAAAAGGGGAGGTGGGTGTTCTCAGGGGAAACAGCCGCTCTGTGGATAGAGCTGTGGAATTCTAAAAGAAAAAGCAAAGGCATAGAGCCCTGCCAGGTTAGGAGAGCTAGTCTGGGTAAGCTTTTGCTCCCCATATGTGTGTGTTATTGGGGTGCCTGACAGGCGCTCGACTGTCTGCTTTGCTCTCAACCACAGGTGACCAGAACGGGAGTAGCGGCAGCAGTTTACCATGTGCCAGTTACGTATACGTGCTGGCCGAAGGAAAGCTGACTGGTCCTGCAGTTTATAACGTGGGGTAATTGGGCTGGGTAATTGCCAGGCAGCCTTATTAGTTTTTCTGTGAATCGGCCATTGTCTGTGCCTGCCACTGGAACAATAAGAATAAGCGGGCAGATTTTCTGCTAAAATAATTAGACTACCAACGCTGTTTTGTCTTGTGGACAGTCCCCTTGACAGACATCAAACCTGAAGCTATTGTGTAAGCGGATTGGCTGTACTCGAAGGGAGAGTAAGGGTGTCACTTAGCTATGAAAAGTTAACTTGATGTTAAACTTAATTTAACTATTACATGGCTGTTCGAATAGCTCTAACTGGTGCAGAAATGCTTGGGGTATTTAATCTCCACCTTTGCCCGCTGGTGCTAGAATTACCGGCTCCACGAACCTTTGAAGAGCAGGGAAAATGGAAAGATTTTTGTTAAATAATAGTTCTGGGTGCTTTTCTTGTTTCAAATGCCCTGCAAGCAATACTTAGAGATTATTTTTGGTTTTTCACATAGCTGTCTCTGAAAAATTTGCAGTGTCAGTGTTTATGCTATATGAACAACTTGCTAAGAGTGAAGAGAGGAGATTTCGAATTTGTCTGCCTTATTCGTAGTAAAAAGAAAAAAAAAAGTTAAGACGGTAGTCTCTGTATTTACTGTGTCATGCTTTTGCTTTTTATTAGGAAGTAGAGTTAATGATTCAAGCATGAGTTTCACCTCTTCATGCTGTACCAGTTTTCCCAAGGGGATTTATTGGAGAGAGCTGCATGTAAACAAATACTGTTGAATTTAAACATGTGGCTGTGTGTTTTAAGAAGCCCTGCTCAGCGGTAACAGCAGAGACAATGAAAATGATGCAGTATTGGAAATTTTATTTTAGTGGCTCTGCAAGTCTGATTTCAGTAGATGGTCTTTATCTCTGGTCTTTATCTCTGAACACTGTATATTCTTGCTTTTTTGCATGGGCTGTAGGTGGATTACTCAGTACGGAAAAATCAAATGAATCCTTGCAAAGGCAGTTGGATTAAAAAAAAATAAAAATCTATGAAGTGACTTTGTTCAGAGCTTTCTAAGGGATCCGACTTTAATCAGGAGTCTTATTAACAGTCTGATTAATAGATTATTAACATGAATCAATATATACTAAAAATGGAAAATACAACAATTTTGACTTGCAGTTTTCTTGCAAGGCTTTCTCTTTCTTGTAAGTAGATGTCTTTCTTTTGATTGTGTGTGAAAGAAGGCTGTGCTCGAGAAGATGTTTCTATCTCAATTCTATGGTGTGTGTGTGTGGTGTGTTCGTTCTTTATTTATTAGGAAAGACCATAGTTTCATTCTAATAATTTGGCTTTATGATGCTAGTAGGTACTTCTGTTAGTACAATTAATTTGTGTATTAGGTTTTGTACTGTCTCGTAATCTTTTGTTGCTATTGATTAAATAAAGTTACTTGTATGCTAAGATCACTAACAGAGGACAATTCGTTAGATGCATGTTTTTGTGGATTCTGGAAGGGAAGTAATAAATGTATGGCATCTTCAGTAACTGGAGATTTAAACAACTGTAAAGAAAAGTTGGAAAAAACCATATGTAAATATTTATTTATTATTATTATTAGTCACTTTATTGGACAAGGACTTGTTACTTTCTGTATGTTCAGCTGGTAGATGCCAAATAGTTTGGGGATTCTTTGTCTTTGATTTTTTTACAACTAAGAGACAGGCTGCTATGCTTGAAATGTAGGCAGATCAAATTGGGTGAATGAATCAAGATGTGGTGGAAAGTTCTATTTTTGTTCTGCGTGGAAAGCAAGGAAAAATGGCAGAAAACTTACCATGAGATGCCAGCTGAATTCACAAATGAACAAAGCCAGGCAGAACTCCTGGGATACTGCTTTGCTACTGGAATTATACGGCCTTTTAAATAGAAAATAAGCCCTATGTAGAAACTTAATTTCTATATACATGAGTCTCTGATCTTTAATCCAAAATGTAGAGGTGTTGAGGTCAATCTTCACTGGTCTTTTTGACCCTGTGCACCTTTGCCAGTTCTGGTATGTTTGTGCTGTATTCACAGAGTGAGAACTCTTGCTTATGCTTCCATAATTTCCTATTACAGCTGCCTGACCTCCTCTTTCCTCTCCCTGTTCTTTCTGCTAGTTCATATTAAAAAAGCCTCCCAAAGAAATACAGGCAGAAGTAGACAAGAACTTCATTATGTGCTGCTTGGAAGTTCCTTGTAATAATCCTTTCTGCATCGCTTTCCTCTTGATGAAGTTCAGATTTCTTCCTACAAGTATCCGGTTGTTGAATCACTATGTTCTGATAAGTCTATGCAATAAAATATAAAACAAACTCTTTACTATTTTTGTAAGCCAGAAGTGAAGTCATGAGAACAGACAGATGCAACCAAGATCCTCATCAAAACGTGAAAGATAGGAAAAGGAATCTATTTAAAGCAAGGAAATGATTGTTCTCCTTTTACTTTACCCCCAGATCCTGTCTTTCAGAAGGCAGCTCTAGCCTAGAGCATGCACAGTGAAAAATCCTGGTATGTGTTCTTATAGGCTCGTTTGACAGTTTCACAGACTACTTCTTATTTTTTAAAATAATGACCATGCAAAATTGTTTAGATGATCAATTTATCATCTTTCTGCAGGAGATGTTCATAAACCTCTTGCTTTCTGTAGTGCAGTTTGCTTCTTAAACACTCATAGTTTTTTTTAATCTTTTTCATTCCTATTTTTTTCCTTGTTCAGTAAGGTCTAAACCAGGCTAATTCACACCTTAAAATTCTCTGAGATGCTGACATCAGAACAGAATGCTAAATTTTTTCCGAGTATTGTTACTAAGACATAGGCAGGCATATCTGAAATCTTCAATTGTATTGAAATCATCTATGCTTACTAATATTTACGCATCTGCAGGAAATCCTTAGTTTTCTTATAAAAGCCAAACATACTCCTGCGTATTTCCTTTAAGAGTATTCTCTGAACTGTGCTTGTTAAGCCTAGATAAGACCATTTGCTAATTGCTGTCACTTTTGCTTTCGGAATTTGACCTTTAAAGCATTGTCTTTAGAAACTCAGTATAATATAGTTCTGTGCTTTTATATTGACTTTAAACTTTTTTCCCCCATCCATCTTTTACATAGTTATTTTTTTTTCTGTGCCTCCAAGAAGCTGAATGGCATATGCTGTTTAACTGCAGGGCAGCTATATTTAACTTTACTAGGATGGAAACATTTGGAGAATATTTAGTTTTTCTTTTACTAATTCATTAGAGAAAACCAGGAGAGTTTCATTTTCCCTGTAACAAAACTGCTCGGCCATTCTGTAAAAAGGGACGAAAAGACAAATGGGTGATATAACCTGCCTACTTTAAAGCTCTTTAAGACATTTGAATGGCAGATTTATGACCGCACAAATTTCCAGTTGCATTAAGTGACTGAATTGCAGTTTTATCTGTGCTGACATTGTGGAAGCCCTTCAGAGTAGTTTTTTGTGATTCCATTCTCAAAGACAGAGAAGAAAATTTCATGGGATATGGTTTTTGAAACAAATAATTCTTGCTGGGAAACAGTCTGCTGCCTGAGCCTGCCTGGTATTCTCTGTTTACCTGACAAAGCACTAGCTTGCAATACTGCCCAAATTTTCAATGCATGTGTACAAGCGATTCCCTTTTTGCCCAGTTTCAACTATGTTGAGATCTTTCACCTCAAAGAGGATTATGTGGGTTTTTTTATGTCACACCCTGGAAGGTCAGTGGTCTGAGGGGACCTCAGGACTGTCCTTTGAGCCTCAAACAGGTGGAAGAAGCAGAATAGTAAAATGTTGAAGATGAGAGTACTTAGCGAGCTGTATGTCAGCCTATATTCCTTGGAGGTCAAATTTGGGCAGGCAATAGCAGCCTGTATACAATAGGAGATAACTGTAATAAGGTAACCTGATTATGTGGACTTTAAGATGCTTGAGACATTAGAGCACTAGGCAGTGAATTAGTTTCAGTATTAACTGTTTGTGGTGCTACTGCGCTCAGCTGCAATAGAGGTTAGAAATTACTGTTTTGGCATCATGTCTTCTGCATTTTGGCTTCTCTATAGGAAGGGGGGCAAACCCCACAACCATTAGAAGTGCATTTTGCATTGTGGACTGTTTTAAAATGGAGAAGAGAGAAAAGGACCCTGCTTTGAATTAGTTAGTTAGTATGTGCTATATGCATTTAATTGTGCTCTTCAGCATAAAATAGGTTTAACCATGTTTTCCATCAATGTATATTTTTTGTTAGAAGGTAAGGTTCTAAAGAGGAATAGGGCTCCTTCTCCTTACTGACTTTTCTCAGAAATAACATTGCCTGCTGTACTGTTTCCTGGAAACATACAGCTTGTTTCAATAGCTAGTTTTGCAAAATCAATCTTTTTTTGGTAGTGGAAGCTTTTCATCACTATTGGTGGACAACAGCCCAAGAAAACATTGAAAATATGTATTTTGATGGAAGAAGATAGTGTAATTAAATACTACAGAAAATAATGTTCAGTGAGTTTATTTTAAAGATACTGGATTATTTTTAAACCTGTGCAAGCAAAAATTGTGCCTATTTCTTTGTTTAGTTTAAATATTGTTAGCAAATGTAGGAGCTCTTTCGCATCCTCTTTGGGTGGATAAATTCTACAGGGTTAATAATAATATTGATGCTTTCAGGAAGAGAAGTTATTACTGTCGTGCAAAATTATTGATGCCATCAGTAGAATGAGACTAAGTCTTAAAAACTGTTGTTATTTGCATGCTTGCACTGTAAGAACTGAAGCTGATTTTGTAGTGTGCAATCAGCTACAGTGTTATAGATGGCAAACGAATGAAATGTTAAAAGAATACTTGTACATAAATACTTTGAAAGTACATTGATGTACTTTAAGTACATTGGAATGGAAATCTGTAATTGAAAATCTTCTCATTTCAGACATATTTGTGAATGGTGTTTCATCACTGCTTGGGTTTAGATGCGAGTTAAAAAAATAATTCGGAATGTTTAAATAAAATACCTAGTTATAATTGTGATAATTTCAGAATGCATTTTGAATCAACGAACCCTGCTTTCATGTACACATACTTACATGTATTGTGTATTTGTTTTTAAATGAAAAGAAACCTGGTCTCCATCTTCCTGTTGACATCAAACAATCCTCTGATATGCAAATCCAGCTATGGGGAGAACAGATACACAGGGTTTGTTTGGATTCAGTCCAAGAGTGAGGGAAAATTATATTTAAAGAAGTAATTTATATGCTTTGCCTCATTTAAATGAAAATGCATTTTGAAATAATCCCTGTAACGAAAAACATTTTGGTGAAATGTTATGATCCTTTGTATGACTGATGCATTTTGCTATAGCTAGTTTAAAACCATCTTTCTCATCCTCCTGCAGTCTCTGTAATGTGTAAGTGCAGCTGTCAACTTCTCAGTGCGACATTTTAATGCAGTATATGAAAATATTTTTATTTTTCCAGAGTAACAAATGCTTGTTATATGAACATTCTTAGGGTGTGCATGAGTGTGAATTGTGTGTTGTACACATGCTATTAAAATACATCTAAGTACTTTGTTTTCCAACTAAAATTTTGCTAGTATTAATGTTGTTCATGTATTTTCTTTGTGTGTCTAACTTTAAAATCAGTCAAAATACAAATTTTTTAAAAGGCAAACAACAATTTTCCAGTCGTCTTACCTTTAGCTGCAGAATTTAAAATGATAAAACTTTCACGTTTTAGCATTGGCTGAATTCCAGGTTTTTAGTATGTATTTTTGGAGGACTGTGTTATTCCAGTCCCTGAATGTAATATTTGAAGGAGATGTGTGTAGCAGAGCATAATTATGTTCCACGTGAGCTTTAACAGGCCATTGAACTGTTACCAGTGATTAGTAATGGTTGTTTATACAGTATGGAAAATATTTGAACAGGAGTTAGATCACTATGAAATTTTCAGAAATCACAGTTCCTTTAGTCGCCTTTTATGTATTGCAGAAGTTTCTAAAGCTAATCCGATCAACTCTTCTTAAAAGATCTTTGTTTACAATTGTGTGTGTCACTACTATTTTTCTTCCTTCTTTTTAGAAAAGGAGGATGTGACAATCAATGTTGGTGTAAGGAAGTGTTTCATTTGGCAAGTTCCGTGGCACATACCTTCATATCTGACCTTTATTTGTTCTGTGGCCACTTATTCTATGCTACACTCTTCCGACCACACACTGAGATTGCTAAATACTGTGCAAATCCTTTTTTGGGATGGCAGTTTTATTTCCTTAATCTAATTTGTGGCTCTATGTGTTGACTGACTTAAACATATACATTAATGATACATGTATTAAAATTGAAGGGAAAAGCTTTCTGTGTCGAGAAATGTTGTTACACCGTTCTCATTAGGTTGAGTCTCTTGTATTTGTTTTTTAAATAAAGGATTTTCTATCTTTTCTTTTTTCAGTCATTTTATGCAACTTTTAAATTTTAATATTCAGTGTCCATCCTTTTTTCTTTAAGCATTTTAAGAAACAGAAGAGGTTGATTCCTGAAAGAACAGTTTGGAAGTATTTTGTTCAGCTTTGCAGTGCCTTGGAACACATGCATTCTCGTCGTGTTATGCATAGAGGTAATACAGGATCAAAGATGATTTGTCTTTACTAAACCTTTTACTGTGTGAGATTTAAGCTGGTTCAGTGGAAGTGACACTGAATAGCACCATAATGGAATCAATTTTGACAGCTGACACAATGTATGTTTCTGTAATGTTTTATAAGTAATGGAAAAGTGTGAAGTTTGTGGTTGTACATTTGTTGTGGTAGGCATTTGTTTGCAGCAATGGCTTGTGATACCAAGTTTTCAAAATGAGTGATAGTTCTCCAAGTGGTGGAGACTGTGCTACTCTTTGCTTGCTCAATTAATTTTGTTGGCTCTTATTTTCTGTCCTGTTTTTATTCTATATTTGCCCATTACCTCTCCCAAGTATTGTTACCTGCATTCTTGCACAGCTGCTCATCCATGCTTTTCACCCCTTTCACCTTTTTTTCTTACAAAAGTGTTTGCCTCCTTCCGTGCCTTCTGATGATGTATGGGCCCTTCTCCCACTCCCTTATCTACTGGGTTATGTGCAGCCATGAGTATTTTCTCCCTTTCTCTGCTCCTCTCTGCTATTTCCAATCTCTGTGTCAAGTACTGTGTCCCAACAGGCCTTGTAGTTGCCAGCTATCCCTGTCAGGTACTAAATCTCTTTTACCCATTTTAAACCTCTGTACTGCTGTCTCCTCTGTATGTTGTCTTCATTTTACCTTGTAACTCTGAGTCAAAGAAAACAGATTGTAGTATAGCTGCTTCTCAGCTGTAAGGTTTTTTGTGTGGGGTTTTTTCTTCCCCTTGGAAATCCCTCTGGCTATGGGTTGCAAGTTGTGTATGGGCTGTCTCTCTGGGTTCAGGTGAAATTACATGGCTTAGGTTGGTGGCTTCCTTCTGCTGGGATGCAAATGGCTGCCTCAAAGCAGAAGTCCCTCAAACTCTAAGCTTTGTCATTTGCAGCTAGAGATGTTGCACCCTTCAGCAGATCAACTTAGGTGCCCCTGCACATGTCTTTCCCGTGATTCTCATTTTTTTTTCCCTTTATGCATTTGTACAGATACCTGTAAGTGCAAATTATACAAAGAGATGGATTAAATTATAGATTCTTTCCATAGGGTATAGGTATCTTCCTTTAATGCTTTTATGACTACACTAGTTTATTTCAGTATATTTTAGCTCAATACCAAAATGAGTTTAAATTCCTTAAGCTGGAATGCTACCTTCAAGGCTTCTGTCAGACCTCTGGCAAATCTAACAATTCCATGGCTACACACCAAACCCAAAGACAATTAAAGCTATTTTTTAAATTGAGCTGATACCTGTGTTGAATTGTTACACATAGGGTGATCCAAACTTCTGAAAACTAGGTCAGGTAGCAGCATAACATAATTGTTCTGTCTTCCTCTCTAAGCTTATAAGGTTTTGTAACTTTTTATTTGAAACCTGAAAATGCTGGTGTTTTGAAGGGTTATTAACCATTCCTTTTACTGTACGATACCTTAAGTAAGCTGCAATCCTATTTTTTCAAAGTTAAGTGATTTTTTTCTCTTAGTTTAGAGCCACAGTGCGCTGCTATTGAGCTGAGTAAGAGCTAAGCACGCTTGCCAAACAAATATCAGGTCAGTTTATTTAGAAGACTAACAGGATAGGTACCTTGTTAAAAATCATAAAATAAAAATCTTTGCTGTTGTCTCTAAAGGATTGGATTAAAACTTAAACTGAATATTACTTGTGAAAAACAACTGTCTGGGGTATACATCATTATTTTTCTTTGTTTCTACTTGATTAGCCCAATTCCATTGACGAGTTCAAATAACCATTCTCCTGAGTAAAACTTGCTGCTGGTTTTTAATGCCTGCTATTAAAGAGAATCAGTTGCCTATTTCAAATAAGTGACATGCCACTGTGGGTAATCTGATCAGCAAAAGTGATGAAAAATTTGTTTTACAGTTCTAGAAACATTTTTGGTCTGTTACTTCGGACATAATTGAGAGGTTTTCTAGTTCTAATGCAAGTCCTTATATATACCTTATATAAAGCAGTAATGGACTCCCTGTATGTGCTTCTTTGGATGTGGGGTGAGTGTGGGGGTGTTTTCTTTTGTTTTTTGTTGCTGTTTGTTTGATTTCTTTTAAATACTTTCCATGGCTCTTAATTTTTTGCTTGAGCGATGTTTGTACTATTAAAAGAGTTAATTTGAAATTCTGAACCCCAGAATCACTCTTTCTGAACAGCATAGTAAAATTTTATTAATGTTGTTTGTTAATAAAAGCCTCTTTTGGTCTGTTATTAATAGAGCAGTAGCTTTTCTTGCAACCTCATTGTGACTTTTAAATTTCTTGATTTTTTCCCCCCCCCCCCAGATATAAAGCCTGCTAACGTGTTCATTACAGCTACAGGGGTAGTAAAGCTTGGAGATCTTGGACTTGGTCGATTTTTCAGCTCCAAAACCACAGCTGCACATTCTTTAGGTAAGCTTTCTCTGAGGTACAGGTATTGGGGAGGTGGATTTTTGTTTTTTTTACATGGTGAAAATACTGTGCTCGCTCATGAGGAGGAAGAAAAGGGTTAGATCCAGCTAAAGCTTTTCTTAAATAATAAGAATAATAGAAAAATGGTCAGCACCATGGACAAATACAGAAAAGCTGTAACACTTGGATGTCTTTCAGCAGCACAGCTCAATTATTTGGGGTCTTTTTCCTTATTTTTTCTTTTCCCCTTTGAATCATTCAACGTACGTTCCTGACTCAGAACAAATCTTCATGGCAGTAGTGTTTTCTGGAAATGCCAGGAAAACTAAGATCAATAATATGGATGCATTTTTTTAAAATTCATTTGAACTTTAATCAGTGTTGGAAAGAATCTAGTTAAGTCTCTGTGCCTGTATGGGTAGCTTTGGCGACATGTTGGTTGTATGCTTTGAAGGAGTAACAGAGGAGCTTCTCTGTTTTAAGGTGGAGTTTCTCAATATAAGCTAAATAAATGGAGGAGAGATCAGAATTAGGCTTTATAGACCATAAAGACTTTAAAAACAAAACAAAAAACCAAAAGGCCTGAAACAAACAAGCAAAACATCCCAGAAAATTTGTTTTTATAAGAATAGAAAAAAACTTTCTGAAATGCCCAATTTATTCTTTGCTAGCGCATAAAAAATAGCATTGTGTGATCGTTTTCCAAACAAAACTCTCATAATTTGCATCTCTTGAGCAGCATGGGGAGACTAGGAGGGTTAAGAAGCCTTTAAAGAAGAAAAAGTAAAAATTTGGAAGATATGTTTAGTTTAAATTTAAGGAATGGACAAATGACAGAGTCTAAGAGGATCTCTCTAAAAGAGAAAAGCCGTGTAAATAGAGTAGCATCTGCTTTTAAGAGCAATGTTAGAATTAGTCTTTACAGTATGGTTATGTTTTGGGGGTTTTTTTAATTTAAGAAAAACTTTTCCCTTGCTGAAGTAGCTATATTTAGTGGTTGCTGAATTCAAGCTTGTTCACTGACTGCAAAGGGTGTGAAATGAACTTTCAGACTCCTTGAGCAGGGCCATTGGTGGCAGCATCCAGAATTGTCTCCTGTTCCTTTTAAATGGTATTAAGCAGTCAGAGCACCTTACTGATACTTCAATACAGACAGGTAAAATCAATTCAAATGCTGCTCAGTGAGAGTTTTTAACAAATGATAGTGACAATTCTCTAATCAGGCATTTGGATATTTTTATATGGTTGACAAGAGTGCACGATAAGGAAGGCAATATCTAAGAAAGCCAAGAATTATTAAGTAATACTTATAATCCCTATATTAGGGTCACGGAAGGACATAAAAAGAATTGTGGTTGCTCATATGCTGATGTTTCTAATTAGGCTATGAAATATCAGACTTCTTGGATTAAAATATGCCTTATTTATTGTTACCGCTTCATTTAACTTTATTCAGATAGTCGCAGTTACAGTACAGTCAAAAAAAGAGAGAAGATTGATGTTCAGCATGTTTGTACCACTTTTGAGGTGTCGGGCAATACTTGTGTTAACAGCCCAAACCACCTATTTTAGAAAGTAATACATTCCTTACTTCCCTGTCTTCCAGAAAGCGTTTTTTCACTCTTTTGTGCCTTCCTGTTTTTATCACGTTTGGTGAATACTGATACTGGTATGGGCAAAACTATGAGTAACTGCTGAGGTCGTAATAGCACTGAGGTGACACTCGAATGCAGATGTGCAGTCTCGCATTAATAAAAAAGAGAGAGAAAGAGACAGGAGAAGCAGTGAGACCAGACTGGGAATGTGCTCAGCTTCCCCGTCAAAGTTCAGATACAAGCGTAAAGATCCGATGGTAGTTCATGGCACGGTGCTGCTGTTCATGCTGCCGTCGGAGCCCAGTGGCCATCTCTGGCAGCACTGTGGAGATCTTATTTGTTGTAGTTGGGTCCTGCTGCTGCCCGCGAATGGCAGAAGGATGCAAACAAGCAGTGTGAAGAGGGAGCTGCTCCTGGACCGTATTTGCAGGAAGCTGTAAATCCTAATCTGTGGGTAGGAGCACATGAAGAAGGCAAAAGTCAGTTGTGAGGGTGGGAGAGCTACGCTTGTGTTCTGAGGCAGAAGTCAGGAAGTTAAAGAGGAACAAACTGCTTTAACCCTGGGTTATTTTAGTTCATTGCAGGGGAATTGTTGCAAAGGGGCTGAAGACTGAGCTAGAGTTAAAAACAGCGTAAAACCCCCAAGCCCTTTAAAGCTCCTCTCTTACAAATACAGGAGTCATCTGGAGAGCAGGGATAGTGGGATGGAAGCTTTGTTTCTAATGTTGGGTTCTGTGTCTCGGTAGAGGAGCTGTTATTTTTTATTTTCTTTTTCCCCCATCTCTTCTTCTTCTATTTCCCTCTTTAATTATGACCTAATGTCAGAATTCAGCCTAGGAGAAGGTTTTGTTCAGCTGTTAACTTAGGCAATGGTAGAGACAGTGACACTCTGATTTATCATGTCACTAGCAGAGACCACTTTTTAAAATTAATTTGCCATGCAGTTTCTGATACTGTTTTTCCTGAAATTTCTTTCGAAGTTGTATCTTTTTATGATTCCATAAACCTTTGGTGCACAAAACCCTGTGAATTACAAATGTATTATGTGTAGCAATTTATACTTGTTTACAGGCTTTATAAAAATTTCAGTAGCAAACTAGATTCAGGCTTTCAGAGATAAAGAAATGTACTAAAATTTTCATTAGCTACAGCTTGTAACTGCTAATTATGAATAATACTGATTTAATTAGAATACTTGCTGATGGTCCATTTGAAACAAATGAAAATACTGCACTGGACAGTGTTTCTTAATGTTCTTAACTCTTTCTATACAGCCTTATCTAAACACTAGAATTTTCTCTTGTGGGGTGCGTATACCTCATTGAAAACAGAAAATTCTTCTTCCAAAAATGCAAAAGGAAGGGAGGCATTTGGTATTGTTGATTCAATACAAACTTGACAAAATTTCTTGGTTTCAGAAGATTTTATATTAGAAAGGGGAAGATGATCCGAGAAAGGCTTCTTATTTGCTTCCGTATGACTGTATGTGTGTGTTAGGATTTTTATTTTTGTTGTTGTTTTTAATGGCTGAATGCCAGGCCTTATGCTCTTTGAAATGGCAATTCTGAGGCCAGCTCATGGAAATGTGCAGTTTTTAATCTTTGTTAGCCATTCAGTGGATTTAAGGGTAGTCCATATTTTAGTATTTCAATTACCAAAAAAAAAAAAAAAAGAAAAAAGAAATCAGTTCTCTGGTGTGGTTGTGCTAGAGGGCTACAAAGGATGCTGTCCTGGCGGACATTGCTGCTATGCTGCAAGAGTACCTTCTTGCAGGGCAAAGGAGCAGATCTGCAATATACATAAAATGCTTGAAAGCAAATGATCCTCTGTGGTGAGTTCTGGTGTTTTTTCTGTGGTTTGACAACTTCTGTCATTTTCATGGTACTCCTGTCCCTGGCACAGAGCTATGTTATGAGGGATTTGACTGTAAACTTACGCAGGTTGTGGGGAATAAAATACCTTGTAAAAATGTGTGCAGATACTCTCCTTTCCTCTTACATATGGATCTCTAACCCAGCAGAGGGTGCTGGGGTGGTGGTGTGCAGCACCGTTTTGCTGTGAAAAGAATAAGCTCCACTTAAATAATCTCAACCAAACCATTCTGGGGACCTGTGCCCCTGGTGTATAGGAAGGCTAGCAAGGAAATCTGCAGCTGATCCATTGCAGCCATCAAAGAAGCTGTATTAAAACAGCCCTTATTTTATGTACAAAAGACCTGAGATCTCACAGTATTTTGAAAGCTGAAGGTAAATTATTGTGCTGTTACAATGCTACATTATAAAGTAAACCAAGCTATTTATAGATTGATGTCTGCAGTTAGACTATTTACATAATATAGGCCAGGTTGCAGAATTGCTTTGGATAAGTGCAGTGTTTTAGGTCCCGTATCTGTGGTTGAAGACAAGCCTCTAACTTAGAAGTCTCCTACACCTATATTAAGAGGAGTGAAAAAAACCAGCAAACCATCCTGAACCATTCATCTTGTTAAGCACTTGCATGTTGTGTTGAACTCTGTATTATAAAAATCATGTGAATAACTTAAACAAATTGTGCCCTTTTTTTTAACTGACATCGTCTTTTGAAATTCTTTGAAAATCAGAAAGTTACTAAAGTGATTTTAACCCCCTTCCTGAACTTGGGTAGTCATGTATTCCAATGCATGGAATGTCAGTAATAATTATATGGTCTTTTTTAAAACTAATCTGTTAAACACTTTCTGAATCAGCCATTACATTTTTTGGGTATAAGTAGTGCTAACATTTACTGGGCAGATTTTTCTCCTAGCTTAAAAATGCTTGATAGTGCTTAGAGCTAGTTCCTGTATTTCATTCCTCTTCCAGGCACTGTCAGTTTTCAGGTGAACACACTCTCTCCTTTAACTCAGCTGCAGTGTGAGTTATGTGTTTATGCAGGTAATAAGATGGACTGTTCATATCATAACTCCCTTCTTCATAACAATTTCTTTGCCTCTGATCCTTCAGATCCAGGTCCCTGCCCCCTAATAACCACCATTTCCATTATGTCCATTGCCTCTCCCAGTAGCAGAAAGCTTGTGTAAAGAAACAACACTTTCTGGATCTGCAGCATCTTTAAAGGGAGGGAGCTCCAGAGCAGCAGCAGATTCTCAGGAGTGGTTTATTTGACCCCAGCCATTTTCAAGGAGATTACCTTTCAGACCTGCAGGTTATCAGAAGTGTACAAATGCAGGGAACAAACAGAATGCTAAAGTTACAGATTTTGTTCCTGAAAACGTGGGTACCTTAATGTGTTACGGATTTGTCTTGTATTATCCCAATTCTGTGTCTTCAGATGAGTAAAGAAAGTTGCACGTCTTTATAGTATTGCGATGTAGTATTTCACTTAACAGAAAGAATAATGATCCAGGGAGGAAACATAACATATGATCACATTTGGTAGTAGCTTGCCAGCAGCACAGCGCTACGTACCAAGATTGCTCACCGTTTTAAAGAACCGTTGCAATTCCTTCAGTAGTTCCTGAATGTCAGAATAATGAATCTTTTGTGTCATGTTCTGTTAAAAACAGTTTACAAGTAGTAATGATGTCTAGATCTTCAGGTTGTTTTTGTGATTCAATGACTAACATAACTGTAATTTCAATTCCTTTTACTTGTTGGTCATCGGGGGCTTCAGGTTGTATTGCAGTTAAGGTGTTACACTAGGCTAAACGCTGTAAAATGATAGCATTTGTTCTTCCTTTTCACTATCATCAATCTTTCACAGTCATATCAGACCCCTAATGTATCAGCAGGCTTCCCAGAGCTACTGGTTAAAATTACCTTTGCTTTTGGTAAACTATGAACCTTCAAACCTCTGTGTTTTCAGCTGCCCCTTGTGGATTCTGTGAAGCGTCTTTCTGGCACATTACTCACTGCCAGCTACTTGCCTGATGTCTCAGAGCAGCAGAGGCAGTGCTGCTGTTACCAGCTCAAAACCAGATTACTATTGAACTTATTTTTTGTTGTTAAATGAATTCTGCCAGCAAAGCATCAGAAGATACGAAACCAGTGCGTTAATTATTCAATGTGAAATACAGCTATACAGCTGAAAGTTTTCAGAGGTGGCCAAGCTCACAAGTCCTTGGAGTGGAAAAAAAAAAAATAATAAAAAAAAAATCAAGAGGGAAGTACAACAGTAAGGATAATAAAAATATGAAAGCTGTGTCATGCCAAATGTTGTTTAATTATAGTTTCCAATTTTAAGATAGCTGTCATTAAACACCCATTAAAGTATTGCTGTTGATACATTAGAATGGCAGATAGTCTTCTGGATATTCTGGTAGCTATTTTGGTGTTGAACGTCACCCATCTGTGTGCCTGTTCTCTCACAGGGAAAAGACCTCTTGACCGTTCCTCTGTTGTGAGTAAATACGAACATCCCATGAAAGTAACTGTTTTTCACAGTACTCTGTCATTTTGAGCTGCCTTTCTGCAGCCTCTCTCCTTCTAAGCTCTTGATCTTTCCCAGTCTCAGTTCAGAGCTGCAGTGATTCCTCAGGCTGGCGCTAAGGCACCCTCCACTTCCCCGGGGCTGGAAGTTTCCCCCGAAATCTTTAAGGGGCCATATCCATTGTAGGATGCAATATGGGACCCCTGTCCTTGCATATCTGTTAGAGAAGCGTGTTCTCAGTTTATGTTGGTTGGGAATACTGTTTTCAGTGGTGTTTGTCAAGGAGATCAGTTGAAATCACAGGTTACCAGCAGCAGTGGCCTGACCTCCCTTCCTCCCTGAGAAAGGATGACATAGTTTGAGACGTTAGCCTTTCTGAAGATAGGGCACATTGTTAAAGCAAACCCCTCAACTTTTGGAAATTAATAGAGTAAAATTATTAATCTGATTAATTATTAACCTGATTATTCAGATTTACATGAGTTACGTATTCACTATATCTCTGTTTCTGGGATTCATACAGAGATGAAGTCTGAATAGGTGAGGTTAATTCAGAAGTGCAGAAGTGACGTGAGATCTTTGTGTTAAATAAAATAGTGTGAGGTTCATACTCAGAGGTTTCATAGTTTGCAGTGAGAGCACTGATTTTAATCTCTGGTTGTGTTGCAGGATATCTAGTGTTGAAACAAGGTCAACTTGAATTGACAGAATTCATTTGGTTTTCATCATCAGGGTTCAGAGCTCAAGAAAATACTCCACACAAAATCGAAGGAAAAATCTACATAGATGTGTGACTATTTTTGCTGTTAGGCAGTCATTTTGCAGGGATCTAGGGAAAGAGTTCAGAGACAATGCACGAAAATTGCGACTACCGTTATTTTTCATAACTTCTTTTTTGGTTGATCTGTCACATATGAACCCACCACTCAGGCTTTTTTGTTGTTGGGGGTGTTTTTAAATGGCTTTTTTTACAGAGCTGAAACTTCTCTCAGAATTTCTCTCTTCCAAGTAGTTTGTGACACAGATGGGTAAGGTCTGTGAGATGTCCTGGAGTATCCTATGTAAATTTGCTCTGGGACAGTCCTAGTAAATGCAGCTTTTCAAGAGCAGGCATCTCCAAAGCCTCACAGCTCTGGGGCAGGATTAAGCTAGGACAGCCACAGATTTGGGAGCTGAAAAGCCCTCGCAGAGTCTAGTCCTGCAGCAGATGGCCGAGTTGCTCGTAGGAACCTCGGCTTCTGCTGGGCTTGCAGGTTTTCCTACCTTCCTCTCTGGGAAGCTGAAGATCCTGGATTTCAGGCTGAATTTTAGTTTCAGATATTCAAACTAAACTGCGTTTAGTAGTTTCAAAAGCAGCTTTTTCAGACTTCTGTATTCTTAAGAGGAAGAACAGACAACTCATTTTAAAAGAAATAAAATTCAAGCCATGGGAGAGAATTTCTAGCTGTTGCTTCCAGTGGCAGTGACAACAGTTTGGGAAAGGAGTGTGGATATATGTGTGTGCCTGTAGTATGTTCCCTTGGTTCTCTTCAGAAGAAAATAATTACTTTTGAGCTTCTTTAAAAGCAAAAATTAGAAGTATTCTACAGCGGGATAATTCTGGTAATTAGATATCAGTAGTGAAAATAAAGCTGCATTGGATGAAATAGATATCTAATTCATGTGTATTTCTATCAAACTGATGAGTTGTAAGTATGAATTGAAATTGTATGTGTAGCAAAATGAGAAATATAGGAGATGAAAAATGTTTTTCAGCCAGGAAGACTGTACTTTTCTACAATATAACAACAGAAATTTTCATGCAAAAATACTTGTGTGTTTATTGCAGTTGGTACACCTTATTATATGTCTCCAGAGAGAATACACGAAAATGGTTACAACTTCAAATCTGACATCTGGTCTCTAGGCTGTCTGCTGTATGAGGTAATATTGATACATACACTTAATAACACTGTTGTGCTCCCCATCCCCTGCCCCTACCCCCAGCGTATTAAGTACTGTTTCAGGATCTGTTTCTATATTTTATGTTGTTTAGAAAAGTATGTAGTAGTGTGGAAAAGCTACTTTTCAGCTATTATACGCCCGCCTTTAATATTAGCAATGAGAACTCTTACATAACTTCAGCATATGAAATACTTTTATTTGTGTGTTACTCAAGACTTGCCTTTTACTAGGCTTGCTACAAAGATTTTACAGCAATTTGTTGGAAGATTGGTCATAACTGAACAATTAATAAATGAATAAAGGCAAGGACATGTAACATTGTTCTAGGTGTTTTAATGGCCTGTGCTGATTATACAATTTTGGTAATAAATGCACTGAGAAATAGTAGGACTGACTTGAGTATGCAACTAACACGTTCAAAAACTGCAATATAGTTACTTTAATACAACTGTAATTTCTTTAGAATTATTAGAAACCTAAATAAAATAATAATAATAAAAAAGGGTTACTGTTTACTTATTACCGCTAGCTTCGATTAGCTTTCAGGGTAATTACTTCTTTTGCACAGATGTGTAATTTTTCTACTTTTTCTTCTCCTTCAGTTGGTTAAACTGTAATTATTGGTTAATTTCTCTATTAATACTGTCAAGGTTGGTAGGTGACATATAATTTTAAGTGATGATATATTCCAAGAAAATAAAGATCTGGGGCGAGCTGAAATTGAGGCAAATGAAGGTGTGAAGAACAGGTATCCTTCTAAGGCAACTACGTCTTCAAAGTTCTTTGCTTATCATTTGTTGATCAAAAGACTAAACATTTGTGTTGAAGGATGCGGGAAAAAAATTTTCTTTCCATCAGCAGTGGCAGTGAAGTCTTTCTAGTCGTGTTCCAGATAAAAGCTAAAATACCCAACTTGCTTTTCATTTACCTGCAAGCCACCTGCCTCAGTGAGTCAGCAGAACTGATTTAACACATACTCAACAGGAGCAGCACCTCCTGCTATTTACCTCCATTTTGTAAAAAAACATTGTCAGCCTGTTAAAGTTGTATGTTACTGCTAGGTGAATTGTCTCCAGCAATATTAGTTTACTTTCGATCGCTAAAATGTTGGTTTAAATATTAAAAGGGCAAATGGCTATATTGCAGTTTTGCAGTTTTTACAGATCTATGTATAGCTGTTGCTTCTAAATCTTTGGGACAGTTCAGAGGAATGAAGTCCTATACCTGATAGCAAGTATTTAGAAGTTTAAATCCTGAACCAAAACTTAATCCCATATTGGGATTCCTTAGTACTGACCATGGCAACTGCCATCAATTTCAATGCTCCGCTTTACAGACTTGCACAAGCAGGAGCCTAAAGGTAGCATAAAGGTAGATGAGGATTTTTCACTATTACTACTACTTTTCCCCTCATTGGTTTTCTTGAGAATTTTTTAAAATCTGAAACCAAACAAATAAAACCTTTGAATAACTAATTATCATATAAAATAAACATGTTTTAAGATGAATTTTTCTTCTGTGTTATATGGAATAAAATTGTTGGGTAGAAATCAGGAGCACTTTTCTAAAGAAGATTTTTTTTTTTTAACTTGCTGTGAATTACTTTTTTCTTTGATCTGGTAAATAATTTAGAATAGCTAAATATCTTAATTCCATTGATTAACTCAGCATCTTTAAATACCATTCTCTTTTCCTGTATTTTAGAAGTATTACCAGAATGGTATTTAAGTTGATATGATGGTGTGTTTGGCTTTTTTCATTATTGTAAGAGTAAGTAATTATTTGGATGCTTATTTTTGATATATAGCTATAGTATATGGCAACTTCTTCAACTATAGCTTTCAAATTTTTTTAGAGGTGCATTTATCCCATTTAGTTAATTCTACAACCTACCAGATATTTGTGGTCTGGGGGTGGGTTTTTTGGGGGTTTTTTTGGTCATTGAGATGTAATTTTGAATTTTTACGTGTAGTAAACTCAAAATATATGCTTAGCGTTTTTCTCTTTTTTTTTTGAATTTTATTATTTGAAAGTGGTTTCTTAAGGTTCAAGACCTGTCGACTAATGCATGGTATTTTTATTATCCGTGCCGTTTTGTGCTGGGTGTCTTATTGTGACATGTCTATTGCCTGCATTTTAGCATGTTTTGTTACATTGATTTCATGTTGATATGTGCTCATATATACTCTGGATTCTCTCCAGCTTAATTGGAGAAAAGCTGTGGCATGTTTATCACTTCTCAGTAAATGCTTAATTGCTGCTAAGCTCTCTTCAGTTATGTTTTAATTTGAGCTTAGACTAATTTGCTATAATCTGTGTTGTTTTTAAAAATTATTATTTCTAAACTATTTTACAGTCTATTATTCAATGCTAACTCTGTGGCCAGTAAGATTTTTAAAAGTATATTTTAAAGTCTGATTTTTTTTTAGAGCCCCAGGTATTTCTGAAACCTCAAAAACACTACCACTGGAGTTTTAATTGATATGCAACAAAGTAGACTTTACTAATTAAAATCAAGATGCTGTGCTTTTGCTACATGGACCTTTACATGGAAAAGTAGGTTTTACACATTTCCTTTTATTGTTCAGCGTAGCAATTGCATCCTTACAGGGTTGTAGGGTGGTGGCTTACAGTTCAAAAAAAAAAAAAAAAAGGGAAAAAAAAAGAGAGAGAGAGAGCTGCCACCAGCCCCGAAGACAGACAGTGGGCTTTCGTCCCTCAGACACCCCCAGAATACTAATCAGGAAAGTCAGACCCTGGAGGTCAGGGAGCAAGTCAATCATTCTAGCGATCGTCTCAGTGTGGAGGATCAAATTAGCCTGAAAAATTCAGCTGCTGGGAGGAGAGGGCGAGCAGCTGTCAGGGGCAGCAGCGAGATGCACTAATGAACCAGATGAATAGTGCAAAAGCTTGAAAATAAAAACAGGACAGTTGACATTTTTCATCTGTCAAAGCAGGAGATGCATGAAAATATAGTATTCCTGTTTTAACTCCTTAGGGGACATTCAGAATTTTTTTAACACTCCGCAGCATTCAGACAAAAGTACTTTTTAATGAACACCTAGAGTACGAAAATGAGTATCTGTGCATTTATTTAGAATTTCTGCATGTGTACAGACCCTGCAGTTGATTTTTCTTTTTTTTTTTCCTTTTCTTTTTTGGTCTTCAGCTTGCATTTTTAACATTCTTTTTAAGGTAAGAGATAATGTCATGTAAATCCAAAAAATTAACATTATTTTGGTAATACAGAATTTTGGGGAGTTGTGTAGGATGGAACTGTGGTATCGTATTTGTTTTGGGAGCTTTAAAATGATTTACTCTTACTTGAAGGTAACGTGAAACAAGCACGGAATTATTTGAGAGTGGTTTTATCAGATAAAAAGTAAACATAAGAGACTTTTGGTAATTTTCTTCATACGTTTTCCCCCAGTGATGCCGGTGCTTAGACATGAAAGAGTTAAACTGCTATCTGGAAGACCACAAGACAGATGAGAGCCATTTTCAGCTTGTCCTGTCCCTGCTGAAGCTCACTGAGTAGCACAGCATGGACTAGCGTGTTTCACACACACTCTGCCTGTCTGGGGAATGTACACATTGTCCTTCCAAAATCAAACTTATTAGCACATGTAGAAAAGGGTGACTGACTTTGGGGCAGCACTGCACTCAAAGCAGCATTCGTGCTGCTGCGGTTCAAAGACTTAGAAGGCTTTGAACAGAATGGAGAGATTTTAAATGAATTTTTAAATTTGTAATCCTGCTAACCATAGCATTTGTTTCCACCTTAAATGTCAAGTTTTAACATCTTCTGGAAATAAAGCGTAGCTTTACTAATGCTGGTCTTAAGCTGATCGTTTATTTAAGTGCTCTCCAACAAATATTCTTATTTAAATATTACAATTGTAAAATATAGACACAAGTGCCAGTTCTGCACTTCTGATGACATTTGGGGATATTTTTTTAAAGTGTTTTCCAATAACGTACTGAATTACAAAGTGTTTGGGTATTTTTGGAAGTATAGACATTACCTTTAGTTTTCACGCTTTAAAAAAACCCGACTTTATCAAAGTCTAGTAATAGCTATGGAAGGTTACAAAGTCTACTACTGTTATCCAGCATTTTCACCATATGGTATTGCTTTATATCACGTAGTGTTTTCAAATAAATCACGTGTTTTTTTGCAAAAGGTCTTCAGAGGAAAATTACCTTGTGGGTTTTGGGGTTTTTTTGCTGTCTCCCTTGTGGTGCAAGAATCCTCCATGCTCATCGCAGTATCGGATACTACTCAGTTTTTCTCATACTCTATTAATAAAACTGTTATGGTGTACAATTCAAATAGTGCAATATAAGTATTGTGACAGGTACCACTGTACAACACAGAGTAAGTTCACGCACTGGTTAAAGTAATAGTTTTGGAACTTCTGGCTTAGGCATTGTGACACTTCTAAACAGGGAATCGAAAGTTGCTAAAAATCACTGTTGGTTTGTTAGAATTACAGATTTTTATAACAAAGCAGGTTTGCTTAAAAACACAAAAGAAAACTGTACATTTTCTTTAAACAGATGGCTGCACTGCAGAGTCCCTTTTATGGTGATAAAATGAACTTGTACTCCCTGTGCAAGAAGATAGAACAGTGTGACTACCCACCTCTCCCTTCAGATCACTATTCAGAGGAAGTAAGTAATTTTCCCATTTGTGGGCTAGATCCTCAGTTTATGTAAGCTGGCACACTTCCAGGGAAGTAAATGAACTTGTGTGATTTTTATGTTATTTGCAGATTATGCCCATAAATGTTTGCTTGTTGAACTCACTCGAATGTTCCTGTCAAAACAAGTCCCTGATACAGTTTTAAATTTTGGGGGATTAATGATGGAAACCTCATACTGTTAGCTTCTTAATTTCATTGCGCTTCCTTGCAAGTATGGCAAAATGCTTTCCCAGAACGCGCAATGATATGTTCTGCATGCTGGAATGGGATTGCGTCTTACACCTACAGTATACTTTTCTAAAAACACAACCATGCAAGTTTATGTTGCACAGTAAATTAGTACACTAGTCTTCTTTCTCTAGGGGCTTGCATTAAAATAGATATAATGTAACTCACTAGTAAAAATGAATTGTTTAGTTCCCATTTGTCTGCATTATAAAAATGCAGTGTGCCATTCAATACAATTGAACGGCAGTTCTTTTGCAGGAAAGAGTGGTTCTTGACAACACTAATAGTAAATTTCAGAGAAATACAGGCAGACATAATATAATTGAATTGGAACAATATACTCCTGCATATCGCAGCCGTGTTTGTTTTAAGCTGATAGGTAACAGTTCTTTACTGTCATTAATGCATTTAAGGGGGGGATACTTGCTTTTTTAAGCTCTAAAATGAAAAGAAACTAAATGAAATAAATATTTTTCTTAGTGAGTAACAGAATGCAAAAATATAAATGTTTGCTTGTTAATGTTCTGAGATGCCAGTTTTGAAATACTTTCCCACTTTGAAAAGAACAGGGCAAACTGATAGAAGCTGTAAACCAAAGAACACACTAATAATCAATTCTAATTGAATTCAGCCTACATGAATTAAAGATTACTTTGAAAACGCAAATAAGCACGAGCACTGAAATACTTTTAATAAACATAAAGCGTTGTGCAGTTTCACTTAGAGTTGGGGCTGTAATTCTGAACCTTAATTTTTTTACATTCAAAGACAGTGATTGGACTATTAATAAAAGATCATTGCCCAGTGTTTTGTTTTGTATTTATAGTGTATTTATACTTTTTCCCCTTTTATGAAAAAAAATGGACTTAAAAAGATAATTCAGTGATGTTACAAAGGTTGTAATTTATGCATTATACCTCTTTGTGGGTTTTCCAATTAGTCATTTTACCTGGGATGTTTTTAATTACTATTTATTGTAGACTATAAATATGGCAGTTCATATAACCAACTTCAGAACTGGAGGCCTGGAAATACAGTAGGGTGTGAACAATAATGCAAAATGATAGCAAGAATGTCAGGGGCCGTTCTTTGTTGTGTCATTCATGCTGTCTTCCTTTTTCTATGAAGCGCATGAATATTTCACATATCTGCATCCTCATCCTCTATTCTTCTTGACTAATTTTCAGACTGTCTGAATTTGCATTTCACATGGTAGCTGATTAGGAGATGCCGAGTGCAGCAGCGAAGCCTCAGCAGGCGGTTTCCATGGTGACCTTCAGCAGGATTTTAATGATGATACCACTAGTGGTTCGTTGAAGTTGGCCTGCCTGCAGGGCTACTTCACTGCAGCTAAGTGTGAAGTTGGATATGCGGATTCCCAGCCAAGGGGCAAATATCAAAGTCTGGCCCAGATAGAAGGTCTTAGAGTTTGGATGGGGAAAGAGATTCCACCTTTTACTTACGTCTGTATAGTTTCTAGTGTTGAAAACAGATGCAAAGCACAACATGCTATGTTTTTGTTATTTCAAAGCAGACGTGTACTTCTGTACCTTGGATAAACCAGTTATTTACAAAATACACCGAAGTTATTAAAAAACCTAATGAGAGAATCAAAGCTATGATAGGTATGCAGATAGGTGTGAAAGTAGTTACTTAAAAGATGTAATCAACTATGGAGACTTCATGGGAACATTTTTTAATGTTCTGGTATGAAGACTTATGTCTTCACTAAGGTACATGGAAAAACAGGTATGTCAGTTACTGCACCAAAATATGCCTCTTTTTACTTGTAAGAAAAAAATACTGTGCTGGCATGAACTGTAAAAAAATACAAACAAAAAGCATTATCTGTCATATTAGGATACTGTCCTAAATGTTTCACCTGTACTGGACATTTAGACATCAAACTTTTAATCAGGTTGGAGGCACACTCAGTGAGCAGTGAAGACGAGAGAACACTGAACAGAAAAACCCACTTCATATTTTATTACAAGGAATTTTCTGAAAGAAAAATGTCACTGAATGTTGATCTCTGCATCCTCGGATATAGGAGTGTAAATACTTTATTTAGAAAATACAAGACAAGTGCTTTTTAGGGAAACTTGTTATAAGTAAGTTTTAATGAGCTTTAAGATGTGACAGTTTTTCTAAAGTTTGAACTCTCTGTAAGACTAACCTTTTAGTCATGTATCCCTGTCATCAGAGGTTAGTGTGACAGAAGGTTGCACCTTAAGATAGATGGTCAGATGGATGATTTTTTGAAAAAAAACTTTGATTAGAATTCCTAATAGTCTTAAGATGCATTTTCACAAACTATTGCTTCAACAGTAGAGTCATAAGCAAGATTTTCAAATGTTTAACAACTTTGGATATCTCAGTTTTTGAATATCCCTAATATTCAGGGTGAGTACTCAGCATTTACTGAAAGCTGTTCTGCTTTAGGAAATTCAAAGCTGGGGCTCCCTTGCTACCCCCAGTCAATAGTCTTAAAATCCTGACAGCCAATATTAGTACTATGTTGCTTTCGTGGTAGGTGAAGTTTTTCAGTCTCCCCTTTGATTGAGGTGCGCTACTTCTAAAGTCCATAGCCAACCTCCTACCCAGATGTGAAGGCTGAATGAGCCAGCACGTCTAAAAGGGAGGGCAATGTTAGTTGCCAGCAGGAGGGCTTGACAGCAACACCGAGCAAGGACTTCAAGAAGGTCTCCTATTCAGAGGAAGAAGAATTTGCGTGTTTTCTTTCCCATCCAAAATTTCCTGTATAAAAATTTCTCTTTTTCAGCTGGCTAACAATGCGAAGTACTTGCCTGTCATAGTTCTATCTTCCTCCCCCTTCCTCCTGACTTGAGTGATAATTATTTATTTCATAGCTGAAAAACCTGCTAAAGTTAAAGAAAGTGTGTCCCACTGCTCCAATGTCAGGCTAAGCTCCAGGCTAAAGACAGCCATTGTGCTAAGTGCACAGAGGAGGTTAAGAACAATAAGCAGCTGAAGAAGTTTACAGCTTGGGGATGCAACAGGAGGTGTCTCCAGCTCCATCATAAGTCTGCTCTGCCTGTTGGCCAGTCTCTGCCAGATAATAAAAAAATTACTCTATCTTTAATGATAGTCTGACTTTAGAATCCCAGTGCCTTTTCCCATGGTACTCTTGGGCTCTTCTGCTACGTCGGAAATTTTGTTAATACTAAAGGGGTTGACAAATGGATTTCAGGTTTATTGAAATAGATTTTCCTGTAGGAGTTAAAGGAATAGTGCTATAATCAAGTATTAGCATCCAGCATGGTCCAAGTTTCAGTCCTGAAAGGCTGCCTTCCTGTGTAACTGTTTTCATCCTGTACAGCAAAATTAATTCAACGTCTTCCCAAAGTTTGCTGTTCAGAAACAGGGCTCAAAAGAGCTCAAGGACTTCAAAATTACTCCAGAATCCGTAGTACCATTGTGCAGTGTCCCAGGCAGAGTCAGCTCAGTGTTCCTGCCTTACAGCTGAGATTCTGGACTGGGAAGGGGGAAAGAGATTTTGCACTAATAGCAGTGACCAACATTTAAATGCTAAGACCTATAGCCAAAAGAAATCTATGACTGTGGTTTATTTTATTACAGTAATATTGCAGTTTTGTCACTAATTGACCTCATGCTATGTTGGGAAGAGAATTTCTGAGTAAACTGATTCAGTGACTGTCCGTTCCTATGAATGTATTCTCATAGATCCTTTCTTGTATCCTAACAGTAGTAGCTACATACGCATTTTGGTTAGAGTGAAAAGTAAGAAGCTGCAAAAAGCCACCAGTCTAGACACCATGTGGGTGAATGGATTTTGCAAGTGTACTTACAGGGATTAATAAGACCTAAAGCCTTGCATGTGCTTTTGAGTAATGATGCCGTTTTGCTGCGGTGTCTTTCTAATCAACAAACCTTCTTGGCCACTGTATTGAAGCTTTGAATCATAATATACTGTAAAAAATAACTAACTCTGAAGGAAGGTTTCCGGTTTAATGACTTAGCAAATGGTTTGAGTCTGAAATTGATTTTTAGATGACAAAGTTCAGTTTAGAAAACAGAATTGGAGTTACCCACAGGCCAGGGTTGAAAAGACACGAAGTAGCCTACTGGAGGTAAATAAGGCTTCTCATGCTTTTCACAGGTAAATTTCTTGAAGTTTTCTTTCTGTTGTTCTACCTACAGTGAAGTTATTGATATGCAGCTGGTAAAAAGAGGAGAAAGAGTATTCTGTTTCCCCTCTGATGATAGCTTTATAGGTTTCAATCCTTCAAGGTCTTTTACTAAAACTTTATTTACTGTGTGCAGTTCTATTGAACAGATGGAAGACTTCACAGAGAAAGAGAAATGCATAAGTATAAGATTTGCTGTTGTATTCTCCAGATATGTTACACTTGTATTCTCTTTACAAAATATTCACCTATTTGAGTCTAATTTCAGGCTCTGGGGTTTTGGATATTCTTCAGTCTTCCCTGTTTTCCATGCAGGCTGCCTGAGGTGTTGCATAGCAAGCTGCTTATCTCTGCTAATACATTGTGCCTGTTGCTTACACTGTGTCCCACCTGGTTCTTCTACAGGAGGTTGTTCTGCTTTGCATATTTGTATTACATGTTGGCAATTATTATTTCATACAGTAGTTCATGATTTCCAGCATTTGATTCTCCAAATGATTGGGGGTTATTACAGGCTAATAGTTTTTCCTGTCAGTGGTATTGTATTTTATTTATTGGCTATCAGGAGCAATGTGATGGCTTTTGTAACACCATTAGTCAAAATATGCTTAGCATATTCAAGATTTAAATAGCAAGTCTGTTACAGATTATTTTGATTATATATGTTTCCTTTCAATCCAGCAATCTGCCCTGTATCTTCGGAACTGATGATCTTAATTTTGAATTTTAAGCTTTTCTTGCTAAAGAAGGGCAATGTCTAGTGACATAGTTTTTGTATTGTTAAATATGAAAAACCTGTACATTATATAAAATTTACAATGTTTCTGCAAGGGCTAATGGACAAAGTTTTAAGTAGTGGTATGCAATGTTTTCTACTTAACTTCTGAACTTCCCATTCCCCTGCATTTTAATTAATCTTCTAAAAAACGAAAGCGAGTATAATTATAATTTTAAATTCTTCCTGGTCCTTTTATAAAAAGCAGGAAGGAAACTCTCTGAAGGCAGATTTGAATATGCAATCTGTGTTACTTTTGAATAATCATGGTCACGAGATCGCTCTGTGTTAGGTGCAATAATTACAGATTTTTTCAATAGTTATACCTAATAGTACAGAACCAAATTTCACGTATTGCCATAGCAAGGTGTTTTTCTGTTTGTTGTGGTTCCTCCCACTCCTACATGCTATAAG
Organism: Chionis minor; assembly: GCA_013398295.1. NCBI lineage: Eukaryota > Metazoa > Chordata > Aves > Charadriiformes > Chionidae > Chionis > Chionis minor. Next base: position 459,039 of record VZSF01010834.1, on the reverse strand, counting down.
GAGATCCAGGAGGATTTGGCAAAGCTGCTAAAAAGCGTAAAGGAAGAGCTTCAGAGTTGGTTAAGTTGTTTTTGCAAAGGATGGTAAACATTTTAAGAAGTCATCATGAAGCAGGTGTATTCCACATTGCAAAATGCTTAGGAGATACATGCAATTTAAAATAGATGCCCCATCAGAAGGTTATCCAGAGAGTATATTAAGTTCTTAGGCCTATCAAGGGAGGAAGAAAAACCTGCAACTTGTTCCACCAGTTTGTGGAGGCGATGAGAAGTATCCAAGTGGTGTGGAAGCTCTTTGGGGCTGCTTCTGCTGAATATGTGCGCTGTAAAAGGCCCAATAAATTATGGTGCCTGTGGGAACCTGGGGTTTTCTAGTTATAGTGATTTGTTTATTCCTAGATGGGGGCTTCCGTGAACATATTTGTTAATTATGTGCTTCTTTCTATAAAGAAAAAAATCAGTGGTCTAATCCTAAGAATAGATGCTGAGACATTGACCAAAGGTTACTTATTCCAGTAGCATGTCTCCAACCCTGGGCAAGTAGAGTAACAGGGCCAGCATAATGTGATACTTCCCCAAAATACTTTCCCAGTCTATATTAAATTATTATTAATATAAACTATATTAAATAGCCCTCAGTGAGTTTAATTTGTTCAATTGCTTTCTGAATGTACATGTATTGGTAGCTTCTAGCAAGAGGAGGTTCTGCAGGTTAACTGTCTTAAAAAGAGAGTCGCTGCCTTTTGTTTGTAGGAACCTGTCATGCAGCGATGCCATTTACTGCTGGCTAACTCTTGGATCGGGAGAGGATGGGCAAGCTGTCCCAATTTACCTTCTCCGTGCAAGTTTCAGCCTTCTGCGGTTTGTGGGCAGAGCCCTCCAAAAGCAGAGGAATTTTCATTTAAGTGATGTATAATGGGACTGAATGCGTGTCTAAAGTTGTACGTTAAAAGGATTAGAACTTAAATCTGTTCATCATGTTTCCTGGAAAACAGTACAAAGTGTAAAAGTCACAGGAGTATGTTGCACACATGCTTGCATAAACCTGTGCATCAAGGAAGGGAGGGCTGAGAGTGTGTGTTTAAGCAGAATTGCTGTTTTGGCTAATTTTTGCCACTCCTACTAATTGAGTTTGATAATGCGCTAATATTAGTGCATTAGATACTAATTGACGGGATCGTTGGCTTTCTTACATGTTCTTTTCCTTTCCTAGCTGCGACAATTAGTTAATATGTGCATCAACCCGGATCCGGAGAAGCGACCAGACATAACCTATGTCTATGATGTAGCGAAACGTATGCATGCACACACTGCAAGCAGCTAAACAGACGTCAGATCATGAAGAAAAAAGCAGAAATAACCAAGTATTTTAAGAAAATGATCCCACCTCTTCGTTTGTGTGTTACTGAAATGTAATTATTTGAAGCTTACTGTTGTGCTTTGAATTGTAAACCAGTTTATATACAAGCTTTGTTGTTTTCTGTTTGTTTCAATTTTTTGTATTTTTTACTAACTTGCAGTTTTACAACAGGTTTAAATATGTAAAGCATAACTTTGAAAGATACCAAGAACCACCGTTATACATGTTAAGTGGGTTCAAGTATATTTTCTTTAATAACAAAATTGTGTTCAGTTGGGCCTCAGTTCTAAAACACAGTTGCACTTTTGCACATGATACAGATATTAGGCTTATTATCCAGAAGCAAAATGTCTGAATCTCTCACTTTTTAGTAATTTATGGAAAGTATGAATCAGCACAGTTAACTTTATTTTAATCTTTGTTTTAAGAGGGGACATAATTATTATAGAAGGTTATTGTATTTTATATTGCATTGTAGTTTGCAGTTCTCAGCATCAGAGTACACAGGTGATAGGATGAGTTCTCTGCTTGCCAAATGTTGTGGGAACATAGTTTCAGGAAAAATTACCACACTGAAATTTTTGTAACATCGTTTTTTCTTTTGTTACTCTGTCGTAATGCGCGTAAAACATGTACTGGAGGTTTTCTGGGAAAATTTAAGGTGTTGATTCTGCAATCTGATCTTTTTCAATAGACTTGTGCAGCGCTGCCCTGGGGCAATAGGAGGCTGCATAGTTAAGTCTTAAAACCACACAGATGCTTCTTGTAGCAAATCAGGGTTCTTTTGAGGCTAGTGTTTATGAGAAGGTCTGATTAAAAGATGCGATCTTTAAGTTACAACTTCCCAACTGTTTATGTATATGCCACTGTTTGTAGATTTTTGTGTTTAAAATAATTTGAATGACCTTACGGTATATTTAAATTTTGAAATGGGGGAGGTGGGGGTGGGTTTGGTTTGTTTTGTTTTTTTTTTTAATATAGAAACCTTTTGGTAAAAGGTAGTATAGTCTGTAGTATTGCACAGAACTGTAGTATAACACAGAATGTATTCTTCATGAATATCTGGGTTTGTGTACTGTATCCTGAGAATTAGTTTTATATTTAGCAAAAGTAATTTTTAGCTTTTATATTTAAGAGAAAGTTGCCACGTCTTCATTTGGGAAATAAATATATATGAAAAAATGTCTTACAAATACTTTATTAGTTGAAAAGGAAATTCAGAATATTTTTGTTAGACCTTAGTGCCTTTTCGGGTAAGCTTAAATAATATTTTTATTGTTAAGGATGGAAGATGTCTTGTTTTTAAATGTGGTAAAAAGGGAGAATGGACTGAAATTTCTTGAGTTTCAAGACTGAACTTTTTATACAGAACTGTCAAAACATAATGATTACCAGTGGTATTGCTAAGAAGCTGTTATGGTCAGTTAAATCTTTTTCCTTATGTGGGTAGAAAGAAATTAGCTCAAATAAAAGTAGCAGTATGTACATACACATATAGGTTCTAGATGCAGTCAGTTCCCTGCACGCTCAGATTTTTTTTTGTTTGTTTCTCTATGCAGCTTTAATTTTTGATTTGGTAGAATGCTCAAAGAATAAAAATCCAGCTGTGGGGTTTGTGGATGAAATGTTCAAGCTAGGTCAGGGGTTTTTCTGGTTTTACATTTTTTTTAAACTACAGATACTGTGGAAATTGTGTTTGGGAAAATACAGGAGTTTTTAAATAATATGTGCCAGATCATCAGCTTATCTTCATACATATATTTTTAATTTTTCTTTCCAGATATTGTAGAATGAATACTTAATTTTCCTTCTAGCTTCTGTGTATACTTAAGCTTGTAAGATTTCAGTGGAACAATTTGGAGGAAGTATTTGACAAACCTTGTTTTGTGTCTGGCAACCTCTAGATTTGTTTTCATTTATTGTTTGATTATTGAATTTTAAAAATTATGATTAAGTTCTATGACAGTAGTTCATTTGTCAAAGAATGAAATAGTTTGTATTGGAAAAGGCAGCACAATACTTGCTTGACTGCCAGGATTAGCTCTTGATATGCACAAGTAGTCAAACCATTTTTTTTTTTTTTTCTGAAATGCCTAGAACATTTAAAAATCACTGAAAAAACCCCAACACACTCAGGCTCTTTGCATCTAATATTATGCATCAAGTATTGAACTTTTCCTGAAAGAAGCCGGTAATAGATTTTTTTTTTTCCCCCTCCTGTCTGGAAGGATACATTGAGTAAAGAAATCATGAGTCAGGACTTAGCAAACATGCATACTTAAGCATTTAAATTTTTTAATTGGATTTTGTTGTAGTATTTATGATTAAATCTTGTGCTGAGGAAAAGAAACAGTTGTTCCTGTTTTAAAATCTGTAAAATGAATGGTACAGATGACTCTGGTACCAAACTTTATAATTAAGAAGCCCACATGGGTTGATAGAACAGCTTCTATAACTGGGGATTGTAGAATCTGTCCCCTAAGTAAAGCACCTAGTAACATATGAAGATGGTAAGTCTGTTATAACACTCCCATGTGTGCTATACACTTATAAAATAATTTCTTTTATAAAACACCGTTTTATTTTTCATATGTTGTTCATGGTGACATTTGGCACTATTTATTTTAAGCTATGGCATTACGTGTTTCTTTTCTTTAAAGAGAATGTGTTACATTTCTAACCAAAATGTCTGACTAGCTCCTCCTTTTATTTCTGTAATGCTACAGTATTAACTCGCTTCATGAGTAAACTTTGTGCTTTGAATGACTTTGCATAAAATCTTTGTCTTGTCTTGAAAGCTCCCCTGCTGTGCAGTAGTCTAATAGAAATAAAACATACAGATATTAAATATAATGTAAAAACGATAGTGTTTCTATGATATTTTTTTCAATCTTTTCCTGTTACATATATATATATATGTTACAGTAGATGCTACCTATCTTAAGGACAGTTTACTGCTTCCGGTAGTTAATAATACCTGGGTTTTCTTAATGGTAACAAAAGACAGTACATTCAAAAAATCTCTTTTGTGTTATTTGTCAAAAATTTGTCTGAAAATACAACATCAGAAATATTCAGAATTAACCCCAAAGAGTGTTTTTTAAAAACAAATGTAAAATTATTTTCAAACCCTATGAAAATGTCTGAAAGGCATAAAAATAACAAAGACCTCCCATTGTGGCTCCAGTCCTGTGAGCTCTTGTTTATAGGTAGGCTGGTTTTTATGTAATCTCAGTAATTTTGAGTGAGCCTCATATAGACACATGAATAAAAAATAATCAGTAGGGTATATAGAAAAGATGTGCTCAGCTCACTTTTTATACTTTCTGTATGTCACTGGTTGGGTAACAGGGAATAATGTGTTTTTTCCCCCCCTTCTTCTGTTGCACTCTAATGATCCAGTACCAATTGTACGAGCAGGCAATAGAAGTATGTTGTCTTTTTGTAATGAGCAGAAACTTTAAAAACATGCCAATATACCGGAAGATGAAGTGCAGTGTAAGAAGTGTCTGAGAAGGCTGTTGTTTTATTCATGCTTACGATTAAGAAAGCCATAGAGTGAAATTCTTGACAGAGGCTTGGAAACGGAGAAGGGACTTCTTACGCCAGTGGTTCTCAGATATCTCGGAACAGGACCTGAAATCGCAGTGATGTTTGTTTTCAACAATCTGTCCGCTTAATCTCTGACTTCACTGTTCTACAGCGCGATGAGAATCTTAATGGCTGAATTTGAGTGCTGGTGGTGAATGCTGTGTCAGGTATTTGAGCTTCTAGGAATAGGAGGTTGATGTGAGGGAGAGTCAGTGAAGGCCTTTAGGTCTTGCTTTGTGGAGAGTTAATTTAATCTGGAAGTAAAGGTGCTGGATAGCAGAGTTCAAGTCACTGATTTTCCCTCATTTTTAATACTTTAACAGTCAAAAGTTTTTTCAACCCTGTCATATCCAAACATCATCTAGCCGGTGGCAGTGCTGGTCTTCTGAATTTCTGATCTCTGGTTTGGTCTGGGTGAATAACTAAACCTTTCTGCCAAGAACACCCAAGGAGGGAAACAGAGGTGCTGGGCATGCCCAGCGGGGTGTTACGTTTCCAAACATGACTCAAGTACAGATTTTCACGGTTCTTTTTCAAACTTTATTCCCTCCCCTGAAGCTTGTTCTTCAGTTGATGCTTTCAAAAAATTGTTTCCCTTTCATATTGACCTCTGAAGTGCTACGATTCCTGTCTTCCCCTGCTTCTGCTTCATCTGTCCTGTTGTCTGCTCTGCCCTCTTCCTGATTTGAAGTCCTCTGTGTCTAGTTTTCCTAGTGACCATTAGTTTGCTTCTTTCTTTGTGACTTTGCTAAACTCAACCCATTTCTGTCTTCTCAAATTTTATCCCTCACCATGGGCAAGCCCTATTTTTTTTCCCCCTGGTAAATACTTAACTCCATTGTTCTTTGTTCTGTTTTTCCAGCCCAGCGCCTTTGGTTTCTAGTTTCAGACAGATTTTTCTCACTGTCTCAATCATTCGCATGACCTTGTCTTTACGAAATACTGTTCACTTTATTATCTCTCATTTCTAAATTCCCTTTCTCTGATCACTACCTGCTCTCTTTCAGCTTATCTGTCTTTCTCTCTCCTCTGCCCTGTCACTCACTCCTTTTGGGATCTCCAGTCTATTAACCTTTCTGACTCCTTTACTCTTCTTGGCTGCCTCCTTCCTTCATTGGCCTCACTGCCTTTGACTCACTGGTCTTTATTTTCATCTCTGTCTGCTTCTCTATACGTGGTTTCTTTGGTAGCTTCTCACATTGCCCTGTCTCCATTCCTCTCCCCAGACATTTTTTCTTGTAGTTTCGTAATTTCCATTCCTTGCCTTTCCAAATATCTCTGAAGAGTATGGCAGCACAACACAGCTTTTGACTCAGAGCTCTGCCTTACCTCTTTTAATTCTCCTTCCAAAGGGACTTTTCAACCACTTCTATCCCACCTTTTTTTTTCTTGTTGAGCTTGCTTGCAGATTTGCTGTTCATTTTAGTTCTCCATTCATTCTTGATAAAAAACGTGTCTTCAAAACCAATCCTGTTTTTTGCATGATGAGATCTTTTTCAGAATTGTTCTACATCTCAATCTGTTTCTGAACAAGGCTTCTCTGCCTCTTAACTATATGAGTTTGCCTCTTTTATTTCTATATCTTTTATGCCTCTCTCCTTTTGTTGAGTGACTTCCTCCTCTTTAAATCCCCCTCTCATTTCCTTCACTAGCAACCAAGTTTCTCTTTCCTCTGTCTTGGAGGGGATGGCACCCCTCATCCTAACTGGTTCTCTTTTTTTTAATACTTTGTCCTTTATTCCCCATTGTCATCCCCTAATTTCATGTACTTGAACATCCTCCCTCCAATTTGTTTTCAAGTTTTTGTCTTTACACTTCAATTTGAATGCCCCAAAAATCCAATGCTTCCTTCCCCACTTTGGTTCTCCCATAGTTCTGTCTCCATAGGTGATTCCTTGAGTATCCAGCCGTAGTCTCAGACCTGTTCAGATTCAAAGATCTAATTTTTATTCCTAACTCCCTCTAGACTATTTTCTAACATCCCCAACAATTTTACTTGCCTATTTTCTAGGGCCACAATGTTTCTGTCTCTGACACTTCTCCCATGCCTGCGCATCAAATGTCTCAAAGTTAGTAGTATCATATTCCAGCCCTCTTCACTACCTGTGTTCTTTTTCATCTTTTATCTTCACTGTTTTAACCTCTGTGTCGTTTTGACTTCTTTTCTCTCTTCAAAGTATCAAAATTGACAGGACTAAACTCCAGTCTTTGGGCTTTAGCCGTTTCATGTGCTGGAGGAGGAATTCCACCGAATTACTACTTGTTTTGTGTTTTTAAGACCCTTGAGTCCCACAGATTTGGTCTTATTTCAGGACTGTAGAGCTGGAGTAGATTCTGTTCCTCCAAGTACTTCAAAAGTCCTTGTATTTGGGCCTTGCTTCAGTTTTCTACTGCTGCGGATAAAAAGTTTTCGCCCTTTATTTCTTTATGCATTAACTGTATGTAACTTTGTCTTGTCTCGTTTCTGCACATACAGCTAACAGTTGTTTTCTTGTTATGGCAACTTTCTCTCCAGTGCTTTTACCATAGCTTGAAATAAGAATGTGCTTAAAAGCTTCACTGGCTGGATCCAGAGTGATGGGCACAACGCTCCTCTTCGTTACTGTCCCGCTTTTACACTGGCTTCTCGTACTTGCTGCCCTCTGTATCTTGCCCAGCTGACTTGCTTGACGCTGCAGGGTCCTGTAGATATAGTTGAGCCAGCTGCAAACAAGGTAGCTTGAACACTTGCCGTGATATTGCAAGTTCTTACCAACAGCTAAATGCTCATTTGTCCGGTCGGTCTAGAACTGAGCTCTGTGCTGTACTACTTCTCTGTCCACGCTACCCAAATTTAAAGGCAAATCGGATCTGCCTGCGTGGTGGACTGCATGGTTTCCTGCGGAGGTGCGCTGTCAGACCGCCAGTTTTAGCAGGCCTTCGGCTTTGGAGGAAGACTGTGTGTTTGCAGAGATTCACCGTTGATCGAATTGTCTGATCTTTGACTGCTTGTAATTATCCTCATACATATATGTTGCGACTGGGAAGCAAAATTCACCATAAAACTAAGTAGTGTCGGGTTTGGGGGCTGTAGGATGTAGAGCTGAATGTGAGATTGTTTGGTACGTGTGGGTATGCACACGTTTAATCACTGTTTATTTGCACCAGAATAATTCTTTTATTTTAGAGGATCAGTTTCTCGTTGGCACAAAACAAAGACTTTTAAAGTATTTTTCAGGTTTTATGTTTATTCTTTGCTGCCAGTTTGTATCATGTCGTACCAGTAGTTAATTTGTTCTTGTGCAACTGCCTTAATGATGGGTGGAGGCCTTACACCTTTTGTCTAATTGAAATCTTCTGTTCATGTGGAAATAAAAGTAAGTTAAGAAATTAGGTGCATTGAGTCCTTCCTGATTGTTGCGCTCACTTTACGTTTGAATCCTAGCAACAGAAAGAGGCCTCAAACTGGACAGAAATGTGCTTTTGTACAGTCCATTATTGCTCTTTACACGATTGGCATTAAAACTGTGTTTGCTGTTACAGGGAGAATTTTAAATCATGCAAAGACTCTTAGTTTGCCATTTAGTGTGTGGTGTTGGTACTCTTCTGTACACTTGATTTGCTGTTTGTTTCTTTGTTTTCACTCATGCCAGACTGTTGTAAAGATGATCATTAAAGATGAGTGTTGCGTTTTCTGGTAAGATTTTGTTGGGAGGGGGGAAGAAGGGAAGCATTGATTGATTTGTTAGAATTTGGCTGCTGATTGTGTTTGAATAAAATCACAGAATCATTCCGGTTGGAAAAGACCTCGGGAGGGGTCTCTGGTCCAAGCTCCTGCTGAGAGCAGAGTCAATGTGGAATTCAGACCAGGGCATGGGGCTTCAGCCAGTTGGATCCTGACGACCTCTAGGGACAGAGATTGTGCAGCTTCTGTGGGCAGCCTGCTCCAACGCTTCACTGTAAACCTTGTTTTCCCTGTGTTCAGTCAGAAACCCTTCGGTTACAAATCATGGCTGTTGTTCTCCTGCCGCTCCTCAAATGTTGTTTATATTGCGAAAAAGGTAAGTCAAACAGTGAAACAAACACAACTTATGATGTTTTATTTTCTGAAACGGTTGTTGCAAACGAATAAATATGTTCATGTAGTGCTTCTGTATGACACATACACTATATTAATTTACTGCTTGAGTGTAAAATAAAATTTTGGGCAGTAAAACTTGATTTTAAAGTTCTGTGATGTTTATGTCCTGGATGTTCTCAATTGTTAACCTTTTTAATCTACTAGATGTTTCCTGGCAGAGCACAGTTCTGCCTGCCTTGGTGAAGCAGGGAAGTCGGGATCCTGAACATAACTCTGTGTTTCTGTCTTCTGGAGCCTCCCTCGAGAAAGGTAGCTTACCACCGGGAATGGGATGGGAAGGAAGCTGACATGCATCACAATAACTACTGGTTATGGGAACTCTATTTTTAAACTCTTATGTGCTCGTGGAAGCTTGCCTAGAGAGGTTTATCAAAACTGAGATTTGAGGAGAAAAATGAGCTGAGGGTGTGTGTGTGTGTAGTTCTCAGAGTAGTAGCTGGTTTTGGTAAATTTTCCCATTTGTTAAATGAGAACTCAAAATTTGAAACTTCTGACCGCAAACATCTTGGAAGCACAGAAAGAATATGACAAATAGATTCTGTTCCAAATCCGACAGAAATTCGGTCTGACGAGACAATTTCCTTTAAACCAAGAATAATTTCTTGATCTTATAAAATATCATTTAACAGTTACTGATCTGGCAGGGTGCTGGTGGCGGCTGTATATCATTTTTGTCCTGGAGCTTTTACAAGGCATGTGTTTCCCTAGACCTGCTCGTGGGCTGTCGCAGCTGTCCGGACTGTCTGGCAGCTGGGGTCCTTTGTCTGCCTTGTTCCACGTTAGTGCAGCACAGGCGACAGAGGGGACGTGGTGACCGAGGGTGGCTTGTGTAGTGTTGGCTTCCAAGCAGGTACCAGCATGGGGTGGAGCTGCACGTGCTGCTCCGTTCCCTTGCTTGCCAGCACCAGCCCGTGTAAATCAGATCCTCTGACAGCAGGAATCAGGGAAGTTAGAGGTACTGTGTAGATACACATCTCTGGTGATGTACATCAAGTCCACTATGGTAGAATTTCTGCTTTTCATTCATTTGTAACAACTGACTATAATTCAAAAGTTTAAAAAACAAAATTTAAAAAGGGGTTGCAAATGATTCAGAGCTTTTACTCTTGTGGAAGAATATCTTGCAAGGTAATATAATTTTGCAGGATTCAATATGTATTCTTAGCAATAATGATTTTTGTTGCTTGTTCTAAAACAAATAGTTATTTTAGAGTATGTTTTCTCCATACTGTGACCTGCTAGGACTAAAATTCTTCCTGCTATGCTTTTCCTCACTGGATAGCAGGAATTCAAAGTTTGTTTTCAGAAGCATAGGAAGAGCCAAATGCAGTTGCACTGACTTCAACCCCCAGAGAAGGACTTGCTTGAGTCCTGTCAGAGCAGCTGTAATGCTTCCACTTGTAGCTGGAAGGGAATTCCTCCACGGCAGAAGCTCTGCTGGGCAGAGGAAGCTTTCTGAGGACCACCTTAAAAAGTTTTAATGAGGTTGCAAGGAAGGAAGGGCTCTTAAAGTATTATTATTGTGCAGAGTGGTTTTAATGCTGCAGCCTCTGTGATAAGCTTTGAAATACAGGGGTCTCCAGCTGCAGTATGCGCTGGGCTGAATTCAAAGGAAAGGCTGCTTTGTCCTTTCTCCTTTAGCTGAGAGAACTGTACTGTGTGTTTGGGGGCTAAATCACCATCTGGCTGAAAAATCCTGCCTCTCAGATGGAAGAGTCTTTGTAGGTAGTTTGCATGGAATATCCAATAAGAATAGGAAGTCAGTAATTTGAAGAACTATGTACAGTAATCTTGTTTCTGTAATTTAGTTGTTCCACTCCAGAGCTTACATGGGAATGTAGATGACTTCGACAACTCGATCCTTGTATAATAGCAGAAATAGGGCAAGGCTTGCCCTACCTTGTTTTTGTATTTTTCTGTGGTGTGTTTTTGTTGCTGGTGGTTGTTTTTTGATGTGTTTTGGTTTGTTTGCCGAGCACTTCTCACCTTAAAATTATAACTCAAAGATGTCCTGTATGTATGGAATAATGATTTTATATACATTTATATTAGCAAGGCTTACAAAATGCTGCATGCTTCTTTATAGGAAATGTTTATAAGTTGATCTGTAGTCACACAGCTGTACTTGCTACTAGCTGCCCTTGACTGTCACATCGCACTGTTGTGAACATGAACGTTTTCTTTGTTAAAACCTACGGACTGATCCTATGAACATAAAATGCGAGGCGTACACCTTTAAAAAAAAAAAAATAAAAAAAATCCGCATACTGCAAAAAGAGGCAATTATTTGGTCTTTCCAGAACCCTGTTTCCTGTGTGTGGGTATCAGTGATACGTATGGCTGTTAGCAAGGCTGGCGCTGGTTCCAGCATCATTAAATAGAAGCCTGCTGACACTGGCCATTGATCCAACAGGCGGCACAGGGCCTCTGGGCCACAGTAGTTCCTCCCCCATCTCTTACTTCTCTCTGGGGATAACCAATTGGAAGAAATGACCCACTTGCCTGGAGTTTTCAGCAGCAGTGGGCAGTTCGATGTGAATTGTCAGCTCCAGCTAGAAGGGCAAAGGATCCTGTAGTTGACCCTCGTCTGTTGTTGGCATTCCGTTGCTGTAACAATTGGCCATCCCTCACAATGTCACAAACCCCAAGAAGACCTTGTGAAACTCCACCAATGCAGTATTTGGAAAGCTGTCATCTTTTAAAGCTGTTAGGATACAAAAGGGTGGAGGTTGTTTGGAGCGGTAATACTTCTTTTTAACAAAGAGTTCTGCCTAATTAGTAATGAAATGTTTATGATGCTAAGCAGTCTGTTTGTGTTTTATTTGAAATTTTTTTATTTGAAAATTGCTTTATTTTTCATTCTGTGAGAGTGCACAAGTTGATAACAGTGGTTCCAAATGAGTAGAAACAGATGACATACAGGTAATACCCACTAAATGGAACGTACTACTCGTAGGCACCGTATTCTTCCCATTTATTGTTGTTTTCAGTCTTGAATGTTTTGTTTAAACAGCATTAGTAGCTCTTAGAACTGCCACAAGCTTTTATAAAAGCAACTTAGGTATTCTAATATGGTATGCTATGAGAACTTTGCATATATTTTGCAATTAATGATTTATATTTCTTTTCTGTAAGAAATTTAAATTAGACACAGTATGATTTTGTTATTAGAGTAGCACCCAAATGCCATAATCATGATCAGAATCTCATTGAAACTGTGGTGCATTGATTTGAGAATATTCTCTGTATTGAATACAGTCTGCCATCTAATTAAATAAACTTTTGTAGTAAGTTGCCTCACACGTTGATTGGGAACACTGGCAGTCATTTGCCTGCGGCAGAGTACCTTACAAACGTATAACTTCTACCTGCTTTATAGGGTTTTTGTTGTAATTTGGCCTTTTTATTTCCTCCCGATTTTTAATTTCTGACTTTGTATAGGGCCATCAGGCTACTGCAAAAAGAACTGTAGATCATAATTGCAATTTATTTCACAGTAACTGAGCGTAAAACTTTGTGCTTAAAATAAAGCGCTAAAGCTCAACTTCTTTTTAAATCAGATATTCTGCAGTTCTCACACAAACTTAAAATATGGTCAGCATTACATCTTTACATAACTTTGTAATCTTATGTAATGAAAACCTGAAATAGAAATTCTTTTTGTTTGACAGTGTGAAGTGCCTCAGAGTTGAAATTGCAAAGAAATCAATTGTGTTCTTCAGACCTCTCAATAATTGTCTTTATATTCATTCTTTAAGGTCCTCATTAAGCTGAAATGCAATACTTCATTGCTGACATTTAATCCATGAAAATGTTCTTGGAGATGTATTATTCCTTTAAAATAATTTACATTTACCCTACAATGAACACGCATTGCTGGAGGTAGATCAGAATCATTTTCGCCCTGCTACAGGACATGAGTAGGAAACATATACATGCCTCATTTGAAATTGGTTTATATAACTGTCATATGACAAATGTGTCGTCTTAAGTCTTGGGGCTATTTTTTTTGACATTTATTTAAAAAAGTACAGTATCAAACTCTAACAGATGATGATTGCATGAATTAGTATTGCATCCTTGGCTATTCTGATTTGTGTAGTACTTTGTTTAGTTTGTAAATTAATAACAGTGGTACTTCTGAGCTCAGTCTGTCCAGACACATTGAGGTACAGGAAATTTATCCATCTGTGCTGTGGGTGCTTCCATTTGCCTACAAGGATATTGACCCTTGAACGAGCCGTTCTGGGGGAGATTATGGTCTGGAGTCACCCATAGCAACTACTCCGCTTGTGCAGCCTCGAACCACGCTCTTACCCATCGACAGGGTGCGTTATGAGCAAGGTAGTGTTGGCTTAGTGAATTAAGGCTGCCTTGCATATGTGCCAGCACTTATTAGTGAGTGAGTGATGCTGCGGGCTGCTTCATTGTACTCCTCAACTGGGTATGCTGGGCATTGCCATTCTTACCAAAATGAGTCAGCATATCGAGCTGAGAGTCGTCCGTAAAGGAGTTAGTTAATGGCTGTAGTAGCCACTTTGTGCAAGAACTTTCTCCGTCCAGAACTCTTATTAAAAACAGTGAGTCATTGGTTTGGACTTGTATGCTTCCTGTACACCTCTGCCCACACTTACTCGTGTTAATCATATTATTTTTCCTACTAGTTGAAAAAAGGAGCAAGAATTACTTCTGTCATGGTAGTGCCTCTTTTCATGTTTCTACACTAGCTAAAAGTCTTCAAGATGTCGGGCACAGGAATATCTATTCTGAACTCTGTGGACGTTCGTCTTTGAGCACCATAAAGGGACTTGATTATTTACATGTACTGAGCATTTATTATGTGGATGTGGGTATCTCAGGTGCTTTTATATGGCGTATCTGAAAAACCAACTGGCGTCCTATTTGAAAAGCCTGATCTGCTGCTCAGTATGGAAAAACATGGCACACTTTCTACCTTAATGACCCTGAGTGTACAGGTTGGCCCTAAATTATGTCTCTGTTCCCATTTTATTTTTCCATGCAACTTGCACAGTATGGGTTTCCATCATGTACCAGACAGATGTTCCCGGGCAGAATACTTCATAGCAAATTGTGTAAGTGAGCAGGAGTCCTAGAGGAGTCCAGCAACTTTGGAGCAGCATGCGAAGCTCACAACGTCTGCCCTCCTCTTGTATATTCGTAGCTCTGGTTTCTGCTCTTTTTCTGGAGTGTAGCCAGTTCCTGCAGTGCTTTTGGCCTTTTTTTAGCATTCCCAATTTCTGTGTGATCCTGCATTTCACACCGTGCTTAACTCTCAGTTCTGCCTTTTACCTCTTAGCTTTGCTCTGTTCTGTGATTTTTTTTTCTTTTTTTTTTTTTTCTTTTCTGTGCTTTGAGAATCTTTCCTTTCAATGTTACGCCCTTTTCACACCATCTGGCTTGGTAACCTTGTACTGCTCTTACTCTCCTAGTAATTTTGTACTTGCTTTCTCATATACTTCTGGTGTGATTTGAGGACGAGATTGCTTTTGTGGGTTTTTTTCCCCATCTTCCTAGTGGGACATGAAAATCCCTTTCCATTCTGAGAATCTGGTAACATTGCGAACTACTTTGCCACAGTCCCAGTTATGCACAAGTTGGACTAGGAGCCTCTGAGCAGGCTTTGTGTTACTTATGTGGATCCCAGAGGATGCATTACAAAACATCATTTGCACGTGACAGCTATCGAGACAATTGAGAGGCCACAGTATGCAGGATTTGGAGGGGAAAAAAAGTTGTCTGAGTGGAGATCTCAAGTAGTGCTCAGTATAGTCTGGGATTAGGGCTTAAGCAAACATTCTTGTGAAGAGTACTTGTGCAGCATTACAAGTAACAAAACAATTACCCAAAGAATAGCGTCTTTTGAAATGATTGCTCTGATTTGGCTAGTACTGGTAAACTTGCTGTTTCTTCTGTCTATATTTTGTCCTTTAATATTCACTGCAGAGCAAAGCAAATAGGGATTTTGTTTTTTTTGAAAAACAATTTTGTTGATAAATGTAGACTGTATAAAAATGAAAGATTTTTCTGTAGTTGTATAACAATTATACATCTCTCTGATTCAGCACTAAACTTGAAAAACAAATGAGAATCCAGACAGTGATTTTTTTTTTTAATCGAGCTTTCTTTTATTGTTGCCAGCAAAGATAACTGCATGTTTTGTTATAGTTCCGTAACATCATCTTTTGTTGAAACCTCTAGTTTCTGTGGCTTTTCTTTCATCACAAGATCTGCCACCCTTAAAGGAGAGTATAAGCAGTAGTGTTTTGCAGAATTGTATTTGTTCCGAGATAGATATTTTCTTCCACACAGCTATCAATACACAAATGCTGAAATGCCTTTAAATCCTTGAATCTGCCTATGAGATTGATACTTCCATTACTGATGCTTGCTTACTTTTGTAGATCAGTATTTTGTGGTTTATTTACTAATACAAAATAACTGTTTCTATTTTTGCCTAAAATGTATTGGGGTTTTTTGTGGTTTCTCCTCCCACCCCACCCCCAGTTTCTAACAAATTGCTTCTTTTGATTTCTCAGGCTTGATGGGCCACTGGCATTGGCAGGTGGTGGAATGACACAATGCAATATGATATGCCAAAGTAGTTGGGCATCACTTGTCATCTTGTAGACAAGTGAGGCAGAGGAAATAAGAGAATACATGGGTCTCTCAAACATGCAGCAAAAAAAAATGACATTTTCCATGGGATAGGAATCTTTTCCTGTAGCTGCTTCCGTCCATCTTGTCCCCAGAGTGGTTCAGTTTCTTGCGTTATTTTATCTACACCATATTTGAGGTATTGTAAGCAAGTATGTGAAACATTTTACCTGTAATAAATAGCTCCATGATAATTTCTCTTCTCTTAAGATTCTTGCTTGCTTTCTGTAGCGCAAATAAGAAGCCATTAAAGGTAGTAAAGATATAAATAATCATCTTTAGTGTTATGGCCTATGCTAAATGCAAAGTATGTAAGCATATATCTTTCCATAAAGAACTGCTCAGTTCACTGTGATTTCATAGGGATTGCTTGGGTTTTGACCATGCAGGATTATTCACTTGTTTTCAGGCAGAGGCATGCCTCAATTATTGCTCAAGTTGTTCAAAAGCACAAATGCTCATGCGTGGGTTTAAGGGGGAGCTATGTAGGAATGCATTTCTCAATTTTTGATCCCTCTAGGACAGCACGGTGACGAATACTTAGCAAATTTCTCCCTTGGATTTTCTGTTTTTCCTGAAGCTTGAGATCTACAAAAGCTTTTTAAAATCCATCACAAGACATTAGTGCAAACAGAATGAGATAGTTGGGAGAGCAGCCTGGTGTGTTATTTCTTTACCTGCCTCTGAATTTACGCAGTATGCTGTTCCCCTGCATGCGTGCAGCAAGCATGAGTGAAGAGGCAAATGCAAGCTTGGTAAATCCTGTGAAGCAATAGCATAGCTAATTAAGATCACTGGGAAAGCTCACGCCAGTCCAAAGCAGCTCTTTCTGTGAGCTTTTCTGTGAGCTGCTCAGCTGCATAGCTCCTCTTCTGGACACTCCGAAGACCTGCAGCAGAGGATCCGTCCCCAGTTGTGCAGGCGGTTGTTAACCTCTCCCCAGTTAAGGAAAATATGGTTATGATGTTGAGAAAAAGGAGTGGCCCAGTTCAGAAGGGGAGTTTCCTTAAAATCCTTGATGTAGCAAACAGGTAAATTTCCCAAGGATGGCTTTAAACTGTGAGCTTTGCAAAGGTTGCTCCAAAAGGCGATGTATAACTTTTTCTCCCGACTGCATCACTTTTGGATTAATCACACTAAGTTTGGTGCTTGAGGTTGATCAGGATCGATGTCTTCCACATTGCCTCTGCGTTGCTAAAACTGCAGTCTGGCCCCTTTAGTTTGGAACTTCCTTTATCTGATGTAGGAGCTTAATATTTTTAAAGATCTGTCTGCAGGTATGTCTACTTCTACACTTAATTTGTAACGCGTTTTGTAACAAACTTAATTTGGAAGGAAAAAAAAGATGCTTTCCGTGATTTTTCCTGTAGTGCATTATCTTGTGTTTGACTGTAATGAAAAATCATCGTCTGTTTATTTCCTTTTGATAAATGAATTTTACAGTTCTTCCCAGTTTTCTCCAAGCTGGACAGTTATTCATAAGTCTGTAGTATTTGCGAGTATTTCAACCCTATTTTAATTACAGTAGTGCTTATACAAAAGCCTAGTATTCATTCCAGGTTTGCTGTTTATTACATACTATCTCATCATAGAATGAGGCAAGAATCTTGCATTTTGGGTCACAGCAGGTTTGGATTGCATTTTTCATATGATCCTGTGATTGTTTTATGCTTTGGAACGGTGCTAATTGAGAGACAGTGGCAAACACAGTGCCCGCTGCCACGCCAGCTACTTAGTAGTCGCCAAGGCATCCTCACCTAATCACATATTTTTCTTTTCAAAAATAATCTTTCCCAGAAAGAACCGGTGTTAATTCCACATTTTTGGGGAAGCCATCATGCAGTAATTATACACGTGTAAAAGAAACCATTTTAATGGGATTTTTTTGTGTGTGTTTTAAAGTGAAGCTTGTTGACAAACAGTTTCTACGACACCCACGAGGGGTGGGTTGGGTCTTTGTGACCGAGTGACTCTTTATGCTGCTTGCGTATTGGCAATGCTGGAGTTTCTTTAGAGCTCATTTAATAGCAAACTAGAAATCTTTGCTGGCTTCATTTAACCCCGAGTTCGGTTTCCAATACAGCTTTCGCAATGCTGCTAGGGAAGAAGGAATTAGGATGCGATAGCCTCTACCTGGCTTTGTTCCCTGGGCTCTGTTCTGCATGCTCTGGAGGGCAGAGCGTCCCATGCCATCGGCTGCCAACCTCTCTCCTGTAGCGGCAGGCGAGTGTGTATACCACTCTGTCCTCTTCAGAGAGGGTGGGAAGCGATTCCTTCCCCCCCCCCACCCCCGCAGCCCCTCAGCACTGCCAACTGGGAATTTAAAGGTGGGAAACCATAGCTCCAGGAAATACTGCGTCTTTCTCTGTGGGTAATAATTTTAGATGTGTTTTGGTCCCAACAAAGTTTTCTCTGGTTGCCGTGCTGGCCTTATTAGGCAACTAAGGAAAAAATATCTCATCTGTATCTGCCCACGTTTATCCCTTTATGATGAGGATATGTAAGAGACAACCTTTCCATATACGCATAGTATGCCAGCTGAAAATTAATGCTAAAAATACTCTAAAAAAATTATAAGTGAATGGAGAACTTCTAAGGTATTCTTGAAGTAAGCTACGGGTTAAGAATTAGAAAGCCCTATGGCCCAGTAAGAAATGGATTTTGTGGTCTCTTTGTACTGTTAAAATTTCTTTTGGAAACGCACTCCCACTGCCTAGAATACCATAACGTTTTACAAGTTTGCAGAAGATGAAAATGCTACCAGATGTTAAGTTCAAGGAGCAAGTTAACTACTGTTGTCAGATGGGAGAGCTTTTGCTGTTTGGTGGCTTCTCCTTACCTTCTCTCCCTCTCTTCCCCCACCCCCTCGGTTCACTTAGCCACGGCTGCTACCAAACTGCCCGGCCCTTCTGCAAATAAAACAGTATTTCACTCATGTAAGTGAATGGAGAAGTCTATCGACATTGTACAGTGCATACAATTAAGTTGATGGTTGGATGACCGAAGTCTTTTATCGAAATGGTTTATCAAACTAAACTGCTGCAGTTAAATATAGTTTACTATTAATTGCGTGTTCAGTAAGCAGAAGTCACTAATAACTGACTTTGGCATAGTGAAAATCTGTTAAGGGCACGTGAAAAGGATTGCTGATATCAGGCAGTCTCACCTTAGTGCTGCTACAATGCTGCTATTTTTGCCGTGACGCTTTTTTTCATAATATGATTCAACTATATAAAAGGTTTATGGATTTGAAGCACATCAGAGGTCATTTCCTCCTGTGACTCGCTAATCAGCTCTGGTACTTTCATATATACAGCAGGAACTTTCAGACAAAGGTAAGATTAGTAGCTAAGCAGACAAAGAGAAAATGGAGGAAAATAATAGTAGTGGTGAGTACATGCATCAAGTAAGTGTGGCCCAATATTTTTATGGCCTTTTTGATAGATTGCTTTGGATGCTTCTGGGCAACATGGAATGCAGCATTTTTTTTATCTCTGTCCCAAAAGGATTATTCCAATGGTTCACCTTAGATTCTGCACAGACTGTTACTTTGATACTGTAATAGCTTTGGAAATGCTCTCCTTTGATGTCAAGAGCTGTATGGAACTGTTCTTTTGATTAAGAAACACTTACACACTTGAAAAACCTAATAATAGATAAAAAAAAGAAAGGAAAAAAATGATCATCAATTGTGCTTTATTAAACTAGATCTATGGGAGAGATGCAGAACGTGTGTGCATCTGTATCCCCTGTCTTGATCTGTTATCTTTCTGTTGGAAATGCTCACAGTATGTCTGTCTCTGTCTTGAATAGCTCAGGAGCCTATTTTTTTTTTCCCCCCTCTTCGTTCCAGGACTCTGCCCTTTCTTCTGCCATTGAATGTTTGCAGACCGAACTACCTGTCTGGCAGTCCGATTATTAGATCCCCTCCTTCCCTCATCTTCGATTGATTGTCTAAGATTTATTGCATACAATTTCAGTTTAAAACCTAGCCTGGTCCGCGCCAGGAAAAATGTCTTTTCACTTCCAAGGGGCATAACTGAACTAATGGCCAACAATTTAACTTCACTCCCTCATTTGCAATCAGTGCTGTTTCAAGGAAATAAATTGCATACAGTCATGCAAAGATGCTCAGCTGATGTTGGCGGTGTCTGTAGGCAGAGCTCAGGGTAAATGTCTGATGCAGTTCAAGGCTGATAGGAAAAAGCCCCCTATGTTGCTGTAGTACATCTATATGGCGTCCTGTCAATGCAGAAGTGGCTTTTAGGTCAAAGGCACGTTAAACAGGAGTTGAGGAGGTACTAAGTTAATTTGCCAGTTGAATGGGTGTTGAGATTTGCTCTGAAAACATAGATTAAAGCTCGCTTATGCTTAATAATAATATATTTACTGGGAGTTTTGTAATGCTTTTGCCCTAGATTTCCTTCTGGAATGCACTGCTCTATTTTTGAAAGTTAATCTTTTCATTACCTTGAGATAAACTTTTAAGAAAACTTACTGATCCTGCATTGGTGGGAAAGAGGGGAGAATGCTCCACTCTTGAAGCAAGGAAAATCCTTTTTTTATTCTGCGCTCTGCAAGCAGGCTTTTGTTTGTGAGTTTGTTCCACATTAAATCCAGAGTTACTGCCTGAAAAGGGTTGAAAAATAAGTGGGCGAACATTTCAATTTTAGATGTAGGAACAGAGTATACATCGAAGATTGCAATTTTGGTTATTTTAGCTAAGAAAAAAAGAGCTGTATGGAAATAAATATGTGCTCTAGCAGATGAAGTGCTTCTTGGCAAAGCAAAACTGTGATGGCAAAAGGGCCAGTGGACATGGAGCATTATATACACCTGAGATACGGATTAGGAAAAAAGCAGGATTTGGGGTTTGGCTGAGTACTGCCAGAACTGTGCCAGCCTGTAGCAGAGTTATAAGAATAGAGAGGACTAGTGAAATAATTACATTTTCTGTTCCGTTTGAAACTTAACGTGCCTGTCAGAGAGAGTTCCAGCCATTCAGGCTAAAACTGAGACTTCGCAGGCTGTTAGATCCCTTCTGCTTCACGTGGAAAGCTTTGGGTGAGAGGGGGGAAGCCGGAACATTGGTTCACCTCTTCACAAGAGAAGATGCGATTGTTTGACTGCCTCTTCATCCCTGTTCACGGGGCAAACCTCTCAGACAGCCTTCCCCGCTCCCTTTGAGTCCTTTGTATCTAGCACAGGGACCTTTCCAGACTTTGAGGTGGGTATGCGTCATTCCCCCCAATTTGGGAACTGTGGAGTAGACTGAATTCGGGCTCTCTCTGGTGGATGAGGGCCAGGGATAATCAGAGGACCAAATGAAGACGCTATGTTCTCAAACACCCAAACTTGCCCTAAGCAGTGTCTGGGGCTTGACTGAACACCAGACAGCAAAGCAGACCTATGTATCTTGAGAGTCTGTTATCGGGAAATACATTGTGCAATGCTTTCTTTGCAGCATTGGGAGAAGTTTTTGATGAGGCATAACTTGATGATTATTTTTGCAAAGACTTGCTTTCTCTGAAGGGAACAACTTTAGAAACTGTATAGTTTTTCTTCATGGTACCTAGTGCATACTGGATTGTTAACCTGGTTTCAACTTAGAGGGTAGTTTTTGAGAATAGTATAATACAACATACCAGAGATTGTTTGAAGAGTGTTTCTTAGTCTGTTGACACTTACTTTTGCAATCATTGTTAATTGTTTACGTGGCTAAAACAGCATCCTTTAAATCTTCAGGTGGAAATTGCTTTTGCTCACAGCTGAGAAGGGGAAATAAAGTGAAAATGAAAAGAAATTATTAGGGAATAAATATCAAGAAGCCTTAGATATTAATCCTGGCCGAAGAGAGATGTAACATAAATGGAAGAATGAAGTGAAGGCGACCAGGTATAAGGCTTTTGAAAGACCAAATTAGTTTAAAGACAATCTCAGGGCACAATGTATAATTTAGTATCGAGTATTGATATACATGATAGATAATCCCAAAACACTCACCAAGGAGAGAACCAGACTCAAGGCTAGATGATGAAGTAGGAAAATATATTTGCTTAGGCAACATTTAGCCAATAGGTTGAAGGCTATGAAAAAACGGGGGTAGCAACTGCTTGGCTAGTTTATCCCTTTGGATTTTAACAGTACAAAATGTCAGAGACTTAAGATTTGTAGGTCTAAGAGATCACCTGTGGCCTCACAGTACTAGCAAGTTTGTTTAGCCTTAAGTAAAGACACTACCTTTTGCAGAAGCTATCGTCCTGTGAAGAGTAGAGGCATAGCGTGACCCTGTATTTACAGTTGCTGTCAGGTGGGGACAGAAGCAGGTTGAGCTGGGTCGGCTCTGTATTGGCTGCTCAGAAGTGGAGAAACATCACTGAAATGCTCCTATCTCCAGGTTTGTTGCAGTTTGATGCGCGATACAACATGTGACATTTTGCTATTTGTGATACGTCTCCCTGCTGCCCCTGCTCCTAAACCTGGACATGAACTTCCAGCATTTAAGAAATGCCTGATATTAAGAATGTGATGGAAGGGTTGTCAGCAGCTTTTGTTTCAGATATAAATGTATGCTCCATCCTTCTTCCTTTGGCTGGTCCAGAGGCTTATCTGTCAAAACCTACTGTCACATCAACATTAATTAATATGCCAATTTGGAGATAAGTGTTTAAATGGTATTTTTAATTGCTAAATGTTTTCTTCCTGCCAAAATTGTACGTATTGACAAGCATCAGCCCTAAGCTTGCAGCGAGGCAGAGATGAGTGAAGCAGAACTAGATTTGTGTCTGATGGGATGAGAATTAACCGGGACAAGGACCCTGCCAGGAACTGAGTGTTTTGGGAGGAACAAAGGAGTTATCCTGATTCATGTGCCAAAATTAGCAAATGATGTCTTGGCTGCGTAGCCTTCCTGGAAAACAAGGTACGGTGCCCTCTTAAGCACATCACTATTGAGTAACACCCTCAAATCCCCACCCCTGCTTATTGCAAGGTACTAGCTGCGGTGTCTTATCTAACTTTATTTTCCATTTTCTCCGTGCATTCAGGATAACTCTTTTGTTCCATTTTCAGCCCACACGCTGACACAGCTCTCTCCCTCTCTCTCTTTCCCCTTACATTGTTGTTTAAGCATGCTGTAAACTTATTCATTCCCTAAAGGCAAGAGCAGCTATCTGAGCAACACTTTGTCAGCATAATACATTTACAGAATGCATATTTATGAACCTTTGAGCCTTTATTGTTCCAGAGGGCAAATAAAAAACATGAAAAGTAGCAATATAGTGTTTCAAAGGTCCCTCCAGGAAAACAAAAGTAGTTGGAAATAAATTTAGGAAAAAAAAAAGTTCTTCTCCAGAAGAGAACCTTGAATTAGCAGATACAAAATATGGGCTGGTTAAAACTATTCTTTTCTTTGACCTATCCCAGACCCTACTAATCCAAGTTTGAAAAACTTTTAAGCTTGAAAAATGGTTTGAAGCTTTACAAAATAGAATAAATGGCATAGATGAGACATATATACTAGTAAACCAGAGGTGTTTAAAGCAGCATGTTTTGTGCAATCATAGTAAAGTAAATGCAGTTTTAAAATGGAAATGATCGTCTTCCTTGGAAGCTACAAGATCAGCATGGTATGTGCCACAAAATTGCTACAGATAAATGGTAGCTGGAGGAAACTGACAAATCAATAAAATGCCCTAATTGTTGTTATTTTATTGACTCTAGGTTCTTACTAACTTTACAGTGTATACCTTGACTTTTAAAATGAATAGGTTGCTACTTGTTATTGCTGATAATAAAATAAAGGTAGTTAGCCAGTGGTTGTGTTCCTAGATGTGTCCATTAGCTCATTTACAACTAAAAGGTTATTATACCAATGTTCCTAGATTATGCAGCCTAAAAATTATAATGTGTTGTCGCCCTGCATGAATAGTCTCATATTTTAAAATGAGATATGTGAGTGTGGCTGCCTGTAGCTTTCATCCAAAGCAAAAACTGGAGTGTGTGCCCAACAACAGAGCTCATGGGAATTCAGCTTAACCAAAATTTGAAGGACTAAAAAAAGGGAAATATCTCCAGCAAGCAAGACAAAATAGATTGAAGTTCGAAATGCTCAAAAATTAGAACAAATGCAGATATTTAGCTCTTCTGCATTTGTGGAGCTATAGGGATTTGTACATTTTCATTCTGGGATAAGAGTTTGTAATTGTGCTTTCTGTTATAAAGACTTGAAAGACACACGCAATGGGAAACTCAACTGGACTCCGTCTCTGTTACTTTTTTTGACCCAAATTAGGGAAGAAGACC
Organism: Chionis minor; assembly: GCA_013398295.1. Classification (NCBI taxonomy): domain Eukaryota; kingdom Metazoa; phylum Chordata; class Aves; order Charadriiformes; family Chionidae; genus Chionis; species Chionis minor. Next base: position 434,990 of record VZSF01010834.1, on the reverse strand, counting down.
CGTAGAGCTCCCCGGGGAATGATGCAGAACCCTACTGATGGCAAACCTAGCCCTGGGGGAGCCGGAAACTGTGGCACCCCTGCCAGAAGGTACTGGAGGATTTGTGTGGAGGGATGGGGGTGTGAGGGAGGGTTTGTTTCCTGAATCTGTCACAGTTCCACTAGTGGATACTGTCTTCCAAAAAGGATGCTGGACGTGTGGCCATGTCAGCTGTCCCTGGTGCTCACAGGCATGTTCTAAAAGCTTGGGTGGCTCAAGTAAATGAGAGGGGTCCTACTGTGTTTGTATGCCGTGCTTTTTCTGTGAGCCTGAACTCTGATCTAGGGGGTTTCTGTGGCGAGTTTTTATTTCAAAGGTATTGGCTCCATTATAGTGGCACATCAGAAAAAAGGTGAGAGCTCCTATGTGGAAATTCAGCATTGCACAGAGCAGGCAACTTTAACTTTTAATGTGTTTAGTTATTTTCGGTAGTGAAAATGCAAGTGAATTCACAAATCATTCCAGTGCCTCCAAAGCTGTATTTTTAGCCATTATTCACAAATTACAGATTTTCTTGCCTTCTTTCCTCAAGAATCACTCTGTTCTGCTTTGTGTATGTACTGGACATTGAGACCCCCAGAGCAAGTTTGCCTCTGAGTATCATTTTGCAGTGAATTGTGGTAATCACTTGCTAAACATGAGAACATGAAACATGGGGATCACTCAGGAGTAACTGTAAGGGTAAACCCTTACCTACCACAGTTCAGGGACTTTAAAAATAAAAACAGCGGAAAAAAAAGTACAGTTAGGTTTCATTGACCATCTAAGGTGTCACTGACAATGTTACTTTGCAGCAAGACATCTGAAATGTGAAATGGTTATTTAAAAAAACACAGAAGAAACCAAAATTAACCTCTTGCCAGTTCTACAAACACATTTGCCTCTATTACATTGCTTATGACATGGGGAGGATTCACAGTGCCAGGTCTCTCCTAGCCCTGCACCACTGGTTAAAAAACAATGTCTTTTAAGGCTATGTAACCTCATTTATAAACCTGCTCTAAGCAAATGCTTGGTATTCAAAGTGCCACTTCTCTTTTTGTCTTTTAACAAGCTCAGGAAAGCGTGGTGCCCCAGCCCACGCCTGTCCCCTCCCACTGCAAAGCAGTCCTTGTGCTGTGCGGGCAGTATGAGTGCCCAGGGCTTTTGCACACCTACCCTCTGAATATTTTAGTGGAAATAATTACATGTATATACTTTGTTGTAGAGTACAAATGAAAGTTTAGGAAAGCAGGATGGATTGTGAGCCAAGGGAGGCAGAAGGAGGTGCAGTGGGAGGAGGGGTATGAGGGATACGGTGTTGATTTTCACATTAATCTGTATGGAGCATCACAATGTTAAGACTACAATGCAGCCCCTCTGCAGCCCCGTGGTATTCAGACACCCCTCCCATGAGGTGGGGGTCTGGATACCATATCCAAAATGGGCTAAGCTGCACCTGCTGTCCCCAAACTCCATGTGGGGAAGCTCCATCAGAGAAGGCAGTAATGGGGAACAGAGGGAAAAGCCTCAGTAGACATCTACCAAAACAAGATGTTATCAACCAACAGCATTAGAAACACAGCTTAGCCACAACAGGGTTGTGTAACACAGACAGGAAACTCAAGTGAGGTGAAAACCCTGTTCCTGTTGTCGCCCAGATTTCCATAGACTCCTTAAAAAAAAAAGAAACAAAAAACCCCAAGCCCATAGCTGTCATGCTTTAATTAACTGTGGAACTGGGAGCTCTGCTTTTTACTCTCTCTCTTGCTGTTGTTCATCCAAAATAGGACTGTGTCTGTTTTTAGCAAAAGAGGAGGCTCTTAGAGAAGAAATGCTGTGAGCACACGAAATTTCCTACTATCATGAAAACCATCCAAAGACATAAAGATTGTTAAATAAAAAATAAGAGAGAAAACTCAGTTTTCTGTTTCCTGGCTTTCTAAACAGCTTTTCAAAGCTTGTCTCACCAATGTGAAATCAAGCATAGATTATTTACATTCTTGACTCATTGTGAGAAAGACTGATATGTGAAAAGATCCTCAAGTTAAAAAACCATACATGACTATGCTGTCATCTTTAAATTCCCTATACATAACAAAAGCGGCAGGATGCAAATATGAGGCATTCTAGATCAAAGCAGTAAAAATATGAAGGTATTATCCACAAAATATACAGTGAGTGATATTAATTATAAATATTTTAAATCCAGTGAAAGGAAAAATCTATAGGAATCTTTCTATTTCAGTAGGAGTTGTACAGTGTGGTTTCAGAGTTCCCGATTATACTAAGTTTTCTTATAGTTAGAGGCCTCTGACAATGGAAAAATGGAACTAGAACATTTTACATTATTTCTAGGTACTAAAAACTGAAAGGATTATCATCTTTGTCTTTATCATTTCCTTTTTGTAAAAGAATAGCAAAAGTATGGGAAAAGGGCCATATTGTCACTGTAAATCAGAATTGTACTGGCTTCTTTTATTTTAATGACATTTGCTGTCCTAGGAACTTTTCTTATGTATTGTTTGAAAAAGTCTGGGGTTTTTAGGGGGGTATATTTCTCTCTTTTTCCTGGTCAGATTTTTCTTAAATAAGCAAAGGAAATAAGATCTTAAATATTGTCCTGGAAAATTAGCTCTCTCTGAGGGTCAGGTCCAAGCAACTTGGGCCAAAAAGCAGAAACTGAGTTGGGACCAGTCAAAGCCTTTTAATTTACCCAGTATTTGTTTTCAGGGCTGCTACCTTATGGCTGTATTTAAAAACTTGCATCATTAGTATGGTATCCAAGGTGATAATTTGATTAATACTTTAGAGAAAAGCTTCTTAAACTTCTCTGATGTGATTGTTTATAAAATTCTGGTCACACTCTGAACATGTGCCCAAGTTCGTTCCTGGTCCCAGGGGCTGGGTCTCGAAGGCCAATCAGTATTTTGGCTCCAGTCTGCCAGTAACTGTGGTTCACAATGCCATTCCATTTTCCATTTCTGATGGTATGAGTAAGCTGAAAACTGAACCTTTTCAAGTAGGTGTTTCCTACGTCCAGCCCCTGCCAAAAAGTCATGTTCTCTCTGTTCCTAATTTGGCTGTGCATTGGTGGCTCTACTGTAAAAACAACTAACTGAGAGGTTGATGGGAGAGTTAGGCCAAGTCCTAGCACTGCCTGCCCGTGCATGAGTGATAAGTTGTAATATTCTTTCTGAATTATGCCTTCTCTTCTCCAGGCTGAACAACCCAACTCTCTCAGCCTGTCTTCATAGTAGAGGTGCTGCAACCCTCTGATCATCTTTGTGGCCCTTCTCTGAACATGCTCCAACAAGTCTAAGTCTTTCTTATGTTGGGGGCCCCAGAGCAGGGACACCTTATAGCAGCGTTCCAAGGGGCCTGCAGGAAAGACAGGGATGGATTTTTTTATCACAGAGTGTAGTGATGGGATGAGAGGTAACAGTTTCAGACTGAAAGAGGGTAGATTTAGATTAGGTAGATTTAGATTAGGAAGAAGTTCTTTACTGTGAGGGACTTGAGACATGAGCACAGGTTGTCCAGCGAATTTGAGAAATTGTGGATGTGCCATCCCTGGAAGCATTCAAGGCCAGGTTGGATGGGGCTTTGGGCAACCTGGTCTAGTGGGAGGTGTCCCTGCCCATGGCAAGGGGGTTAGAACCAGATGATCTTCAAGGTCCCTTCCAACCCAAACACTTCTATGAATTATATGTTTCTATCTGAGAAACAGAGCTGTGTTTCTGCGACGTGGTACCTCCAGTTGGTGCTCTTCAGCCTGGGTCCTGCTTCGCTGCCTCCTTATTTAAAGCCGTTTGGAAGAACTAAGATCTGGATTTGGTGGAGACTGCATGCCAAATTAAAGGGGAAAAATAAAAAGGGAATTAGTTTAGAGAGAACGTGTTTATTTGAAAGAAAACATGCAGTTGTCGTTTTTGCTGAGGACGTGATAATATGAGATAGTATGAGCCTAAGGCTTTAATGATGTTATGCACTTAAGATATTAAAGAGTCTGTAAAAGTGTGTTCAGCCCTATAAAATAATTTTCCCGGTGAAGCCGGTACCAAGATAAATGACAGTGTCGAGTTCTTGTCAGCTCTGTGGGCTCAGTCCTCTGGAGTGCAGCTGGAACTGCCACACCAGGAGGTTGATTATTGCCAATAGTCTCTGCTATGCATCTGCTTTTTTTGTTGTTGCTTCCCCCACCCCAGTTAGGTCAGTGGCTGCTTTTTTGTCTCCTTACTTCTCTGTTTCTCATTTCTGCGCTGTAGGGATACATATTGAATGAACTGACGAAAAATAAGGAAGAAAATCACTAATCCTGACTAATATCCCCAGAGTATCGCCAACAGGTTAGACGACTTCTGTGTTGGGAGATTTTTAGGGAGTTACTGTTAACTGGTTGCTTTTAGATATCTACGGGGTTTTTTGATAGATTAGAAGTAAATATGAAGATTAACATTCACCGGCTTTATGTTTGGGAGGGTTCACTGGTTCAGCTTCTTAAGAGCAGAATGAGTTTGGTTAGAGGGCCTTTTGTTGCGAGATTTCCACGAGTAGGTCAGTAATACCACCCATAGGCTAAACTAAAAGCACCGTGCTACTTGCTTAATAATTAAATGAGCTCCTTATTTCAGTCACGGTATCTAACATAAGCTAAATCCAGCAAGCCCACCAGCTGTGTACTTGCTCGCAGAAAGTTACTGCTATGATGTTGTACTGAATTTCTCCCAGTCATCCCAGTCTTATTAATGCCTCAGTGTGGCATAAAGCTTCATTCATTATTCATAATAATCCAGTCAGAGGGCACTCTGAGACCTGATAAATTCTCACCTAAATGACAACAGCTGACAGGGCCTAGGGTTTTATAGCCTTTCTCTTGCCATAGCAAGGTGCTGTGGGCAAAGGTCCAGAATGATCCTCTACTAATGACCAGTGTGATATATGAGCAGCTGCTGATTTTCTGACATGAAGTCTACTCTGCTGAGCATCCAACCCGCCAGCCGTGAGTAGTGGATGAATATCTGACAGGCGATATACTTCAAGAACAAGTCACGAACAAAATCTGTCTCAGGTGGGAGGGAATAAAAGGGTTAATTCTGTGCTAGAGCACTGCAACATCAACAACAACAAAAATATCCTGGGGGCGAAAAAAAAAAATAAAAATCAGAAGTCTGTAAATTCTGGCCGTGCTGATGTGGAAATGAGAATATGATTCCTAGTTCTGAAAACTCTTCCTTTCTGGCACCCAGAGGGTTGAATAATCATGACTTTAGAAGCCTGTAAATTGCTTTATAAAAATCAATAATCATCTGCTGAAGGATATTAATTGCACTTTTTCAAAAAGGGAAAAAGCTTCATAATATTTTATTGGTTTTTAATGGGCTCTTTGATACCACAGGAGGTAAGTGAAAAGCCTTTTTCTTTTGTTCAGGCACAGACCCAGCCTTTCAAAGGGACGTATGTACCTATTTGAGTTTTAACTTCTCCCTTGTGTTGTGGGTTCAAATTAAAAGCAGGTGGAGTCCTTTTATTTTGCCCTTCTGTTTTATTTTCAACAGTCATTGATTCTCTATTATATCATCTTGCCTTTCCTAAGTTATATTGACAAACGTATGTCTTTTTCTGTGTTTCAATGCCATGCAAATTTAGGGGTTAATTCTGGAAGTTTGACTTTATTGAGATACAGCAGAACAATGGAGCTCCAAGTGCTTTGAAAAGGTTCAGGACTGACATGGCCAAGTCTGATATCTTCTGCTTGTTAAAATAAGTTGAGTGAGTACTCATTATTTAGTGTGCTTCATCCTTGCTTTGGAAGAACGAGCCTTTGAGGCTCTTTGAGGGTCCATTATTGCATTTTCTACATGCATGGCATGTTGGGTCTCTAGGCCGGGAAGACAAGCAGTTGTTCTGCATATGGGTTTGGCTCAATATGAATTTCTGTCCACTTCCCGTAGCACCACTCAAGTGGCAACAACAGGCTGCTCTGGCCTGAAATTGTAGAGAGCTGGAGGTGAAAAGCTGGTCCTTGCAGGACTGAAGTTGAAGGCCAGAAATTGTATTTGTCTGATGCTTTGTTTTGACCCTAATCTTTCCATGTTTTGTGTCACAGTAACAGAGATTTCCACAAGATCCATGAGAATCTTTCGCCCTCTTCCCTCTCACTGATGCCTTCTTGTTAGTTAATGGAGAACGGGGCTCTACCTGGTTCCCAGATTGAACCAGTAGACAGGATACCACCAGTCAAAAGTCAAATTAGTGGAGATGGGTCAAGTCCTGTACTGATTCTTATGCTCACTGTACGTACAATACATTGTGGCTGTCAGAACAATTCGGTACTCAACCATTGATAGCTACTTCCATCGTTTCTAGTGCTGCAGCGGTGGGACTTGCTTTTGGGACCAGACTTTGAGGGCTGAACGCCACAGAAATTCGCCATCTACTGAAATTATGGTAAGGCTTGATTTTCCTGACTGAAGTCATCCTGACAGCCTTTTTTGGACTTGTTTTGAGAACAAGTATTTCTATTAAAAGTGACACAGACTATTTACAAATGAGGTGTGCCTGAACTATATGAAACCTAAACATATTCCAGACAAGTTTAGGCTTTGTTATGTGCAAGAGCTGTTGGTGAAAGCATTCCTGGAATCTCCCGTGGTTGCCAGAGCGACCTGTAACCAAAACATTCTTTGCTCTTGCAGGGTTCCTCTATCAGCCTCCTCAGACACTTCTTCCTTATTTCCATTATTTTCCTGTAGAAATAAACAAAATATGACATTTGCTCTAGAGTGACCCACACCAGTCAGAATATTGGCATGTTGAACACAGCCTGATGTACAATGTGTCAGGCCAAGCTGTTGGATTTTGTAGTCATCCTCTGTTGTCTTCACCAATGTCTTGTTGTCCTGGTTTCTTCTTGTTACTGCTGCCCTGGATGAACGCAGTTGGCCGATGGGTTCTGGCTTGAGTGTCGGGAAGGTGATGGGAACATATTCTAATGGGTGTGATAGACCAAAAGGAGACTTTTCATTATTATTGTTATTTTTTCTTGATGTAGAATAGAAAGATACGTCATTAATACTCACAGACATGGTGAATCACCTGTATGATTTTTGCTGACTGGGCAGGTCAGATTGCCTCTTATGTGGTAGTCCTTCAGTCACGTGTATATCATTTAATATCTCCTAAGTTTCTGACAACCCCCCTTTTTGCCTGAACATTTAGTATTACAATTTTCCAAATGCTTTTCCACCTAACTGTGAAAATAGTTGCTTTCTTTGTGTTTTTGTTTGTGGAGGGTTTTTTTTGTTTAGTTTAGTTTTCTTTTTTTGATAGAACATGCACATTCCATTCTATCTACTTGAAGGAACTGGAAGTCACTTTGGTTAACTCAAAATTTCCCTCTCCCATAAAATCAAGGGCAGACAAAATATGGAATTATTCTACAAAATACTCTAAAAATGAACTAAAAATCGTTGCAAAAATATCTTTAATAGAAGATAAAGCTGCTTTTGTAAATTCATTAGTTGGAGCCTATGCATTTGAAAAATCAAGTTTTTGATAATCAAGACAATCAATATTTTTAAATGTTAACATTGTTTCCTATCACTAAAACACTTTGTCCAAAGATCTTAAGTTTTCATATGAAGTAATTTAATAAAAGTTAATGAAGGAGAGCAAAAGAGGAGAGGAACCTACACCCTTCAAAGGTGTGCTCAGAAGGAGAAGGCAGTTCCACCTTTAATGCTTCCTTCAGGATGAAGATTTTTGTTCCACCCTGCAGGCATTGTGTATACCACAGTGCAGGAAATAAGTGACTTGAATTCTCTTGTTCTTTAATTCCTGACTTATGGTAGGAGTCCCTGCGGACTCAGTCCCAATGGTACATGCTTAACAAGGGGAACTCCCCTTTCGTTCTACGATCTCATATTTTGTAAACTGATTAATTTAGTAAGGAAAGCAACATTTCTCTTCAGTTAAAGCCCTCAGTTTCTCACAACTGGGAGTTCTGTTCCTCAGCTGTTTCCATTGCAGGGCTCTCCCAGTAGACAGTGTTGTTTGCCTCTGAGTGGAAAACAAACTATTTATTTGACAGGAAGAAAGTCTCACAACTAGTCCCCTCACAATTAAAGGGACAAAAAGGGCTATTTTAACAAGCGGTAGACAATATTTTTAATTTCAGTCAGTTGTAGAGCTCCTGCAAGATTACTTGGCCATCTAATGGAGTTCCGTAATGTGCCTGCAGAATTAAATCATTTACACAGCGATACCCACCTTGACTTTTTGGCATTAAACCTGAGCAAATACCATGCAGAACCTCATAACATTGCATCACCACTCATCTTCATTTAAATTGAAACATTTGAAACATATCAGAGAGGCAAAGTGTTTTCTGGGATGTCCCCGAGTATCCCTTTCCCTGTACAGACTCCCCATGTGGATTTTTGTGTGTGTGTTTCTAGGAGCTTCTCACGTTGCCCTCCCAAGCGCATGTTGCTGGGACAGACGTTGTTTTCATTGCTGCAGATTTCTCATCTTACTAGTTAAGAGCTGTAGCTAGCTAAAAGACCAGAGAAATTCTTGGCATTAGTAGGCTGCCTACTGCCGAGTAAATGAGCACCCAGGTGTGTGCGTGTTTTTTCATTGTTTTCTGGGACACCATCGCACAATCTTCATGCACAAGCTCTGCTGAAGCTGCACATTTTAAATACATGACAAACGTGATGCTGCTTCCAGCTCCTTACGGTGTACAACCACAAGCCCGTACCCTCAGCCTGTGTGGATCCGCAGGTCCTGGTAGGGTGGGAGCTTACACCAGACTGAGCTGGAGCTGCAACACCGGTGAAGAAACTAAACTGATCACACACAGATTAAAGCATTGCAATATACTTAGCGAATACCACATTCTTCTCTACCGTATGGAAGAAAATACGGAATAAAAATTGAATTCAGTAGAATTGCTCTAAATTGACACCTGGTCAATCTGAGTGGGTGCTTCCCCAGCTCTGGGTCATTATCAGAGATGGCGTTGCTTAAAGTTAGGCTCTACAATATCGCAAAGTGTGACAGAGTACATCTGGGCAATTGGATACAGCAGAGTCTCACTTAAGTGCTTTTTGGGGAGAGTTGCTTGTCTTGTTTTCCGTAGTGCAGCACTGCGCAGTGCTGTGATTGCCGAGCTGTATTTTTTGTGTAGTGGGTGAATGGGGACTTTTCATTTCTAATTCAAGATTCTGGGAGATAAAAAGGAGAGTGTTTTTTGACAGTTCTTTGGTTTGTCTCTAGGCACATTGGGTGCTGATTTTCATTCCAGTACATCAAGGCAACTGTCTGAACTACAATCCAAACAGAAATTCCTTCAACAACAAGCCACTAATATCTCATGTAGTTCCAGTTGTTCACACTTTCTTGTGCTCTGTCTTTCCATGAAATCTCACTTCCCCAACCCACTGCCTTGGGCTAATAGTTTGTAACAAAGCTCAGTCTCTAAAATGTCCTATATAAATGGAGGAGGGAAGATCATAAAAGAGAAAGATGAAAACATTTACCACTCCAGCTCCCGTACTTGGAGTCTCTCTTGAGTTTCCTGATTCATCAGCCAGTTAGGAGGGCACGCAGTCACCCGTGCTGCTTGGCTGCTGTTGCTCTCTCCAATGCTACTGGGTACCATTCATCACAGACTGCTAGCTGAAGGATATGGTGTCAATGCTGGCAATTGATCCAAGAAAACCTGCACGTGTTATTGCACCTCACTAAGGGCACGCTCCCCTTTCTGCTTCTCCCTGCAACTGAAAAATTAACCCATGAGGTTTTTTTATTGAGATTGGAAAAGTGAAAAGAATATCTGTAGGGGGGAAGAAACATTCTGTGCTCATCCCATCCCTATGTCCTAATAAGGCTGTAAATTAGGGAGAAAAAAAAAAAAAGAGTATTTGCTCTCTTCTAGCGTATCTGATTTAGAAGAAAGGAGATCTGTGGGGATTATCAGCTTGTAACAGTATATATTCATATGATGAAACTGAATTACCCAGAAGACAAAAGAAACACTTGAGATACAATATTCATCTTTTGTCCCACCGTGTGCATTCATGTGTTACACCTTGGGGCAAATCCCAAGCAAGTGCTGTTTGAAGGAGGGGGGGGATGGAAATCTTGCTTTTCCTAGATCAGCAATCCTAGATGTAATTATTGTTCACAATAACATACCGTGCAGTAAACCCACTCATTCAGACCTGTAAGGGTATTCATGAAGTAAGGTGCTATTGAATAGGGACTCACACTTTGACTCTGACTAGAGCTGCACTTAGAAATCTGGGAGTGAGAAAGGAAGGCTCCTTTGGTAATTTGGACTCCTTTGGAAGGGGATGGGAAATATGGAAGCAGACAGTCTATAGGGCACCAATTTAAGTCCATCCCGAGTCAACCGTAGCAATGCATGCTTTGGTGTCCATTGGCTTAGGTACATGCTTACTTCCAAGTAATTTGCTGAATCAGGACTGTAGGCAGCATCCAGCCACTGGTGCCATAAGGTACAGTACAAAAGCAGGAAGTTAGGCAATTTTGAGGGGTTTTCTTTGTAGGAAACTTTACATTTTTATAGGGCTTTTCATTTAAGAATCTCGGCAAGCTAAGCTACAGTGATCAATTAAATTTTACAGCTACCCTGTGCACTAAGTAAACACTGCTTTATTATTTTTTGCTTTAATAAAGGGCAAATGCAGGATGCAGAAAGGAAAGGATTTTGAAGTGTGTCCAATCAGCTGGGGTGGCTCCTTCCCTCATTTGTAATCCCCACTCTGACGCCCGGTAGGATCAGTATTGCTTTTTTTGATAACTAGAGTCAGATGGGTAGTTTCATCTTCAGTGTGCTATAAATCAGAGGTAAATTCCTGGAAGACAACTGGAACACATACAAATTCAACCCAAAGAAGTGCAAAGTCTCTTTTGTAAATTTAGAGAAATACTTAGTTTGACTTTTTTATTCAGGTCTCCCTAAAATGAGCAGATTTTGGAGTGAGCTGTAATCAGCGTGGCTATTTGGCCCCAAGGATAAAGGACTGAGTAGCAGATGCTGGGGAAGAATTTGTGCCTTGCTGGACCTAGACTGCACTTAACTATAATCTGTCCTTGCTAGCTGGTAAAAAGAACAGGGATATCCTTTCTTGCCTGCCTGTGTTCAGGGTATAAAATGTGCATGAGAGAGCTTCCTGACAACACGTGTCAGAGGGAGGGGAGACAAGGGGCTTCCTTTGGCCCAGCAGATTCTGTCCGTGGAAGTCCTTGAACAGGATATGGTCTTCCCATCTTGGAGACAATACAGGAGAACTAAAAAAACCACAACAAACCCAAAAAAACCCAAAAGGAGGATATTGAACATTTCAGAAATAGAACTAATGTTTTCTTCATAGCCTTTTGTAATAAGACAAGAGTATAAGATGAGAAAACTGTTCTAGCTGTGCAAACAGTTCCTGTACTTTGTGCTATTTTGTATGATTCGTTAGGAAAACAGCAGGTATTCTAAATGAGCATCACAGATCTGGAATGGGTGGGTATCTAGTGGTGTGGGTATCAAAAGTTTGCATGGACTCAGGAAGAGGCTGTGTACAATGATGGAAGAAAGCTTCACTAAAGACTCTTAAATGAAAAGGCACAAAGGCCACTTCCAGAAAAAGAGAGTTCAGCCTCTCATCTGACCAGACAGATACGGTTGTTCTTTATGTACATAGATAATACCCTGTACTTTGCATTGGGGTCTGTAAAGCCCCTGCCTCCATGAAGGAAGAGTTGTATTTTTAGTTTAATTGTTGCAAGGAACAACTAGAGCTGAACTTACATGATAGAGAGTGGCCAGTGTGGAGGAGCTTCTTTACTTTTTATTTTCTAGCTGCCATCCCCTCCTGCCAACTCTGTATTAAATGATGAAAATAGAAGAAAAACAAGGTTCTGCCCCAAGGTGTGCTCTTAACTCAGGTGTAGTGCCCTTTTGATTGACTTTAGTCTTCAAGGAAGCAGACACATAGCTGGAAGTAATCAACTCTCATCCAGTGACTTTCTCCCTAATTCTGTGCAGCAAATTGTCACCGCTAATGCTGTTCGTGGGACATTTGTGCTCTGCAGATGGTGTTTTCCTCTGTGAGCCAAAGGGAAACCTCTCCTGACTGAGCCAGCAGAGCTGCGTGAAGCATGTCACAGCCTGGAAGCTGTTCTTGGCATTATTTACAATTAGCTCATTCAAACAGCGTACCTGTCATCGGGGGTGGTTTCTGTGAAACTCTCTATCATGTCTGTTCAGAACCAGGCCAGCCTGGCCTCTTCAGAGCTGCTCCTTTCTTCCATGCGCTTACAGAGTTTTTTTGCCCCATTTCATGGACTTTGACAGGCTTCCAGAAAGCCCTGTGGGCCATGCCAGGGAAGAGCATGGAAAGACACAACGGGATTTCGTAGAGCATGAGAAAGGTAAGTCCTTTATCGCAGCTGAATGCAGCTTTGTCAGTGTGCGGAAAGCTGTTTTTATTCTGACTCTTGGCAACTCTGACGGTCACAAGTTAATTGAGGTAATGGAAATGTATAGGGTGCGTTCACATAAAGAGCCTGGAGGTGCGGCCATCTTTCAGGCAGCCTGGGGACAGAGGGAGGATGGCTGCAGCTGGCTGTGAGGGAGAGACTTGCGGGCAATGACTGCGGGCAAGAGGCAACAAGGAGTAAAGATCTGGAGTGGAATCCTGGTTTCCATGGAGTGCAGGCCCGCACAGGGCCCCAGTTCTGCTTACTTGTTTCTGCAGTAGAAGCGAGGGGTTGGTGTGATCATGGACATGGGGGCGAGCGTCCCCCAGGTGACAAAGCGGTTGCAGTTGGTAGCATCATATTGGAATTCCAATCTTATTTGTTGGATCCCCATAGGTGAATGTCTGGAATTCAGAATGAACTGAAAAGCAGACTCTAAAATGTGGCAAAGGGAGGGTTAGAAAATGCAAAGCCCAGCCATCAGGTTTGACTAGTGAGACTGGCCCCAAGCCGACTGACGTTTGGAACCGAATAAAGTGAGTGAATAGTTTGTGTTTTCAGTAGGAAATCTGAGAGCCTTGATTATATGAACCTGGAAAAAGTCACTGAAAAGAATATTAAAAGTTGTTTATGATGCACAAGAAGGTTCTCAAAGTGCTGGTAGCGTCTGTCTCCTGTTCATCTTCTGTGCAAGTGCTGCTTTGGGGATGTGACTGCTTGCTGCAGGGCTGGACCTGGAGAGATGTGTTTGCTACCTTGAGGCTGTGGGACCTTGGGGAGTTTTGGATCCAGTTTTCCTGGGAAGCTTTGGGAATGCCAGGCCAAACCTTTTTACTTGTTTTGAATTGCCTTTGGCTGCTCAGAGGCTGGTACGTGGTACCATCTGCCCAGCTTATTGAATTGTCTGAGGGTGTATAGCCACTCTGGGAAAAAAGGACATATGGAAAATGATAGTTGGTGAATCCCAAGAAAGAGAAGTCACGGGAAACCACCTAATTACCAAGGCTTAATAGCCGATGAATTGACAGTAAGGAGCTTGGTCCTGAGGTCCTGTGACATAAATGCGTGATTACGTTAACGCCCCACTGCTACTGGGATACTTTTGTGTTTACAGGCCTTTCTCCATTATTGCTAGAGGCCTTCAAATCCCAGATAGTCAAAATCTCTATTCAGTGCTGCCTGCTGGGCATTTAACAAGGGTCCTTGTAACGGGGACCCGGTACAAGTACAAACATGAATGAAGAGTGCAGGGGCCACCATAGCACCACAGGCTGCAAGGTAGCCAAATGGAGGCAGCCACAGAAAAGCAGGAAAAAGTAGACAATGACCCTCAGCGCCTCAAGGCATTGCTTCAAAAGGTGTCAACACCAATTAAATTGTAAAGGCTCTGTCAGCTTCTGAAAAGTTATCTAGGCAGGGACAGAAAGTACAGAATCAAAGGGGCTGCAGTGTGGTTTTGTGTGTCTCACAGCAGAGCGGGTGTACACATGTTCCTGACAGTGTGGGATCCGGCTGGGAGCCTCCCAAAGGCACAGAACCATGCTTGGAGTGGAAAAGAGGCAGGATAGCTAGCGTGGGGTCTCCTGCACCACTGGTTTTTATCAACAGTGAGGGAAGTGTTTAATAACACAAAAACAGGGTTGGCTAAAGAAAAATCTGAAGGTTTCTCCCCTGTCTCAGTCAGGGGCTAATACATTTGAGAACTGGATGCAAAGTCTTCCCTAATAAATTTGCTTTCTGTGTGCTCTGAGCATTTTTAATTTCCTTGTAATAAATAGCAGCTCTCAAATTTACTTTATTCATTGCTCATTAGAAAAGGAAGCGGTGTTTTAACAGCTAATTTCTTTTGTGGTTAGATATGTATAGCTAGGAAATTCTTGTGCTGTCTTTCCCCTTTACTAATGGGACTGTGAGAGTCTCATCCTGTTGTTTAAAATGACTGGAGGTTCAGGGTGAAGGTACACCCAAGCATGACTCTGTGCCTTATTGATGAGGCTCTTGCGCTGCAAGCAAATGCTTATCGTGGTCTTTTTGGTGCAACAGTCAAGCTGTGGAGTCTAACGCAGGATGAAAGGGGTTGAATACTGACTCGTGCTCGTATATGTGGGGGGGAAGAAGCATGTGTCTTCTGTCTATAGTGCCTAGATTTCCATGCAAAGCAGTAAAATGCTTCATATATAAAATAAATTAAATGGTTCATGCTAGAAGAAAGCTTCTAACTGTAATATTTATTCTCCACTATGTTGCTCATTAAAAAAATGCAAAATGCAAAAAGGAGTTTTTGCTCTTTTTTTTAAAACCAACTGAAAAAGCTAATTAAAACAGGGAATCCAAATTGTTGCTTTTAATCTTAAGAGTTTGCCCACAAAGCATTGTTATGGCAATTTAGATGACTCTGTGATGTTGATATTAACTCATTTTTGGAGGTATACACAGCAAATCAAACAGATTGTTCATGGGTTTTGTACAATGAGTCCTGAATACAGTATTTTGCCAAATCCCCCTTGGTATTGTAACAAATTGATTAATGGAAAATCGGTATGGGAGGAGGAATCTGAGTTGGAAGGTTTGCAAAAGATTTTCAAATGAATAGATGCAGAACTAATGGTATATTGCTGCGTTTTTGAAAGCCTTTTCCAGAAAAGTAGGCAAATCAGCTCACCATAATATAAAATGAAGAATGGAAATTGCTGGAATACATTCATCTCTCTACAGATAAATTTTTCTCTGACTAGAAGTTTGGAAAGTGTTTATTTTTCATTACTTATTATCACATCTTTGAAATTCGTTATTCCAAAATGTCTCGACACCATGAGAAAGCTAAAGAGCACTTTCTGACAAAGTTGAAGGACATGTCAGAAATTTCTGAGTCTCTTTGCTTGAGCAGCAGCTCAGTTTAACAAACGTAATCTTCTCAAACACTAGAGCAGAAGTACTTTAATCGAGGGGGAAAAAATAAAATAACCAGGCTGTGCATGGCTGTGTTAGACAAACGGCAGAGCAAGGATGCTGAGGATCATGTCTCTGGCCCTGCCAAGACCACACGCTTCCTGGCATCTGAGGGGACAGCGGGTGCGTTTTGTACCACGCATGAGGATGATTTCATGAGTGTTTTTGGGCAATCAGCCGTGCCCTGTGGCTGTCCCAGCTGTGCCAGTGGTGAGCAGCAGCCAGCTGGCCCAGCTGAGCAGCCCCTGTGGCCTTTGGCAGAAATGCCCAGCTGATCTCCGAAAAACCTCCCTGAGCGGGCCCGTGCGAGGGGAAAAGCCCATCTCTTCCTCCCCTTAGGGGAAGAGCTGGCAGGGGGAGCTGGATTCGGTGGCAAGTTTCTCTTTGTAGGTGAGAATTTCCAGACTTTGCGTTGGAGTCAGGACAAGCTTTTGGGACTGGCACCAGGGTGCCACCACAGTAGTGCCTGGTCCTGGAAGCAGGTGGCACTGCCTATAATCCAGCTCAGTTGAAAGGGACGGTGAGCAAGAGCGCGAGTCCACATATATGCATACAGCAAGGAGGTCGGGAAGAAATTAGGAGCATGCTTGGACAGATGCTGATTAGTATTTCACCATAGATGGTGACGGAAGACAGGACCGTGGCTGTGCTTTGTGTTGGGAATGGGAGAGAGCGAATGTGCCAGAGCTGCCACGTCTGCACTCATCAGAGGTGCTGCTGGCGAGATGCTCCCCACAGGTGTAACTCAATCAGAAGTGATAGGGAAGGGGGATAATCGCCTGAGCCGAAGCTCAGTACCAATTTCATCCTATGCATTTGTCAACTGTTGCTAGGTAGCTGCCTGGTGGGAGTGGAGAAGTAGGATTTTTTTTATTTTTTTTTTTTCCCCCCACCCTTAAAACGGCTTCTTGCAAATTGCTGTCCTTTTGTGCAAATGGGGAGAATACCTCCCAGTGCTGCTCTGCTGCTGGCCAAAAGAAAGTGTGACTGCAAGCAGGGCTGTGCTCCTGCCAGCCTCTGCGTGTGAGAGGCGGCACGGATGCTGCGGCTCCCGTTCCAACTGTCCATAAACAACTCGTGGCAGACTTCTTCAATTTGCAGGAGAAAAGGATTACTGTGCAGAGGGCCACCTGATTATGGCAGGAGAGAAAAGATGAGTCAGGTTTTGCTGTGGTTTGGGGCAGAGTTCCTCAGTCTAATGCTGGTTTGCTTTTTACCGATTCCTTTTTCACGCGGAACAAAAGAGCTCAAAAAGACGGTACAATTTCCATGTTGTGTTTTGCTCTGTAAAGAAAAAGCATTAGGGAATGATGAGAGCATCGTCTCTGCTGGTAAATAATAACACCATCAGCAGTGCAATTTTTCCCTTCCGTGTGCATCAAAAAAAATTTGTGCAAATAGGTTATATTTCCTGCAAAGGAAAAAATAATTCTGCTGCTTTTAAGAAATGTCACGGTGCAGGCATTCCTCAAGACGCAGCGAAATTCGTACAGCTTTTTCTGGCCAGTGAGAGGAGAAACATGACTGTGTTGTCCTGCGGCTGGCGAGTGAGTCGGGACTCCTTGGTGTCTGAGAGGTGCTTTGACGCTGCCCTGTCTTTGTGTGGCGCATACAACACAGAGGAGATTTTACATGGCTGAATGCATTGTAAACTCTATCACTTCAGGGTATCGCCCGCTTAAACAACATCCTCATCATTTTTCTTAGGAAATGATCTGAGACAAAATATTGAATTATTTAGAGTACCACTGGGAGAGGGAATTGATTCCTTGCTGTATCAGAGAGAAATAGCTGCTCTTTTGAGGCTTGATCCAAAGCCTGGAGAAGTCAATGAGAATCTTTCCATTGATTTCAATAGGCGTTAGATCATGCTCTTATTCACTCATCAACTATTTCTCTTTAGTTAGAACAAAACAATGCATCCTTTCATTGCAAGATACCCAGTTTGCTGTACGTAAGAGAAATATGTTCTGTCCCATTCTGCTGAATATAAAATCACTTATGGCATGCTGAAATAAGCAGCAAACAGCTTTTTAACATCACTGAAAGCCAGGCTTAGCCCCCTATGCATTTGAAATTCTTGTAGCATGTGCACAGCTACCTGCCTACATATGTTTTAAACTCAACACATGAACTTGTGCCACTGTTTCCTTTCTTTGCAAGTAATTCTTATTTGGCGTAAAAAGATACATCCTCCTTTTTCTCTTTCTAGGCTTTCAGATGTGTTTCATCCCCTTTGCTGCCAAAGACAAAAGTATAGTACACTTTCATTAGTTATCAATTCCTATTCTGTTCCTGGGAAAGTCAAGAAGCAGCATCTATTTTGGACAGCCGAGTCTGAAAGGAGTAACTAAACTAGGCAGGGCTTCTGCAACTGCCAGCAGCTTTTTCCAACAACCTCTTTTAAAAAGAGACGCAAAAGTTATTTTCTTGAATGTCTGACTTGTGTATTCACTTTCCTCCTGCTCTGCGTGTTTAAAGAAAATTTAGCCATGTGTAAACAACACTACTCCTATCTGTGCATTCACAAAGGAGACGGAGCAGATCGTTAATCCAGTCTCAGCTTGCCGTCCTTATAAAATGACTCAAAAATGGACCTAACACAAAACATAAGAGGAAAACAAATAACAGTGGGTGCCACACTCGACTTTTGACCTCTTAGGTTGTGTTTGAGTCAGGAGCAAAGTAGATTCATTGTTCGCCGCCTACAGTATACCTGCTTCTGAGATCAGGCTGCAGAGTACAACTGATGGCTCTTTTGGAGTTGATGGAAATACAGGTTAGTGCAATTTAGATTAAGAGAAGATGCCACTCCTCATATGCGGCTCAGCGCAGAGCCTGTAGGGATTTGCGTGCAGGTACCAGTTTGAACCTTAACGTGTTGTGGAGCAGCCTCGGCTGATTCTCTCCCGGCATGCCGTAGCCAGCCGCAGAAGGCCGGCTGGAGACCGAGCGCCAGCACCCCGCGTGCTGCGACTGCAGCATGCTGTGATTGCAGCGTGCTTGCAGTGGGGTCCAGCTTACGCACCTCCCCGGGGCAATCTTTAACCCTGGAGAGGGGTGAGAACTCTCTCCAGTATAAGCTTTGTCGCAAGAGGCACCTATTTTATAAGTATATATATATATTATATTATAGATATATATATTCACTGTTTAATTCAATGGTAAATTGCAAACTTGCCATGTAACTTCCTATCAGACAGGTTTTCTTGCAATGCCCTGTTTTACAGGAGGTCAATTTCTTTCAATGTAATACTTTAATATTTTCAGTATATCTTGCTTCTTATTGTGAAGGAAACACTTCCAGATATATAATTATTCAGTCATCCAGAGGGACTTCTAAACAGGAGATCTATAGTACTCCCAATAACATTATTCAGAGAATGGGTTGTATCAAATTGTAAAAATTTCAAAAAGTTAAGAAATGATGAAAGCGAGATGGGGTGATCACAGCAGGGATGGGGCAGTGTGTTAAAGCACCACCTGTGAAGACTACTGCTTTTGGGAGCTACCTCCACAGTCAAAGGCTGGTGAAGAGTTACGGACCCCTTAAAGAAAAAAAATGGAAATATTGTTTACATTGCCCTGTGATGCCTACCTACAAGTAGACTGATGGGAAGACCGGACTGGATTGAGGTTATTTTTGTTTTTAAGATGACTGAGGCAAGAGTTGAAAGAAAAGAAGCAGAGCGTGGTTTCAGAAAAATACCACTCAATTTTCATAGCCAGAGGGTTTCTGTCAGGGAAAAGGAGAAATAATAGCTTATATAAAATTCTGAAATTTTATAAATATTTATTAATACTGAAATATCCACCAGAATCAATCACAGAATCGGTAACAGGAGCACATTTAAGTCTTGGTACAAGTTCTACTGAATGCAATCTGATTGCTTGCATTGATTTTGAGAAGGATGAGAGCTATCAAGATTTTGTCAAAGACTTTGCAAAAGAAACCAAGAGATTCCAGCTACCAACCCTTCCAGCTCCAAAGTCACAGGGCAAGGCATGGAGGCTATCATATCAGGAGACCTTGCTGAGAAATTCTGATAGCCATTTTTGGGAAATTTATCAGCTTCCTTTGTCTGTGAACTTCATCCCTCAGCTAAGAGTTAGCAGAGAGCTTGTTTCATATTTCAAATGAGATTTGGTGCTGCAGAGACTGGATTATAGCCTGCTAGTAGGATATAAACATGTTCATATCTTATCATTTACCAACACGAAGGGAAAGTGTTCTTGAGGCAGATGAATCATCTTTGGATAGGATAATTAATCTTTGAAAACCTAAGCTTGCCAAGATGCGATTATTTAGGTGAGTGAAGCAAGGAAGATATAAACTGTTAAGCGGCATAGTAATACTATAGAAGGCTTAATTTTCTATGATTTTAGTTAAAATAACTCTGAACTAAACATTTCTCTTGTGTTTTTTTTTTAATTCTTTAGCATTTGAGACAATGGTTATTTCTAATCAAAACTCTGCATGCTTTCTGATAACCCTTAAAATTCGGAACTTACTGACAGGAATCTTTGCAATTTTTGTAGTTGCTTAAATTTACTTTCTGTTTAAGTAGGTGATAGTTTAGCAGATCCATAAGAGAGAGAGTTTCTTTCCCAGAGCAGGGATAAGAGCTCTTATTTCACAGAGTGGTGGGTTTATTTTCTTGCCCCGTTCCTGTGTGAGCCGTCTCTTTCCCCTTGCTTGCTCCCCTTGTATTGCAGCAGAGATTAAGGAAAGCAGAACAGCTTTCAAAACAAGCTGAAAAACCTGGTCTCAAAAGCAGGCTGCCTTTATTCTGAGAGTTATTTTCCACCAATTACTTGTCTTTTATTAAGAATTTTCTGTCAATGCTGGGGACTAAAATTTACAGTGTTTGAATGAAGCATTCTACATGGGTACACAAGCAGACTGAATTCAGAACAAAATAGCTTTATTGTTAGTCTTGATTTATTATTTCCTTGAAATTTGAGGGTAAGAAGAAGATTACAAGACCTTAAAATTTGGAGATGTGCGTGTATGTGTGGATATCTGGTATTTACTACAAATTTACTGGGAATCATCAGGGGTGGCTGAGACTGAGTCAGCTCAGTGCTACCTCTATGGGTAAGAACTTGCAGGGCTGGGTAGTTTTTAAGTCTCTTGACAGCACAAAACCAGTTCCCTGATTTGTCTGCTTATAAAATTTATCCTTCCAAAATAAAAAGTTCAGAGCATTCAGTGGAGTTAAAAATCTGTCAGTATAAATATGGAAAAAAACAAAGATAATATTAGACTCGGAGATGGGTTTCATCTTAATTATTTTTTTTTCTTTATCTGGCTGTATTATAAACTTTAGGAAAACTGTGATTAGCCCTGGCTGTTTGCCTATCCTGACAACTACAAATAGATACTTTATTACCCATTTGTAAGCTTTAAATATTCAATAAATGAGCTGAAAATCAGGTATTTGTGTTGCTGGTGCCTACTATATATTTATAATTGCTAAGATGGAAAGATATCTAGCATGTTTTACTTGTATTTTTGGGAAAGTATTCCCGCCCGCATTTGTAGAAATTAATTTTTTTGGTTACCATTCCTATTTTAAAAGGAAGTAGTGCTAGTCAATCGGACAGAAATGTTGGTAGGGATGCAATTACCTTTAGTTCCTTCCTTCCCATATAGACTTAAATTTTACTAGCATGAATACTCTTTTAAAGATGTAAATTCCTCTATGGCAGAGAGAACCATATTGATTTAAGAATGTTATTTTTTTGCATATAGAAAAGAGTTTTTATGGGGAAGGTTGAAAAAAACCCCTTGTTGAATAGATATTTGATGCTTCACAATTAACAGCCATAATTTTACCTGGGGAAAATGGTTAGAGTTCTGAATTGTGATCATTGTTATTAGAGTAATTTTTGTTCCATCCTGTGTTTCCTTTTATTGTCTTATATGAAATCATTGTCATTAGAATCTACAAGTAAATAATGAGTTTGCTGAGTTGAGATGACTTAGTCTTGGAAAATATTTCATAATACAAATATGCATATACCCTTCCTCCCATCTTTGGCAAGCTAAGCTTAAAATTTTTCGTCATTATTTGTTGATGAATAATATTCAGGTTAGTTTGGGTCAACACTGCTGATTTGGACCCACTGCAGTTTTCAAAAATATGACTATGATTTTTTTGCTGCTGGAGTCCATTTCTGGAAAGAGAACTAGATCATTAGTTGGTGGGAAATGGCATAGTTACGTTAAAAATAGTTTTCACTAATTGATTATCTAGCTGATTCAATTTCCAATCTTGGCTCTCACTTGAACCAGATACAATATTATCTCTCAATATAACTCATGGTTAAATTTTACTGAAATAATAACCCTATGAAACTTCTATTTGTACAACAGGCTTAGTATTTATCTATCTTATTAAAATCTAAAATAAATTGGGGCAATCCCGTCCCACATTCAGGAAAGTGTCCTATTTTTGGTCTCCATGCCAACTCTCTGGAGAAGTGCCTACTATTTTGTACCATCATTAGGAGTACATTCTCTTGTTAAAGATAATAAACCTGCTCTCCTTTCTATCGCCCTAGTCTATTCATTTAAAAATTGTTTCATTTTTACAACACTGATGTTATTCTCACCAGCTTGGCAACCCTGGGATAATAGCATAAATCAGTGAATTATTATTTTTGTTTAAGGCATTTCTAATTTTTAATTAAAAAGAAAAGTCAGACTCTTGCTGATCACCTACAGGATTGTGACTCTCCATGGTTACCTGTCACTCAAAGAGATCTAGCTCTGAGGAATGCTAATTAGCACTGTTAAAGCACTGGTAATTGAACTGTGGAGACAGCCTGCAGAAGGAGGCTGTTTGCATTCAGCACTGCTTTGCCATTTAAATGGACTAGTACAGTCATGAAGGTATGGTGGATAAAAGCAAAAAAAGCACTCGGGCTGTAATTTTTCACTCTGACTTCAAAGTTGTTTACCAAAGTGTTTCCTGGAAATGAGTGCCTCTACCAAAAAAGTGTCATGCCTAACAACTTCACTGACAGCCTACGCCTACAAAGTGCACAATGCCCTCCATATCTTGCTTTTCTTATTGCCTGGATCAGCCACTTGTAGCAAGGGAGCTCCAGATGCTGCCCTGGATGACCCACACTGCTCCCCGTTCAGTGCTGGGGGGTTTCAAGCAAGACATTAAAAATTAAAGGAAGCACCAAACTTAAAACAAGCTGAAGAAAAACCCTAAAGGAAATTAGCGTTCACGCTGTGTTTGATGATTCTTTCCAGATATTTGTCTGACTGCCTGTGCTGTGATATTCACGTGCCCTGGAATAATGCACCTTCCATCATAGTATTTTACAGGTTTGCCGAGGTGAGACAGAACAATTCTTGGTGAGGTAGAAGTGAAACCCAAACCTTCTATCACAAGGGCAGGCTTCTCATCTGGCACCTTCAGATGGGCTTGATTTTTCTCCGAAGGTAAATATTCAGCATCTCCTGAAGGTCTAGTACTTTTCTTAAAAGTACCCCAAAAGTGAGATAGCCATGTCGTGCTGATCTGACGTGTCTTTTTCATCTCTTTGATTGCTCATGCGATCTCTTTTCCCATTGTACAGTTTAATGTCTCAAATTATTCTCCATGCCTTCAAAGAGCTTTGTATTTGTTTAGCTCAGCAAATAAGAGCAATCTCATTCACAGGTATGAAGCTAAACAGTTCCCTTGGTCCTTAGATTGTGATGTGATGCATAAGTGAGTTATACGTTTAGATACTGTGAGAATAATGAATACTGGTTTTAAAATGTGTCCATCAGCTAATAGATGAAATGTGGATTTTTTTTTTCTGTTTATCAGATAACCATGTGCGCATTTTAGTACCTGCAAGATCATGAATTGATCATATGGTTATGTAAAGTGAATATTTGCAGCATATGAGAGCTATGCTTTATTAAGCTGTGAAAATTTGAGACAGATGCTAACCAAGGCATTTCTGGACACTGAAGACTTTTGTGATAAAATGTGAAGATATGATAACGCAGAAAATGTCTGAGTGTTATCTTCACTGATGAGTTAAACTTGAGATTCCTTTTCTCTTACATGTAATGCTACCAGCTATTCTCTATGCTTAAAACTGATTCCAAATCTCAATGAGTCCAGGACTTCGTGCACACTTTTCAGTGTGCCGGACTACGTGTTAGATGGGTAGCACGCAAGCACTATCTTTATGTATCTCCATCTTAGCATTTATTTAACCAAAACTGCTCCCGTGTGAGATGTTCCCAGTTTTTTTTTCATTCTTACTGTTTTGTGGAGAACAGTATGGATGGAAATTTTCCACGTTACGACAAAAAAACCCCCAGTCAATAGATTCATTTTCCTGAAAGATTATGATGGCCGTTGAAACTTAACACTTTCCAGATAATATTATATCTGGAGAATGATAAGGCTGACCTGAAGGACTGTGTGCTAGCACGTTTCCACCTTGCTCTGTTCTGTCTAATGGGTCATGTTGGCATTTTCACCACATTTCATTTCTCACAAGCATTTCATGTCTTTTAGCCTCCTGACCGTGGCCTGCGCTGGTTAGGTGGAGAAGAAGCCACATACCTTTTCACATGATTTACACAGTGTTATTCAAAAATAGCAGAGGAAGAATTGAGATCCCAAGGTGTGCCCAGAAGTATAATGGCACATCACTGGCTTTTGATCTGAATCATCTCAGACCGTTGCCTTGGGAGTACTGGCTTTTTTCACTTATTTGCAGGTTGGGTTGGGAGGAGTACCGTCTTTCTCTCATTTATGCCAAGCTGTTGTCTGTTTAGCCTTCATGTTGATTGTGACTTTTTGTCTCTGAAATGCTTCATGCATGCCAGGACCCTTGTGAAACACGGGCAGGGTGCAGTGTGTAGTCAACGCAGGGCATCAGGCAGGGTCCAGACCCAAAGTGAAGGGCACAGGGCAGTCGTGCTCTTGCTCTTTGCAGCGCGGCATGGTGCCCCTAGCACCGTGGAGATGTGGTTTTGATGTCAGGCTGACCTGTCCCCATGCTGGAGCTCCCTGCCTGGCATGCCTGATAGGTGCTGGCTTTGCTGCTGGCATCTCTGGCAGCTGTGCCCACATCCCTGTGTGCTGGCAGGCACCTGAAAATAAGAAGGAAGATTGCCCCTAGCTCCCACCTGTCAGTTAAGCAAGCAAAGAAAATCAACCTCAGAAAAGGAGGCTCTGACTGAGCTACCCCAAAGGAAGCCTGGAGTCATTTTGACAGTCCAGGCATCACCCAGCCCTTGAATACATGACATTATGGATCACCCAAATTTGAAAGGCCGCTAGTTAGGGCATAGATTGGTGCCTGTGGAGACCACGTAAAGCCTTTACTGGGAATGTGGAGCTCTGGCAGAGGCTGACAAAGGAGTGAGAGACCCTGTATTGGGGTCTCCAGAGCCACATGGGCTCCCGTGACCCAGCGCCTGGCTGGGAGGTGCTGCTGTTTCTGCAGCAGCCCGTCATGCTCTGGAGCGGGGACACAGCACAGCTCTTTGATTGTGGTGAGTCTTTCAAATACGCAATGTGGTTTTTGAGACTAGACCAACACTGACCATGTTGGGATGGCAGTCACCATGTGCATCTCCGCAGCACTGCAGGTAAAACACCATGCTGAAGCAAAGAACTTCTCCTTCCTCTGTCGCTTCAGAGGAAGTGTATTCAAATGTGTCTTTGCTCTTCTTCACCTGTCTCTGGAGAATTACACTGGTTAGATTCACACGGAGGAGCTCAGTTTTGAGCTCAGATAGTTTCTAAACACGCAAACCTTTCGCAAGTGTCAGGACCAGACATGCTGAGCAGAGGAGCTGTATTTGTTTGAGGAATGTCGTAATGTGGAACACCAGAGCAATAGAAGTTTTGGTTTATTTTAGTCAGTGTTAAGAAGAAAAAGGTATCTGAATTGGGAAAATTAGACAGTGACTGTATTAAATTGAAATTTCTCCTTTATTGACTTGCCAGAAAAAATATTGGTGTTACCAACAAACCCAAAAACAAAAAGAATGGGGGACTTACCTAGTGTCACTCAACGTGTGAAAACCAGAGATGGGACACTAGCTGTCTTGAACCTGTGCCCCGTTAGTTAGCCCAAGCTGCCTGACATGCCGGCTGTTAACAGAGACACAGATAATCAGAGAAAGAAAAATTCTGATGATACATTATTTGTATCTGCCTGGTCTTTTCCAGAGCAGAAAAGCCTTTCGCTTCTTAGAAGTTGTCAGCAAAGGTGTATTTCCTCTCATGATTATGCCAGTATAATAATTGTATTGTGTTCAAAGCAATTTAATTTGAACTGCAAATGGGTACTTTAGTACTAGGGGGTTGCATCGGTGTGGCTGCAGAGGTTTACTGCTCAGT
Source organism: Chionis minor (assembly GCA_013398295.1). Classification (NCBI taxonomy): domain Eukaryota; kingdom Metazoa; phylum Chordata; class Aves; order Charadriiformes; family Chionidae; genus Chionis; species Chionis minor. The sequence continues at coordinate 409,143 of VZSF01010834.1, read as the reverse complement.
TACAGCAGTATAATTGCCTCCATAAATCTCCCCTATGTCGACAAACCCTTAGACAAGCAGACTAGTGCACCCATTTCCCGTAAGCAGACACATTTCAGAGCAGCAACTTGCCCCCAGCGCCAGTGACATGGAGGTTGGGATTTTTGGAGCTGTGGTACATGCAGAGACACTTCAAGCAGCACGCAACTGAATTTCATATCCTCTGTGTGGTGTATGGTTGGGTCCATTGTTTTATGAATTGGGCCAAGAGAACGCATGTGAAGTACTCTACGGAAAAGCCCGTACAAAGGCACAGCTGGTTTTGAACCAGCAGTGGTTCTTCAGTACTTTTTATAGCAGGCTACCCTCTTTTAGACTAAAGGTTGCAGTGTGTCCATTTAATTTGAAAACACGGAGGACCCTGGAGGCTGGATCATTTGCTCATGTAAATTAGTGCTGCACCATTCTCTTTGGTGCAGTTGTTACGCTGTCACCTGATAATGTTTGTGTTACTTCTACAGCAAAAGAGCTCTAAAAGCCTTCCACTTTTGCAAGTGAACAATGAGTAGCCGTACCAATCAAAAAAAGCTTAAGAAAAACACTAAGAAACCTTTCTCTGCTAATTGTAAGCAAACCTAGGTTTACTTATATGTATTGTGAGTATATTTATATTTATTTATTGTTGGAAAGAGCTTGAGGTGAACTGAATTTCAGTGTCTGTGTGGGCCACACGTAGCTGCCATACGCAGCAATACCGCACGGGTACAGCTTTCGCGGTGCTGCCGGAGCGTCTGTATCGCCTTATGTGCCTGCCTGATGTAATTCCTTACCCTGTTCTGAGTCTGCTCCAGCAGTGGGAAGAGAAAGCACAACACACAGAGCTGCGGTATCCCTTAAACTACTGCTTTTTGGGGCTTTCATGTGATGGTGTTGGGTAAAATGTTCCCGGGTGGATTGTCTTGGGGTGTCTCAGGCAGCCGGAGCTTATCGTAGCGTGCTGCAAGGGTGCTCTCACCATCGGCCACTGCAGCAGGTGATGCTGCCCGTGCTGTGCCGGGAGAGGGATGCCAGCCTCAGCCCCCTGGTTTTATGGTCCCCCAGGAGCTCCCCTACAGCCTTATCCCTGACCAAAGTCAGCCGGCAGAAACACGTGCCTTCAGCAGGTGCTGGACCATGCACAGCTTCTCTGTGCTAGGATATTTGCATTTCGTTCTTCATTCTGTGCTATTAAAGTAGGTCTCACCCCATCACCTTTAATACTGAAAAATTTAGCCAGTTGATTTGAATATCACATTTCCCCTTCTGATTGTTAAGCCATTCCTAAAATAGACTTGGAAACCAATTTACAGTTTTGTCCCTGGAGCTCTCACACTGGTAGTGGGACAAGGAGCTTTGTGGCAAAGGAAGATGTCTACCTGCAGCACCAGGCTCAAATAAAAAATGATAATAAAACACATTTAAGAATGCATTTCACAGTTTATCCTTAGTGTGAATTGCTTCTTACACTGTGAACTTTTTGGACTATAGGGCTGAGAATTTTCCTTCGAGTCTGTCCTGGGTTACAACCAATAAAGGTCTCGGAGCAGAGATGGCAAAGCTTCTGGCTCCAAACTCCAGAGAACTCTAGTGAAAATGGAGCTCTAACGAGGACGTCTTTCCTGTGACAGCCTTCCCAGCCAAACAACAAACTGGCGGTACTCTGGTTGAGCACTAGAAACCCTTAGGGGATGCTAATGTGGTATGTACTCACTTCCTGATTAACTATACCTGCTGAAAAAGCTTTTTTGTTCTCAGGATCTTATGAATTGCTCCAGTCTGAAGGATTACATTACAGAGCAGTTCATGAGTATGGCATTTCCTGGAACATATTTAAAGAAATATGGTGCAAGTGCATATATTGGCATACAGACTTCAACCTTCCTGTAAATGAAATATTACAAAACCCAGAAAACAACCCCCACCGAGGGGAAAAAAACCCCCAAACCACAACAATCTGAACCATTAAGGGTCTGTGAGGCTTCTAAAACTAGGTGTGGACTATGACATAAAGTGCATTCTGTTAGGAGAATATTTTCAGCTTGCCTCTGAAATCAAAGTGCTGTTACACAGCTACAGGTTATCTAGGTTAATGCTGGCATTAGCTCAACGTTAAATTTAAGGAATTAGATGCTTCTTTGCAACGAAATGCAGAAAGTAGACAGAAGATTGTCCACAGCTCCATGGCTGCACAGTTGGAAAATATCCTGCCTCTCAGGTCGAGTTCACCTGGCTGCGGTACTAAGGTGGGGTAGAGTTACTCCATTTTTGGGAATATATGTCAAACCTCTGTCTGCTTCACAGCCCAGGTACTCTTCGAAGATTATTTTTGTTGTACTAGTGGAGGGATACAAAGCCTGCTGGTGGGATTTGTTTCCATCATCTTCCGCGGCTGATCGATGCAGTCAGGCCTGGATCTACTGCCAGGTGACTTCTTTCCTCCCTTTCGCGCCTTGTGGATTCCTGCAAGGGGAGGTCCAGAAAACAAAGGGCGGCAGCAGAAGCAACAGAAGTTCGAGGTGAGAAGGACCCTGGAGGGACCGTGCATTTCAGAATGGGGAACATGAGAGGGAGAACTTAAAGGAAAGTTTTTCAGACTTCAGCTACAAATAAAAATATGTAAGTAAGCTCTTGAGAGAAGGTCTGGGAAGCAAAAAGGTGTTCACAAAGAAATACCCTTGGTAATTTTAAACACTGAGTGAACAGAAGAGAGGTAGGGGTTTGGTGTAAAGGCGATATGGCTTGTCACCAGATAGTGGCTAAATTACAATATGAATCTGATTAATTTGATCTTGTTTTCTTCATGTGAAATATTAATGAAAATTCACACATTCCATGTTTACATTTGTCAAATAAAATTCTCCCTGAGTTACTTAGCTCCACTTATAAGGGCTGAACAGCAGTGCTCACACTGAAAATACTGCTTCAGGCTTGAGATCAGTCATTGCTACCCTCTAATAATATAGAAGCTGTCTAAACAACAACCAGCTGCAGGTACACAGAATATTGGAAATATCAGCAATTATGAAAGCCATAGACTGGTGCTAAGGGCACGTCATTCTGTGATAAGGGAGGTGGGGCGGTAGGGGATGGCAGAACGATGGTGCCAGCCTTTCAGCTACCCTGTAGGAGCAGCACCTGCAGAGGCGGCAAGGCGTCAGGCACACACTCTGCACATCTTAAAGAAGTATTTTGGTCGCTAGCTTAATCGTACCTTTTCTGGCTAAAAAAATTCCTAATGATAATACACCGTAGCACAAATAATGCTAATTTTCCTAAGCCATGCTGAAGAGAATAGTTTTCTGCTTTTAAGCAGCTAGTTTTAAAAAGATTTTATCCAAGTTGAAGCTGGGAGAAAATTGCATAGAAAACCCCATTTGGCGAGGAGAAAAGTATATAGGGAAACAATCCCATATTGATAACAAGTGTGAATGAATTATGTAAGTTTGTTAATTTTGCTGCTGGCCACTTTCTCCTTGCTATTGAATTGTGTAATGTCAACTCCCCCTCCCAACCCCCCCCCTTTTTTTTTATTTTTGGTTTTTTTGAGCAGAGCAGCAGTCATGGGGTGCTGTATTTCAGATTGACTACCAAGCAGGTAGTGGCTCTTGTTTCATAATTTACTCTTCTGTTATAAGCCAGCACAGGAGACTGCTTTGGTGAAGACATTGCAAATGGCCTGTAGACACTTTGGCACCAATTAAGGATCATTTCTAGTACTGGTGGGGGTTAGAGGCCTCAGGTTCTAATTAAGAGCCCACAGTCCTTGATACCATGCAAACATTAAGCTAGTGTCTTGCTGTTGCATGGGCGCAGCTGGTATCCATGGAGAGCATCAGTAGTATGGAAGAACCTCCTTGCGAGCTCAGAGGTTTGGCAATGGGACATTGGCAACAGGACTATGCTAATTGTTTGCAACCTTTCCTGCCCTGATGTTTTTCATCTAAATAAATAGCAAGGAGAAATGGAAGAATGGATTCATTGTACCTGAAGCTTTTTGTAAAACAGAGCACAGAGAGACTGCCCGTGAATGCAGTTAGTTTTAAATAATTATTATTGTTGCTCCCATTTTAGAGGCAGGAGATGGAAAAACTAAGCAAAAAAATGAAGATGAAAATAACAGTATCTCTGACAGAGCTGAGAGCTGACCACAAGGCTTCTGAGCTTTGTACTAACCCAAGGGATGGTCCCTTGGAAGAGGCAGGGTGGTGGTGGCTGCACGCCAGCGGGAAGAGGCATACAGAGCTATAAAGTGAGCTGCATCCAGCATCCCCATGTGTTACTGCATCACAAGTAGCAAGGCCCTTCCCAAATCTACAGCCCACCTGAAACATCACTACCCAGAAGTAGGTATTTCTTATTCACTGTAATGAAGCAGTAAGTTGCTATAATTGCATTTTTGAGATTATTTACCAAGACTTTGAAATGTTGCTGATCACACTTGCAGAAGCATTTAGACTGTTCCCAGCACAAATCTGGGAAAGACAATAACAGGGTTTAAATTTTCCATCTGACTCAGACCACGGGTTTGAGCAAAGTTGTCTCCGTGTTGGCCTGGTAGGAGGACATAGCAGCTATCAGATGGAGCCGACCAGTTCAGTTTTCCCTGTTCAAGCTCTTTCCTTGTCTGTGGAAAACTTAACTCTTCCCTGGCGCTAAGGCTGGAACTGAGGTTGTGTCTCTTGGGCAAAAATTCTAAATCTCTCGTTACCATCTTCCCATCCAAAAAAGCTGGAAGAGCATCCAGAGGAAAAGACGCTCAGGTGCCAAGTGCCCTGCTGCAGTGATTTGGGCACACTGTTGAAAGGACAAGCGTGGGTTCAGGGTCCCTCCCATCCCTCAGGAGAATGGTGTAATTACCAAGTTAGCAGTGTGTAAGTGGCCTACGTAACCTGCTTCGATTTATAGCAAGCAATTATTTTCCTTTCTTATTACAACCACTTGCAGCAGGAGGGCAGGTGGGAGTTATGCTCCCGTGCAGAAAGAAAGAGTAAAAAAAAGTTGGACTTGAAGCAATCGTGCTGTTCTTTTCCAGTACAGATTTCAGACATGAAAACAGGCCGAAAAGTGAGCGTGCAGCCAGACACAAAGTTGCATGCCCCATGATTTTTAGCAGAGCTGCAACTGATTTTGCAGGTTTTCCCTCAGTGTGTCGGTGCAGGCAGCGAGACTTCTGCAGGGACTCGCTCCTGGTCTTCCCCTGTGCCTCTAGCAGGTGTCGCGGGGAAGCCTGGAATATCTGAGCCTCAGGGATGATTTAATTCCTTGATTCTGCACTGTCATTTAATCTCCATTGTTCTGCCTTTTCCCTGCGAATATGGCTTCTGACAGTACGTTCGCTGCCTTCTCCGTCAAGCTCACTTGTGCCTTGCTCTAGGGACAAGTGACATAAAGCCCTTCTTGCTCAACAAGCGGGGCCCCTTGTGCTGCCATTACAGAGCTCCGACTGAATGCAAAACCCAAGCTGGTATTGCTCATACTTAATCAAGTGTGTCACTGCCGATGGTATTGGTAATTCCTGAGTTGTGTCTGCTAGGCAGGCTGGGAAAATAATAAGGAATGGCCAGGAAGAAAAATCACTTTGCAACAACCAGACGTGCAGAGCCTGAGGTGGCAAAAATTTACAGCATCTCCTCCTTGGGCCTGAGAGGAGATGACTCCATGCAATGCAAGGTAGGCTCATCTTTTACTGTTCTGCTGCTTTCCTCTCTAAATTTTAAAAGTCAGAGTTTTCACTTCTGTGCCATTGTTGAAACTGTTGATTGAACTCTCTCTTCTGTTGGCAAAATTTCCATACTTCGCATGGTAGAGCTATTGCTTCCCGAGCAATACTTCTCTTACTGCAGATTTTAATTGCCACTCTTTGAGAACAAGATAAATGAAGCTTGAAGTCCACAGCGTTAAAACTATCCATGGACAACCTGACTGTGCCTGTTACTGTGCTTAGATGATGTCAGCAGCATACTATTTACTTAACCTATAAATGTCACTGATGTGATTTGTGCGGCTGAAGAAGATTTGGGGAGAAATTCTAACACGCAGCAAAAGAAAGAAACCTTTAAGGAACAGATGGACAGGCAGGATTTTCACACTCGCTGTTCATACGTAAGAGCATGGGGACCCCATATTTGAAGCAGCAGATTTTTTGCTGGGGGTTGAGCACATCTTGCACATTGCTTGGCGCGGGCGCAGGAACGTGCCCTCTCCCTGCACTTGGCACCCGCCAGTGAAGCCCTGCGGGAGCCCGGGGGGGGCGTGGAAAGGTGCTGGGTGGGTGCCAGCTCCGTGCCTGTCAAAATAGTTATCCTACCAGCGCAGGGTAGGATGAGCACGGCTGGGCCAGGAGAAGAGTAAACACCCAGATACATCAACCTGCTCCTTTGAGCAGAGCTTGCCTCTTGCAGGGCTCTGCTGCAGAGCTGCTGGCTCATGCCGTGCTCCATCAGGGATGTCGGGAACCGGTGAGGGAGAGAGAGGGTGAGGCTGCCTCTGCCAGCCTTTGGATCCCAAGTAGAAAGTTTGCTCTTTAGGTGGAAGAAAAACAACAAAAAGAAGTGCCTCATAAACTCTTCTCCACCTGGCTGTTCTCAGCCTCAAAGTTGACAGCAGCCTGGAGTTAGCTGGATGGACTCACGGACCCCCCGCGTGCATTTGTACAGATGCTGCAGTACCACAACTGAAGGGGGTTTGTTCAAACCCCAGGTGAGGCTTTCCAAGCGCCAGCTCCACCTCTGGAGCTGGATCTGCAGCCCTGCCTGCCAGCTTCTCCTCTGAGCTCCCCCAGTGGGTTGCTCCTGGGTCCTCCTTCCAGCCGGGGAAGGCCTTCTTCTCCGGAGGAGAACACCATTGTGGAGAGCAAGGGAAGGACAGAAGAAAACGGTGGGGTTTTGTTTCTGGGGGTTTTTTACTCTCAGAGGAGGTCATGAGACAACGTAGATCAGTGACAGGGCAAGGCTGGGGACTTGCAGGTGTAGCTGCGGTTTGTGCATGGGGGTGTAGCACAGCATGCTCCACAGCCAATTTTATTTTTGGAGAGGTGGAATGGGGTGAAGGTTACACCCTCTGAATTTAATTCCTGATTTATGTGTGTCAAGTTGGGTGTATGCTTTTTATGCTTTTCTTTCCTTTTTTTTTTTTTTTCTTTTTCGGGGATAAATTTGTACTTCTTGCTGGTCTCCATCCTGTTTGATGAATTCATGGTGCCATCTACTGATTGGAGATGGCATTAGCACCGAGTTCTGTCGGGGATAGCATTCTGCACTATGTATTTTAAAATAAAATTTAATTATATGATTGAACAACAGCTTTAAACATGGAAAGTACCGAATACCTGGATTTTTTTTTTTCCTTCAGAAGACTCAATACCTCTAAATCGCCCTGACTACTTTGGGATATGTGGTGTGCTCTGCAGGAGGCTCAAGAAGAGCAGTGTTTTCAAAATCTGGCTCCAAATGTGCAGCAGAGCCCCAAGGATTTCTCCTTTCCCCTGTGCTCATTGTGTTTGTACACCTCTGCTGCTGCTCTGCCACGCGAAATGAGAAATAGTTTTCAAAAACATTTTGAGCTTTTTGGAAAACTGGAAGATCAGGGGTTTTTTTTCCTTCTTAAAAAATAGTAGTAACCAAAAACAATAGATCAAAATGTTATGTTTTGAGGTTTTTTGTGAAGCAGACAAATTCTTTTCGCTTTTATCAGTCAGCAATGTTACACAATCTGATCGCATGACCAAATCTGCAATTAAAAAAAAAAAAACAAAAAAAACCCGCAAACCCTCACCACTAAGGGGGAAGGGGGGAATTGATTTCAGCTGTCTTTATGGAAAATATTTCTGAATTTTGGATTTCAAAAAGCCCTAGAGGTTTTGATTAGAAAATAAAGAAATAAATTGATAAATAATTCACTGGTTCTACTGATGGTATGTGAACGGGGCTGAGCTTTGGTCCTGTCTCAAGCTGTTATTGTCTCTTCCATGCTGACTGCTCCTTCTCTCCCAAACTATCTCTTTCTCCTGAAGCATCCTTCTCTTCAGGAGTTTGTTTCCCATCTCCAGGAAGAGGCACAGTATCACCAACCTAAGAACCTGGTAGTCAACCTGGAAAAACAGGCTATGGGTCTAGATCCAGGACATCTTCATCCCCAGGTGGCTCTTGCTTTTTGAAGGACCTTTTATAAGGAGCGAGCAATAGAAAATGTGTGGGAAAAGTACAAGCAAGTAGAAACATCTTTAAAAAAAAAAAAAAGGGTGCTTCAGGGAATGCAAAACAGCTGAGAGGCTTAATTGAGATACATTGGCTTTGCTTCTGAAACAACTCGTTCTTTTTCCTTTGGAAGAAAATGCAAAATGTATCTTAAATGGCAAACAATTTCCACATACACCTTTAAAGCACAGCCCCTTTTCTCTCCTTTTTCTCTGAGCACAGTGATTGCCCATAGTAGCTTGCCGATGTTCCTAAGGTTAATAGATAAAATAGATAAGAGATAATAGTGTTCCGTGTAGTGGTGCTTCAGGGAATACTGTGAATATTGAGGTAATGGGGAAGTCTGTAAGGAGGGGGCCACCGAAGAGGAGTCAAGGTAAGATTAGAAAAGCTGAGCTGCAGATCTCGGGAATACTTGATAAAGGTCAGAACTAGAGGCCGCTGGATCACTTTCTCTTGAAACACTGAGTCAAATAAAGAAAGAAGAGGCCAGAACTAGAGCAGTAAGCCATTATTTCCGACATCTAATTACTGTATGGATATTGTTATTTTAATAATATTAACCAACAGTAGTGGCAAAGCAGTAAACCCTTTCCTTCTTTGTGTATCTGATGGATTATTCTGCCCACCTGGGAGTGCAGTGGCATGGTTAGAGAGAGGCACGCTATAGTTAGGCATGGGAGATCATAGGTTGGTTAAGACATAATTTTGATGGTTTCCTCCTCTCCTTCTACAACTAGGTTCAGCTTTGCACAAGCTGTTACTGGCAGGTGGTGGGGAGCCAGCTACAAGTTAAGAACTGGCTCAAATGATGCTGTAACTGGACAACAGGTACTTACATGAAGAAGATTTGGAATTTGGAGGGTTGTTATTTTTAATACAGCTCAGACCTGTTAAATTAAAGTCTTTCAGTAAAAACAATGCAAATGGGATTTTTTTTTGGTGCCTTTTTAATCCTGCACCAGGGATAAACACAAGGAATATTCTTGCTTTTTACCAAATGTAAGAGGGACAGGTCATAATTACTCACTCCTAAGGCTAGTTGAGCCCTGCCTCCCTTTGCAGACTAAGCTGATTTTAGCAAACATTTTGTTCAAGTCGTAAGCGTTTTGGTACAGCTGTGTGGACGTAAGCAAGCTGTAAACAATTGTTGCATGATACTTCAGGAAGGTCAGATTCACATGTGTGATAGATGGCAATGCCCTGAATGTATTCATCGGCGCCCAAACACGGGCGGGCAGGGATCGCTGCTCCTCAGATTGTGCAGGGCTTGGCACAAGAGAATCACGAGCTCTTTAAGTCAAGCGCTGGCCCTCTTACAAGCCCACACTGTTGGGAACGCGCTTCCTTTCATTTCTAGGTCTCTGGTAAGACTGCTCTTTCAATTCCCAGCTCTTTCACAGGCGTAGGCTACGACTGGCGTTCAGACTTCAGCAGAAGGTCAGCAAATGCTTGTGCGCCTGCTGCTCATGTTTTTCCTACGCGAGCATTTGTAACTGCTGCGGTGCCCGTTTAGTGGTTGACTTCCGAACTTGGTTGCTGTTAGTACCCGAGTCCAGCCTCGCAAGAGCAGCTGAGCTGAAACAAGGCAGCAAAACACAAACTCAGACACGCTCATTACGTCGTATGCCCCTTCAAACTGATCTTCATCTCTCCTGGACCTGAAGTTTACAAGGCAAAAGAATAGTTAAAAGAGTTGGAACGAGTCGCAGGGGGGTGAGAAAACAAAGAGGCTCATTAAACTTTATGCCTGCATCTCACCTATAAACAGCATAGTCCAGTTTTTGTTAATGCTTTGAATTTTAATTACATGCTGCCTTAACTACTACGCATCCAATCTTATCTTTTTCTACCTGCTACTAGAGAATAAATCCCAAGTTTAATATAACATCTCCACGAGCTTTTGAGGAATGCTAGAGTATGTGTTTGTGTGTAGGATTCAATTTGCTCACCGTTTCAAGGGGTGGAAAGATATTTTCATTCTGAAGCACATCAGGGACTTGATTTTACTATCCACAAAGCAATTAATAACGTATTAGTCTATATGACTGCATTCAGTGTTTGCTGACAAGTCCACATGCTTCTGCGTGGAACATATTTTCTTCTGAATATGACATCTTTCTTAACCATCAAAGAGTATAAATATTAGTCTTAGTGCTTGAACGAGCCATATCTCAAACAAGTGAATCACATTTTTAAAGCACCATGCCGTATTGTGGAATCACTGGATTTTTTTTCTGTACAGATCAAAGCTGTGACGAATTTTCATGTTGCCTTGAGTGTGGCCATATCCACTTGTTCTGTCCGAGCAGACAATATTCCAGGGGCTGTCACAATGTGTTTCAGACTAAGCTCTCTTTTTAATGTTACTCTAATTGAAAATAATACAGCATCACAATTTAAAGCTTGAGCCAATTGAAAAACTTTGAATGGAAAATTTTCTCAGACAATGCCAGTTTTACTGAGGCACAATCCTGCTTTGAAATTCTCTTCAATTCTCTGGTGTACTCTGCAGCCCCTTTCATTGACAGTGGGCTGTTTTGGGAGTCCAAGTGACTGCACAAGGGCCTAGCACAGTGACCATCTCCATCGTCCTAGCACAGTGACCATCCCCATCGTCCCTATTGTGGAGTACTCTACAGAAATGTGTGAAGATTCTACAGACGCTCGATCTTGGAGTAAATTATTGTCTCAGTGTCACTTTTGTGGGTGACTCCAAAAGGGTATTTAAGAAATGATGTGGAAGAAAAAAAAAAAAGTTAAAACCAAAAGTGCTGAATGTCAATTTACTTACTCTAGCGCTGAATGGAAAAGCCATCAGGGAAAATACGTGGAACAGGTTTGGCAGCCCGTGCCATGAGAAATATTTCCCACAGCACATGCAGACAGAGCAGTTAAGTGTTAATAGGAAACAATGCCGGTTTCTTTTCTTTGAAACTCATATTAGTAGATATGTTGTTAAGAAGTGTTAATCTGATATAAGACACAATTATTTCATTTATTAAATGTTCTTCACTGCTGCTAACAGTTGGGAAACCCCGAGTGAGAGGTAAAATACATCCTCCTGATGCATGGGGAGCCAAAGTTATAAAGTAGGTTATAAAGTAGGTCCTGAGGTTATTAAAGAGTCACAATGAATGTTCCTGGGATGGCAGAGTAGCTGTGCCGGTGCAAGGCAGAGGGCAGCTGCTGGGTGCAGAGAAGAGAATTGGATCAGAATTCACAGCAGGAGCAATTTCCAGCACCCTCTAATGCCCTGGCAGCCTGTCCTTGCTGGTAGAGCTCGCTTCTGCTCCCTGAGCTGCCACTACGCTTCACCTTTGCTTAATTTTAAGCACATGTATAAATTATACCACTGCCAGCAACGGGACTGCTCGTGTATTTGTGTGATTTCCAACAATTAAGTCTGAATGGAAAGAGGACTGTCACAAAGTGCTGGATTTATTTTACAAAGTGACACATGCATGGTTATATTAATTTAATGTTATATATCCGTTTTTATCTATCTGTTGATTTTGTGTAATAAATCAGTGCCACAGGATTGTAAAATAAATATTTACATGAAATATATAGAGGTTATACAAATTAGGTTGTATTGACATTGCTGATCTGTTTTATATTCGTATTTATGCTGTTTGGTTTGCTACAAGTGAATTGAATTACAAATACAGTATTTCTTAAAGCAAAGTTTATTTAATAGCAAGTATTGATGTCATTTTTTTCTGGCATGATATTTCCTGGAAAGCTTGTTTTTAACCAAGTGTTTTTGGAGCACAGATCCACTCAAAATTTCTGTATTTCAAAAAGCGATATGGAAATTAGGTAACATATTGGAGTCTGATGTACCTGTAAATAAATCCGATATCTGGGGTAAGAGAGACTTTCAGAAGTCACCCTGGGTCACGAAATTCAGTTGTGGCATATCTTTCATAAAAGCAACAAGGAATCTCGGTAAGTTAATAAGCTTGCAAGTCATCAGATTTTCCGCATGCAGTCATGTCCTGTAAGTGCAATAGAGTGTATTAATAGTACTCCGATGTAACATTTTCCAAGTGTTTCATAGTAATACTGGTTGGGTCATGTACTTCTAACAAGCGTTAACATTCCTCAGGGAAGACTCAGGGTTTGAAGTGCCTTATACTACCATAAAATGCGGAATAATCAAATCTGTGAAGGACAGGCCACTGTGAACCTGGCAGGAATATATGACACTTGTGTATTGTGTAACTGGCATTTCCTCTGTTTCTGTGACGAACTGGAGAAAATTATTTTGAAGTATATGCATTGCATGCGTGAAGCAGAACATAACTTTACATAACATTCAACTTTCCTACTTAATCAACACACGACTGTGGTGCGGTCCTGGAATGGAAAAGAACTGGAATTGCTGCTGTCATCCCAAAATCTTTGCCTGGTATCCTTTCCTCCCCTTATGTTTGTTTTCAGTAACACCTGGCTCCCCATTGAGTTATTGGGCAGTCAGGGAATGTTCTTTGCCCGAGGGTATAGAGAAGCTGACCATGAGATGCCACACAGGTATGATTCTCAAGGGTTATTCTTTTGGCAAGCACATCCTGGAGTTGGAACCTGACAAGTGCCTGGGACTGAAGAAGAATTTTGTCCAGATAACATTTAATTAATCTGGATGCTATTACTTGAGAAAAACCCAAATCCACAGTCGAAAGATACAGCACAGTTTTATACAATTTTAGTTAAGAGAAATTCCAGTTGAAGGTAATGTCTTCCCATTAAGGGAACCATAGGGGCAAGGGTCATTGTTTCTTTTTTAAGAACTGTTCCTATTTCACAGTAGCTATATCTTCAGTTGATGACAGTATAACCTGCCTGTCAATATAGCTAATAGCCAATGCCACTGCAAATGTTGGAAGATATTGCTTAGTAGCCTAAAAAGATGTTTATATTTCATTCCCAGATTCAGTCTGAAGTGTCACTCTGCCTAGATATGTACCTGAAGTTTGACACAGCCTCTTGCTGCAGGGATGCCCAATAAATCCTTACGCATAGGTGTCTTTCCTGCTTTGTCTGCAGTTAAAGATGCTTCTGGGCAAGGCTGCTTGTGAAAGTACATAACTGCGGGTTCACACGTCCGGTGATGGTGCATCATGGCAGCCTCTTCTCACCTGTACTGCTGTGGTTCCTGAGCTCTGCAAGAGCAGGTCATCTCACCCCATCTTATAGGGGGACATTGCTCACAGTCCTTGAACTACAAAACCTTTTAAGTCAGGGACCAAAATATTTTGTTCTCTAATGAGCTTCACACATACGCTTATATCCTACATACGGTCATTTACAAGACTGACTCATGTTTTACAAATTATATGAACTTCCAAGTATACTTAAATTTGAAAAAATTAGTTAATGCAAATATATACAAGGAACAAAATCTGATTTCAATTAACATCATAATCCATGTAATAGAACAGTATGTGGTTCTGACTTTCCAAATCTCAGCTTCCAAGGTATTCAAAAATTAATGTCAAAGTCAGTAGAAAGCCTCTACGTAGAGCATAGTATTAATTCTTCATGTCTGTTTAATTTTATTTCATTTAGACTTGAAAGATATTCTCTCTTACCTGCATGAGTTCAGATATCTTCCCTGATCAGCCATGAATGGGAATCACATCACTGTGTCCTCATATATTATAACTCAAAGGAGAACACTCAGGGAAAACAGCCAGAGAAATTCAGGCCAAACCATGTCGTGAGTTGTGTAAAAGTTCTTGTCCTTTCCACTGGTCCGACCTTTTCCACTATGTGCTGTTTGAGGCACTTTAATCAGTGGATTTAGAATTCACTGTATAATGCAGCTCTTCTTTTTCAGACAGCAAAAGTGTTCTTAACCTTCTCTTGTGAGTCGGAATTTGGCCAATGTAGGAAGCTCCCCAAGTTTGTGGCTTCAGTCCCAATGTCTCACACTGTGAGTGATTTGCAGTCGATTTTGATGGGATGAGACACAGACCTTGAAGCAGCTCCATTTGTTTTATTGATTTGTTGATAAGTAGAAGATACTAATTGAAATACTGAAAGTGCTAATCACTATTGCTGTGTACAGTTACCTGTGGGCAGGGAGGATAATAGTTATTCCTTCCAGAGTCTCGTTTCCGAGGATGTGAAGAAAATCCCCCTGTCTGAAGTGGTGTTATGGTCAGGTAACCACAGTTTCCACGGGAAGAAAGTGGCCAGAGAGATGTAAATGTTCACAGGAGCTCCTCAGGGGTTTGCTAAGACCCTGATTTCAGGGGTAATTCTGAAAATAAGTTTCACGAAGGCATGCCTGCTATCTAGAAGAAACATGTCTTCCTGTTTCTTAGATTTGTTTGTGTTGTGATATGTGAGTTGTTGCCATTTTATCTGGCAATGGCATTGATACGTGTTAGGTAATTGTGTGTCAGGGCACTGTGAGGGTTGAGGTCTCCCTGGGGTCAAGGAATGCTCCCCAGGCGGTGGCAGGGTAGGACCTGGCAGCTGGCACAGCCCATTCCACCCCAGCCAGGGAGCAGGTCAGGCAGGGGGCAGCATTGGGCACCTCCCTGGGGACTGGGATGGGCTGAGGACAAGCTGGTAACATGAGTCACGACGAGAAACATGTCATGGGGGGAAAGGGAGTGTGTGGTCAGGGCCCTTACAGACGTCATTGAACGGAATGGTTAAACCTCGAGGGCTTCTTTTGCTCATGGCTAATCTAACCAGTGATTTGTAATCATCTGTGGTAGGTCACTGCTAATACAGAGTAAACGTTTTTACTTTTTTATGCATTTGAGAGCATTTTGAAATTAAACCTCCTTGCTTCTATTATTTCTCTTTCTTTTGTGTGGAATAATTATTTGGCATTATCCTGAATACGTGAATGTCACATACAAGATATTTCGTGCACTTGTAAATTCATCAGGCATTTTCTTGGCACCTCAGTGTTCCATTGATGCAGCTGGTACTTTGCACTCTTCATTTTAAAAAAAACCCCAATATCTTGCTAAATTACATGAAGTCTAATTTGGCCTTTACCTCTGTACAGCTACAAGCGGCGGTATAACCACCCTTTCCCGGTCCCGAAGTAGGAATGAATGTGGAAGAGAGCAAATGCATAAAATCCTCAAAGCTCTTGGGTTTATATCTTCCAAGATCAAAGAGCTAATCATAATGAATTAACTCCTTTATCATGAGCAGTAGGTCTTCATTCTGGCCACAGTTCAAGAAAATAATCACGGTCAGGAAGTCTGAGTACTTAAGACCCTATTTATATCTAGGTATGCAGGTGACAGCAAAGGTATGGGCAGGTCATTGCTGTGATTGCAGTGCAGTGGCACAGTGTGAGGGATGGTTACAGATGCACTGTCCCCTCCAGACAGCGCTTGTCCGCGCTGGTGGTGACTTCTGCTGTCCCCCACCATGTGCTCAGGTTTTTGTCAAGCAGGGTGCATTCATGTATTTTAAAGAAGATGTAAATGTGAGATGTGTTTGTGGCCATCAGAACCAGAAGGGCAGAGAGGAGCCTTGAAAGGAGGGCAGAAGCTTTGCAAGAGAAGCAGTTGGTGACAGAGGATAGATTTTGGCAAGAATGATGGAAAGGGGGAATGTCACAAAAAGGAGCAGGGCAGTGTAGGAAGAAAAAGCTTTATATCACGCAGCCTGGGTTGCTGGGCCCCTGAAAAGCTGCTTCTCTAGTTTCCTGCCACCAGGCTGTGGGAATTCTGCTCTCTCCCTACAGGGGTGTTTATTGTTATCCCCTACATCTGGCAATGGAAACCCCATTGCTTTAGTTCTACAGCTGAACCTGCAGGAGAAGAGGAGGTTGAGGCGAGACCTTATCACTCTCTACAACTACCTGAAAGGAGGTTGTAGCGAGGTGGGGGTCAATCTCTTCTCCCAAGTAACAAGCGATAGGACAAGAGGAAATGGCCTCAAGTTGTGCCAAGGGAGGTTTAGGTTGGATATTAGGAAAAACTTCTTTACCGAAAGGGTTATCAAGCGTTGGAACAGGCTGCCCAGGGAGGTGGTGGAATCGCCGTCCCTGGAGGTATTTAAAAGACAGGTAGACGTGGCTCTGAGGGACATGTTTTAGGGGTGTTTTTGGACTTGATGATCTTGAAGGTCTCTTCCAATCCAAGTGATTCTATGATTCTATGATTTCTGTATGCTCAGAAGTGATAAGTGGTGGAAAGGGGGCTGAGGCAGCCCAAAAGGGAAAGTGAAGCAGTCCTGAACACTGTAGTGAGTTCTTGTGAGAGATTAGTGCCCACCTTGGTGACTATTTAAGTTCACAGAAAATATATGCTTCCCAGCTGACCACTGTACTGGGACTGCAGTCATGACCCAAACTGGAGGTGGGAGCGCCTCGGCGATGGGGCAGTCGTGACCGCCCTGTGCCAAGCAGTGGGGTGCCGGCGTGGGCTCATGCGCATAGGCTGGGACTGGAGTTCCTTCATTCCGCCAGTAAATCAAAGCCTATCACAACTTGATTCAAAGCACTCTTAAATAAATGAGCCTTTCAGCTGATGTCAATAGGATTTTTAGTCTCTTTCCCATTCCTCAGCATCCTTGCATCCCCAGAGAATATAATCAAGCACGGGAGACTGTAACAATCAGGGCTCAGGATTATGTAGCATCCAGGCACAGCCTTGAGGAGTCATGTTTGCTGACATTAAGTTGACTACAGCTTTATGGTCATTTTACACATGACAGCATGTCAGCTGTGTAAACCTCGCTGGAACAGGAGATTGCCTACGACTAGCTGCTGTGAAATTGAAATGATTTGTCTGGGCCTACGTGGACTGAAAATGATGGCTATTGTTTGTTAGTCATTGCAATTTCTCAAGCTCCTTTTCTAATTCAGTGTAATTTTGTAGTGGAGACAAGGCATTAAAGGGGTTCATAATGCAGGTGCGTGCCAGACCCCCACTTCATCAGTGCCTCCCATTGGCTTCCTGTCAGATTTAATGGGCTTCACCTTGAAAGCACTGGATCATACTGTATTTTCCTAACTTCAGTAGAATATATTCCAAGGGAAATCTGCACTGTTGCAGAGGGAAGTATTACTCAAGGTCACTTATGGTAACAGAAGTGAGCTCTAACTGATGTGATTTCTGTGAACAGCCTGTGGATTAAGGTACCATTTGGTGTAACCACGCGTAATGTACCATTTAGTGTAGAGTTTGAGCCCATGGATTCCTGTGCTATTGGTGTAACTGTATAGATAGTGATGCGTGTGCTAGTCTGCACCTTGAACCAAAGCAATTTTGTAAATAGTGATTACTCCTGTTCTCATTCTCAGGCTTAACAAAGCTATATAAAGTTTGTGGTGCAAACAACAGGATAATGGTTTGAGTACAGCTTTTGAACATAGTTCTGTACAACTCAGCTGTATTTTGCTTTAGATTAAAATAGAAAAATTGAAAATATTTCAGCCTATTCTTTTTGACAAAAGCTACAGAGTTCCTATATGTTCTGTAACCGACCACTCTGTGTGTGACAAGGAAAACAGAAATGCTCTATTTTAAGTTTTTGTGATACTCTATTTCAGGTGACTTGAACTTCAATAAAGATTGGGATAAATACACTTTATGCAACACCACATCGTAGTACAGAACATTATATAAGAGAAAAGGAATAAAGAGTCCCACTGAAAAGCTGCTGGTGTCAAATAATCATTTATTCTGCTGCTGTTGACTTGCCCCTGTCTAAATGACAGGGGCTTAGCTAGCAACAGGAAACAATATTGCAACAAATGCTTGTGAAACCGTGAATAATTCTTCTCACATCAAAAGCCTATGTGGAATTGTGTGCTTTTGGCTTTAGTGTTCTTTTTTTCTCACACATACAGAAACAATAAATGAGGAAATATTTATGCTTATCAAGAAAGAAGGCTACTTTTTACAAACCTCCTTCCCCAGCACATCAATGGATCTTAAACTGCATGTCTGAAGTTTGGGTGAACTTCAGGGTTGATGTCACATATCGTGCTCAAAAGCTTTTTCATCATGCTCTCCATGTTCTTATGGTAACTGCTGGTGAGGTTTCGGACGGTTTCCTTTGTTTGTTCTTCTATTTTAACAGAGAGGTTACCTTGGGAGCCCATTACCTGGAAAGCAAAAATCTTCTGAGCAAAATAAAGCTTTAAATATGACTATGTTTATTGCGCTTTTCTTCATCATCTAGCATAAACATAACGCAAACATGTTGCAGTGCTTCCTAACAGTAAGGGTATGATCTAGGTTGAACTGTACACATAAAAACAGGATTAAAGGGAACTCTTTCATATGCTCATTAGCAATGGGATTTCCCCCATGTAACGAAAGTTTCCCAGCTCACTGTGCGAACAACATTGTACGTGTTTTGTCTTTTATATCGGTCATTTTAATTTGTTTTCTATTTTAATGACTAGTAGACTAAGTTCTAGCACCAGTGTGCTTCGTTTGGCCTCACTGAGAGGGAATGTGAGCACAGCTAAGGAGCAAAACATGGCAAAGCCTTCCTGACAATGCGTAATTACATTTTCAGAGTACTTGAAATATCTTCAGCAGTTATTGATGTATAACCCTCAACAGGCCTCAGACAAGGTCTTTTAATGTTACATTTTCTTATCTGGCAAAATACCAGACAGCTTCTGGCACAGTTAATATCAGGACATTCGCTTAGAATTTAATTGACTCTAGACTCGCTGAACATTTTAGCAAGGTTATGTTATAAACAGATGCACAAGTTCCAAATCTGTGACTTTGCTCCCTCCTCCCCCACTGGCCCAACATCCCTTGAATTCTTCCCTTATGGAAAAGTCCTTCATAAACCGTCAGAGAAATTGGTTTCCAGCTAAAGAATTCCGTGGGGGAGAGCAGAAGACACTTCTGCACAATGACAGAGTAAGAAAGGAATAAGTAACTTATTCTTCTTGTTCCTGCCATGGTTCTTTGGGGTGGACTTGTAGCTGAAGCTAACCTGTGATGTTAGTGAGGTACCTAAAGGATGACCAGAAACAAAGGAGGAGCCAATAGCTTTATTTTCCACATGATTCAGACCAACTTAGTCCTTACAAGAAGGAAAAGCAGCTGAGTTAAGGTCTTTTTCACAAATTACGTTTGCAATTCTATTTATCAGTACCTGGCAACGTAGTAAGAAATTTTTCTGTAATCCAGATGCAAATCACTTTCTGGCTTGGAAGAAATACAGGATGTAGAATGAATTGTAAATATCAGGAAAAGATTATAGTTTTCCACAGTAACTATTTTTAGCTGGCATTATATTTTAGCTTTTAGACAAGTTGCAGGGGTCTCGTGTGAGAAAGGTTGTACAGCTTAGACCAAATTTATGAAGCTGATTTTTCCACTGGGGAAAATAACTTTGTAAAGATCCCAGATGGTTGCATGTTATCCAGCTACTAAATGTTTTTGAAAAACCTCAAGGAAGGTATTATAATTTTAAGAAGAGTCTCTGTAGACTGGGAACCTGCTCTCTCAGTTTATGCTGATACCGTAACTTGAGATAGTTACAAGATATCAACTTGAGATAGTTGAGTCTTCCTCTTCTATGTATTTTTGCCCCTTTTCTGCTTCTGAATTTGAAGACCTTTTACTTATCAGAATGAAGACAATGCTCTGCTTAGTCCATTTCTGCTGACCTTGAAGGTCTATTTTGCCCATACTGATTTTATGCTAATGTCATTCCAAAGTCGCTACAATGTTACATCAACTTGGAAGCCACAAAATTCCGAACTAGACTGCACATCCCCAGAGTTCAGTGATCTCAGACCCTGAGTACAAACACCGCAAGCACTAGCAAAGGTGATTTGAGATCTGGGCTTGAGTTTTGTATATTTTAAAAAAAGATCTTGCATATTGTCACTAACCTCAAATTAATCATTATTTTCTGTTGCTGCTCTTGTTCGTTCTGGACTGATGTGGAACATCTCGTACTACAAGAAAATTTACCCCAGTTTGGATACAGCAACATGAAGTAAGAGGAGGAATAGCATTAAATGAGACTGTGGTAAAGAATTAAAAATACTTGTGTCTGAACACCTGAGCCAGTAAAAACTGAACTGGGAATCAGACTTCCCTCTGCACTGGCATAGCTGGAACTCCTGACTGCCTTCCAGGCACAGGTTAATAATGATGACATTTGTCTGGGTAGATAAATGTTCGACATAATGGGGTCAGGGAATGCGAGGGAAGACTGCAATGATCTTGTACAACATGCTGTCATTTGAGGAGCAATATGTGCTCTGTCCTGCTTGTGTGAAATGTTCTGTCGACAAACAGGGACCTTTCCCCCCAGCTTTGTCTGTGAAGAAAAAACTGAGTTCACACCAAAGCACCTTCTTTTCTCTTCTGCTGTTTCAGACCTAAAACAAGAAGTCTGGCTTGAGTGAAAAGGTGGACAAATTTTAGAGGTGTTTTTACTTTATTTTAGTGTCAGTAAATATCTGAAATTGTACATATGACACAATTCTACCTGGCCTGGCTCTGTGACAGCATGTCTGGGGGCTGGCAGTGAATGTTAGAGATTTTGTGTGCGTATCTGTTCCTAAGGCTTGTGATCTCTGCTGGAAAATGTTTTATGTGAAGTGTGACTGAAATGACAGGTTTGTAAAGCAGTTTTTGTTTGACCTCTTTGGCTTTTTTTTGTGGCTGCTTTTCAACATGTAGTTTCTTTGCCTTTGCACAAAACAAGCAGGGGAAAAAACAAGAACAAAAACGTAAGAAGGAGGTCACCAAGTAAAAAGAGAATGGTTTGTGAAGTTTCATGAAAATACTAGAGAAAACTGCAAGATGGCATAAATTTTTAAAATGTACTATAATTCAGATATGAAAATATCAGCCAGACCACTTTTATTATGAAAACACAGTGAAAAACTCCGAAGTTTTCTCATTTCAGTTCATCATAGGTGCAGTCTTGTATGTAGTCAAAAAAGTCAACGAAAGTGGAACAGAAATGGAAAGAAATATTCTAAATCTTTGCTTTTACTGAAACATCCACCTTACTGAAACTTCCAGTTTCTAGACAGGAATGAGGTCTGTCTGGAGTTAAAGAAAAAGGACCCAAAGGTATTTTTCCTTAAGGGAGATACATCTTCAAAGGACAAGCATGAACCAAATACAGAATGTGGAAAATTTTAGTGGTGAAAGTCCACAACACCTTCTGGAAATGCTTTCAAAGCCTGTGAAGAAGTCAGAGTGAAGCATATACACATCATAGGTGATATCTCTGTGTTTAATCAGCATGATCACGTTGGTTTGCAGAAGTGACCATGTAACTCTAAAGCAATTTGATTTACTGTTGAGCAGATCGACACTACAAAAGAACATCTGCAGGTTTCTTACTTACATTTGTTTGCTTGTTCCTAAATTCCTTCTCCCTCTGTAACCGGTAGTGGTCTATCTCGGCTATGGCTTCTTCTTTGGCCTGCTTCAGCCTCTTTCCCTTTCCTAATCGGGCAAGAAACGGGTTTGCTTCACACAGGTCACTGGATCCCAAAAGATGCGTCTCTCTAAATCAGGGGTATTTTACATGGCATAGGAAAATGGACAAAGCTTCAAGCAAAGTCAGCTGCAGCTTTATTTACACAAGAATGGTCAGAAGAGCTGAAGTGATTTAGGTAGGGTACTTTTTGATTGAAAGCCAGTCACACAAATACCCAGCTTCTGAGACCAACTCTCCGTTCGAAAGCACACATCAGATGAAAAGCTTGTTGGTTTGCTAACAACACAAGTCTTTTTGCAACTACACATTTTCTCGTGACACAAATGCTTTTTTTTTTTTTTTAATCACAGCTTGGTGTTTAAATAAATATCTATCTTTCCTTCATCAGCAATAGTAGCAGCCAGATAACAGATTTTAGTTGTCACTGATGGGAAAAGACGTTATTCTCTAAGATTTGCTGTACTGATTGGTTGCCAGCATCCCTTCATCCCACACCAACTGGATTCTGCTTAGAGCTGGCAGATTTCCAAAGTACTACAAGATATGTCTTAACTACTACCAAACTGAGTTGCAACCTTCAGGCTTTGTCCTCTTCTCCCCCACCCTTTCACCTAGCATTTGTTGGAGGCAGAGGTGAGTGATTGAGAGAAAAAGGTGGTCAATGGTATTCCCTACCAATGCGTAGGAAATGTGAAAGTGATTAAAAATCTTTTACGTGAAGCAAGTGTTGAATGTGTCACAACCACCCCAGGGTTCATTTCTGTCTGCTTGTTTTGTATAAAGTCAGTAAAGTTGCATGGATCTCCACAGGACTCTGCTACACTACTTTGTGGGGGGAAAGTCACTTTCTAACTGATGGGGCTGTAAACGTCTTGCATTGAAAGTTGGTATGTTATATTTGAGACACCTGGGCTAGTGCTGATTTTTGGGGTCTCTTCCTGCTTTACAGCTAGAATTTTATGAGTGGAAGGGGATAAGCTTGCTCCCTTTTCTTAATGGGAGAAACGTCTTTGGCTGAAAAAGCTGTTGCTCGGTTGCTTAAATTAGGATATCGCAAGAACTAGATAGTGGAGGCTGGGCAACTGAAAAAGGCATCTTGATCTGCTGTGTGAAACATCCATCTATTTACTGCAACTGTGTACTTAACATCACTGAGCAATATGAATACTTTTGTAAGGTTGGGTTTTTTTTTTTCCTTTCAATTCAAGCATGAAAATTGAAAACAGTACTTTTTCCGAAATCCTAAGGAACATTCTCCAACTAGGCAAAAAAGATGAGTGTTAGTAATTTTGATTTATTTTTCTCCAGGCTGCTACATTGGATTCGTTACACCTGTGCTGGGCTTCTGAAGCCTTAACAGGTGTGGCATATAGCAATTTGCTTCCACTGAACATGGCACAATGAGGAAGCTGAATCTTAGGAGGAAGACCGTTGTTTTTGATACATCTGAGATTCAACAAAAGCCTGGGTAAAATGCCTGATCTAGCAGTAAATTATTTGCCTAGCTGATGGCTCCTTCTGAAGTCCTATCTGCAGATGGTAAGTAGAAGCAGAGAGATGTCCGAAATGTGAATTTCTTTTTACTTGATTCCTCGGCTGTTTGATTTTTGTGGATGCGCTTATTGTGGGACCTGGGGTGTGTATAAAGACTTTTTACAGGAAGGACCAACCTGGTGAGGAACTAGATAGCTTTACTGACTCTCAGTTCCACCAGTGCAGTGCTTTCTCGGGTAGTTAATTATATTTTCGTAGTCCTTCTGCCATTGAGGCACTGTGCTTATGTACGAAGGGGCAGAGAGGCAGTTTAAAACCTAGCGTGGGCTTTCATGGAGTTTGTGTTTTATAAGGGCTGATTCCCTCAGCTTCTGCCACTTGGTGTATGAAGTCTTGGGACCAGTATGTGTGAACCGGCAAATTTGTGTAAGAGCCTGACCTCAGTCTGGGCAACAAAATTTGAAAGCAGGTTTAGGTCTCCTGTGTTCTCCCCTCCAAATTTGGAGCTGATCAGCCTTTTAAAGACGTTTCCTCTAGGAGAAGAGCTGTGGGGTGATTTCGCTGGAGTTGGAAGTCGGGGGGAGTGACTACAACAAATCTCTGCCAATTTTACCAGCTGAAGAACTGGATCTCTATAGCAAATTAAATTATTTCAAAATCAGCGGGATTTTAATCTCAAATTCCATCTGGGGGGCCATCTGTAGTAAATATGTTGCATATTTGGCCACCGGTTAGATAAATAAATCCATTTAAAATGAACAAAATAGAAAGAGATTAACTGTAAAACAACAGTTCATTTGCCTCTGACAATGTAGCTGGTGAACCAAAAAGTATATATATACATACATGTCAGCTCTTGACAGTGCACTGGAGTAAGCACAATACATAGGGAGTCACTGTAGGGTGGCAGCCATTTCATTTTTTCATGATGCCTTTAGGACTGGCACAGCAGGAACCTGCTGCTTCCTGTTTAATTAAGTGGAAAAGCTGTGAGTAAATTACTGCTAGTTCAACAACGTTGTGGACAGAATCGGCAACTGCCAACATATGCGATAGTGCATATGCTGCACCTGATTAAGTTAAGCAGAAACTAGAGCTTAACGTGCTGTTTCACTAGAGACAACCCAAAATTAATTAATCGGTCTGTTATTAACCACTTGTCTGCTACCTTAGTTGTGCGACACGGGATTGCCTTTTCAAAGTCTTACTGATCTTCTGGATGGGATTCTCTGCAGAGCACAGCCGAGCTGAAATCAAACCTTAAGCGCTGAAGGGTGGCAGAGCACGGAAATTCATCCAAGATCATGCAAAAAGTGGGCAAGAAATACAGGAGGATGGGCAAATCAGCCTGTCCCAATGACTTTTCCTCTAGGATCGTAAAGGTGAGGTACAGACCATTCCAAGTTTGAAGAGACTTTTGCTCCAAAGAGAATGGGGCCAAGATTATTGCTGCCCCTTTGTCCCTCCTTCCCATCCTTGAAGATGGGGAGCAGCAAAGCAGATGTGCTTTGCTTGGTTCCCTTGTCCACGATGACGGGAGCTGACAGCGTATTAATTTCTAAGCATCATGTTAAATTGGCCATATCTTAACCAACTTTCCTGTAACAAGTCAGCCCTGTATTAGATTTGCTTATCTAAGCTGGGAAGGCATTATTAGCGTGGAGAAAAGTTGTTTTCTTCTTTTGAGGTATTTCTGTGATGTTATTGAAATACCTAGATTTGGTTTGATGCAAAAGAACTGCTGAGGTTTTTCACGTTGTTGAGGGTTGTTAGATGTTGCAAGAAAAAGACAGTAGAAAGTAAAAATGTTGCATTCAAGTTTGTTCGAACACTGTTATCCTACTTTCCAAAAACTGCCACATTAAAACTGGCTTTCTGTTTTCAAACATCTCACCTAGGCTTCTAGATTAATTTCTGCATAGAAATCATGTCTTTTGAAGAAGCTGCCAAAAATTAATCATATTTTCTTTAAATAAGACCATTTCAGTTGTTTTCGATAGTACTACATTTTCTGTAAAATGAAATTTAGGTATGCTCATTTTGAGAGGACTATTTTGCACTTTTAATAAAATACAATAGAAGCAGCTGATCAGTATGTATAGCTTTTTCAGTGGATATTATCCAAGAGAGTGCCATGGATATAATTCTGTTTACAATATCTTATTTGATTAACATTTGTTTTTAATCCCATTTCTTGAAATTTTTCATCTGAGTTTCAATTTTATTAGGCACTAGAAATTCAAGCCAAGATATAAAAATCTTTAGGAAAACAAATTTTGCTCTACCCAGTGCTCATGACAGATTTCTTTCACTGGCTTTACCCAAAAGGATTTTCAGGAATTGATGTCTTGGCTCTGACAATGCTTAGTTATTTCTGGGATCCGAATTATGCTTAAAGCAAAAATGATAGATAAAGCAGTTCTATGCATAAAAGGCCAAAGGATTACAGATCGTTTTGGTTTGTGTTTCATCAGTTTAATAGTTTCAGCCTTGCATGTGTGCATTTACCAACAAACTATTAATAATTTGTCAGGTATGAATGACATCAGCCAACAATACAGTGAAGATATTGCAAGCCAGAATAAAGGGTATTGAGCAAGAAGTATGAAAAAGCATGAACAGGGGAGATCTAGCGCTATATTATTTGATTTGTTTCATGTTTATAAGTATAGTTTTATTTATTTGCTAATTTTTCAGTTATCCAAAGTAGCTTCTGCATTACAAACAGCTGCACATATGTCAGCAAAAACTCGGCCCATTATCTGTTTATATACAATATTATGTGTGTTCACGCTACATTTTGATCTGGTTATGTGAGTATCAACTGTAAACACGGAAGGGTTTGCATAAGAGTAGTTTTGCTTATCACATTTCCTTGAAAATGGCTTTTTCCTGGTTGTGTCCCCTGAAAGATCTGCCTTTCATTGCTCTCAAGTTACAAGGTAAATAGAATAGATGGGTTCATTTGTACAGTGGTGCTGTGCCGTGGCTGTTTGTGGTGACAAAGGAGGTCATAGGTATGGTTCAGCAGGGAGGGGACTTGAATTAGGACTCGTTATGCGGGTTAATTACTTTCACTTGCAGCCTGGATCTGCAGAGTGCCAGGCCCCAAGCAGAAGCTGCTGATCTGAACTGGTACCAGGTGGATCTGGGCTGGTGTTTCCCGGGGTGAAGCAGCATGTCCTCACCTTGTTTCTCCTCATTGTGTGCGCACAGGTTAACTAGATGTACTGGATATATTGGTTGCCTTTTCTGTATTCCCTTTTATTTTAGTTTTTATGCTCAGAGACAAGCTGTGCAATCCTTTTTGCTGATCTAACTGCAGAATCACTCTGGGGAGGAGACTATTTGAGTTATTCTCCCCATCCCTGCAAGTGTTCAAGGCCAGGTTGGATGAGGTCTAGTAGGAGGCCTCCTTGCCCATGGCAGGGGGGTTGGAACTACATGACCTTTAAGGTCCCTTCCAACCTAAACCATTCTATGATTCTGACATGGCATAACTGGATTTGGTATGAGAATAATCCCTTTTGGCCTTGTCCCAGAGTGTTTAAGTTAGGCTGGTATAGCTGCATATCTAAGGTGGTGTAGTGACATTGCTATGAAAAATTTTGAAATTAAGGGCAACATGGAAATTTTAAAGTTTTTGTAGATTCACTGCAAACCTATTGTCATGTTGCATATAATGATGATTTTATAGGTATAATTATTTTGTTAAATTAGCTGTAATACTTGGTTTAGCACAAAATTCAGGGTGGAGTAGTCCTTCGAGGAAACTGAATCTGAAACATTAAGGCCTGACTCTGCTCATATGATCCATGAGATCTGAAATTCACAAGAGCTTTGCTGTTCACACCCTAGTAGAAACTGCTGGCAGTATTTAACGTGAACAAAAAGATGCACCAAAGTCTTTAGGCTATAGATGAATATACCATGTCAGCAGTTATTTGAACTTTTTGCGCTTGATTGGAATAAAATCTCTTAGAAATATTTGAGGCTCTTTACAGGATTGTACAGAGCCCCTGAGGCTGAAGGGGCCTCTGGGGTCCACTCCAATGCCCTGCTCAGAGCAGGTTTGGGAAGGGCAGCTTGATTGGGGCCATATCCAGTGGGTTTTAAATGTCTTGGGATAGAGACTCCACAGCCTCTCTGGGCAGCCTGTTCCTGCGTTTGACCTCCCTTAGAGTTATAGAGTTGTTTTCTTATGTTTAAATTTATGCCATTGTCTCTTGCCCTTTCAGTGGATACCACTGGCATCTGGTTGTCTTTTTACCCCTCTCCTATCTTTTTTCTTTTCTTTTTTTTTTTAAGATTTTTATGTATGAGACATCTTTATTTTCCTTCATAATTTTATTAAAGCCAAGTATTTTTTACCTTTATAAGAGAAGAAAGTAATACTGATTAAATATTTTTACTGTAAATATTTTTGCTGATAGCAAAATTCTTAACAGCTGTTTTTCTGTAGTTGCTGAATTACTTCTAATTCAACACTAATACGCTGGTAGGTGTAGGCAGTGGTTTAAGTCAAGTTTCTGACTCAGAGGTGTCTGTAAGAAGCCCAGTACTTATCACAAACACTCTGTGGGGCTGAGGTGATGAGAGGGAAATGTGCTTTTTGCAGAGCTGAGTAAATGCACCTGTAACCACAACTGGATTCTGCAAGACACTTATCGTCAGTTGTGACTTGTATGTTATAATGATGCTTTTTCACTTTTTGAGTTTCTTGATTTATGAAACCTCCTTTTAATTGGCTGGTTTAGAAAAAGCCAATCTGATTTTCTTTCTTTTTGGTTTTAAAAACAAAAGCAAAACAAACAAACAAAAATCAACCCCAAAACCAGAGGGTAATGAACATCAAGCTATCACAGCTAAAGCCCTGATCCTGCAGCCTGTGTTCAGACCAAATCCCCGCTCCCTCCACTGGGGCCTGTGGCTTTCCAGGTCATGCATCTTGTTACTCCTGGGAAGAGTGCATGTCCTCTGCTCTACATGAGAAAAACCATCCCACTGAGAGCACCTCATTTGGCTATATGAGGGTTGAATCACTTAATTATTCCTTGCTTTCAGGCTTTCAAACGCCTTTTTATGAACCTTCTCTTTTATGAAGATAGGAATTTCCGCCCCCCCCCCCCC
>VZSF01010834.1:252522-375078 GCA_013398295.1 Chionis minor | reverse complement strand
GGGGGGTAGAGGAGGGGGGGAGGCAAAAAAGCACACCGTAGTCTCTACAACTTTGAGGTTAATTTGTTACTTGACCATCAGTATGGCTGTGATTATTTCCTGTTCTCAGTGTATGGTGTGTTCACCCCAGCCATCAAGTAAGCTCCCACTCAGCAGTTTGCTCACCCCCCCCCAGTGGTGTAGGGAGGGGACTCAAAAGGGCAAAAGCGAGAAAACTTGTGGGTCAAAATAAAAACAGTTTAAAAAGTGAGGGGGAGGCATGGGGGAAGGCGAAGTGATGCAAAGGCAGGCACTCAACCCCTCCCACAAGCAGACCAATGCCCAATCNGCACAGCAGTCTGAATACCCTATGTTGAACACCTACCTGTAAACCAACTCATATTTCTTCCTAAATTTGGCCTGTGTCTAGATATGAGTAATTATGTTTGCAGCCATAGTTGGTTTGGCATTCAGAGAAAGCCAGTGTATTTAAAGATTTTTTTTTTTTTCTAAAAATGTCTTCAACTCCCAAGAGAAAAATTAAGAAAAAAAGTCTCCTTTTTTTCACTCCCCATGTGATAATTCAGGTAAGCNGGGGACTCAAAAGGGCAAAAGCGAGAAAACTTGTGGGTCAAAATAAAAACAGTTTAAAAAGTGAGGGGGAGGCATGGGGGAAGGCGAAGTGATGCAAAGGCAGGCACTCAACCCCTCCCACAAGCAGACCAATGCCCAATCAGCCTCCAAATAGTGGCTACTTTGGAAAAAAACAAATCCCTGGTTGTAGTGCTGAGTCTGGCATTGCGTGGCATGCAATAGCCCTTTGGTCAGTCTGGGTTGATGTCCTGGCTGTGTCCTCTCCCAGCCTCTTGCCCACTCCAGCCTGCTCTCAGGAGGTGCAAAGTGAGGAACAGAGAAAACCTTGACACCTTGCAAGCGCCTCAGCAACACCTAAGACATCAGTGTGCTAGCAACACAATTTTAATCACAAGCCCACAAAGTGTGGGCTGTGCTGAAGCAATTAACTCTATCCCCACCAGACCCAGCACGGGAGGTTTCATTTCAAACAATGTTTCCCCTTTTTTCTTTTCCCAGCGCAGCTATTTGCTGTCTTCTTTCCCTCCCTTCTGCACAAAGAGCATGCCTCTTCCCATATTACATCCTCTTGATGATTTTTAGTGTTGCTGCCTTCCCCCAAGAAAGTTTGCAGCCTCCTCAGTGTATGCGTGCAGGCTGGGAGGGGAAGTGGGGAGTCTTGTTAAGTATATTTTGAACAATGTAGGCTAACCAATGACTCGCATACATGTCACAGCTCAATGTTCACTTGAAGAAAACCAAATGTACTATATCAGAAAATTTCAGTGCTGTCTCAAATTAGACTTATCAAGATTAGTAAAGATACCACAAAGAAAATAATTCAACTTTGCAGCCTAGAGTCATCTGTACTGTACTCATGTCCTGCTGCTTTGTGTATAGCTTGAGGTTGTTTAACCAATTTGCTGCCTTTTGACAAAAATCTTAATTTTGTACTCAGTCATTTCATTGTATTTTATTCCAGCTCTGAGCAACACCAGCTTAAACTGAAAGTGAGTAAAAGGAATAAGAAGGATTTCTTTTCTTCTACTGAAAATACTAGTACTACAATAGGAAGAAGGAAAGGTTTGGTGGTGGCTTTTTTTTTTTTTTTTGAATGGTAAGACACAAAACCTGGGGTAGAAAAATGATGAATATCGGCAATCTGTCTTTAAGACCATAGTAGACGTTGCCTTAGTTAAGCTAGTCCCTGTAAAATTTCCTGACATTATTCCTGATACAATATAAGGAGAAAAACACCCCCATCAGCTTCATAACTGTAAAACCTGCTTTTGAATTAGTCTTCCTAAAACAAGAAACATGTACTTATGCTAGCACATGTGTATAAACACAAGCATGTGTTTGTGCATTGAGATTTAAAATCTGTATTTCTTCATTTTCCAGTGCCTTCTGGGATTTTTGGTTTAATACAAAAAATCCTTACTCTCCCTTCATAAAAGAATTGGAACATTAACTAACTTTAGCCTATTCACCACTTTACATCATGTCTCTGGTATTTCTGTTCTCTGTTTCTCTTGCTCCTCACGTGGTTGCAAGAGTAGCAAGTCTTGCATGTCAGGCAGTTCCTTATCTTAGAGGGGGAAGGACTTTTCTTGTTAAGCCATCATGCAGTAAAAGTACTTTTTTAAAAAAAGGGGTTTTAGCCAGTTCCTCGGTAACCCATGGAGGTGTGAGTTTTTCTTTGCAGAAAGTAATTCTGCTGATGAGGATCTCTGTATGCTTTATGTAAAGCGTTTGTCCCTCTTACAGGCTTGGAAAAAAAGGTTGTTGAAATTCACCATTGGTTTTGCTTTTCTTTTGAACACTTCATTTGCAAGTAATTTCAGAGCTTAGCTAAACTAAGCACAGTTATAGCACACTGAATGTGTCCTGACTTCTAGTGTCAGACTTGTTTCAAAGCTGGTTGATTTATGCTGCTCTGTGCAGAGCATAAAAAATGCAACCGTGTCTGTGTACAGCATACTTTGCATTTTCCTACTATGAGGTATTTTGCTGCTTTGTCCAGCCAGGACATCTATCTAAGGCCTTCCTGATAGATTTTTCTATATTTTCAGAGCTGCTACTGCAAAAATCACATCAGGCTGTTTTCTCTAAACCAGCTCTGGTGGATATTTTTGGGCAATAGTGCAATGCATAGTAGAATCATAGAATGGTCTAGGTTGGAAAGGGGGCCTTAAAGATCACCTAGTTCCAACCCCCCTGCCATGGGCAAGGACACCTCCCACTAGACCTGGTTGCTTAGAGCCTCATCCAACCTTGCCTTGAACACTTCCAGGGATGGGGCATCCACAGCTTCCCTGGGAACCTGTTCCAGTGCCTCACCACTCTCATACTGAAAAATTTCTTCCTGAGATCTAATCTAAATCTACCCTCTTCAGGTTGAAGCCATTACCCCTCGTCCCATTACTACATGCCCTTGTAAAAAGTCCCTCTCCATCTTTCCTGTAGGCCCCTTTCAGATACTGGAGGGCCACTTATAAGGTCTCCCTGGAGCCTTCTCTGC
The DNA here is from genome assembly GCA_013398295.1 of Chionis minor. Classification (NCBI taxonomy): domain Eukaryota; kingdom Metazoa; phylum Chordata; class Aves; order Charadriiformes; family Chionidae; genus Chionis; species Chionis minor. The sequence goes on along the minus strand of VZSF01010834.1, from coordinate 372,005 downwards.
TCCAGTATGAACAATCCCAACTCTCTCAGCCTGTTCTCATAGCAGAGGTGCTCTAACCAGTCAGCATTCCTAATCGAGTACTATCATTTTTAAATCATTACTTTATACATATAGTACTCTTCAGGATGCAATTACTGTGGCAGAACTTGTGGAGGAAAACATGGGAACCGCAGTCAGAGAGTTAGAGCTAGCTAATGCTTACAGCTGACAGGAAATCAGCACGGTGTGTGGGTGCGAGGCCTTCTGCGCTGAAGGTGTTCAAAGACAGGCAACAAAGCTGGTGAAGGGTCTGGAGCACAAATCTTATGAGGAGCATCTGAGGGAACCGGGATTGTTTAGCCTGGAAAAAAGGTGGAGGAGTGGAGACCTTATTGTGCTCTACAACTACCTGAGAGGAGGTTGTAGCGAAGTGGTTGTCGATCTCTTCTCGTAAGTAACAAGGGAAAGGATGAGAGAAAATGGCCTCAAGTTGCACTAGGGGAGGTTTAGGTTGGATATTAGGAAAAATTTCTTCAGTGAAAGTGTTATCAAACATTGGAACAGGCTGCCCAGGGAAGTGGTGGAATCGCCTTCCCTGGAGGTGTNGGAAAAAAGGTGGAGGAGTGGAGACCTTATTGTGCTCTACAACTACCTGAGAGGAGGTTGTAGCGAAGTGGTTGTCGATCTCTTCTCGTAAGTAACAAGGGAAAGGATGAGAGAAAATGGCCTCAAGTTGCACTAGGGGAGGTTTAGGTTGGATATTAGGAAAAATTTCTTCAGTGAAAGTGTTATCAAACATTGGAACAGGCTGCCCAGGGAAGTGGTGGAATCGCCTTCCCTGGAGGTGTTTGAAAGATGTGTAGATGTGGTACTTGGGGACATGGCTTAATGGTGGACTTGGCAGTGTTAACAGTTGGACTTGATGACCTTAAAGGTCTCTTCCAACCATAACTCCTCTGTGATTCTATGAAGCCAATGCCGCTGGATCCAAAGACGACCACATAGATTACCTGCTCTCAGTTAAACGCAGGAGATGACCAGTCTCACAGTAAAGCTTGGGGCCCAGCAGAGACCCTCCCTTCTCCTCGTGCTGCTTGTGCCTCCCACAGGCCAGTAGCCACCTGCTAGTCAGGCATCAAGCTGCTGAGCTAACGTGATGGGGAGGAGGATGTGAGGTGAGGGACCAAGACATGGGGTTATGAGCCTGTTCTGAGGGGGTGGGATTGGGATGGGAAGATGAAGCTAGTGGGCACCAGCTCCAGATTGGTGCTCTTGTAATAACTTTTCAGAGGAAAGGTGAGACTCAGCTCTAAACTTTGCTTTTGGCCCAGTGTTGTTTGAGATTGTCTTTTGTGTGGGATGGAAAATAACAGGAGTGGTTATCCAGAGATGGGTCAAAGATGATGTGTATCCGTGTCCCAGATGCACCAGAGACTTAAAAGATGCAATTCTAACAGGAGTTGTGCTTCTAATGGTGGATCTTGGAGCAGGGGCCACTATGGAAGAGCTCCTCATATGTATCCCTCACAGCTCCTATATGGAGATGTTGGTTCTGTATTTCTGTATTGCAAAGAAGCTTTATGGGTCAAACTTTGCCTGGGAGATGCAAGTAACAGAGAGGAACAAAGTATTGCACAGTAGGGAAATTTTTGGAAGTTCCTTGTCTACCCACAAGGAGTGTTTTCTGACCCTGTGGAGAGCCACGAGATTGCTGGTGTCATGCAGCTCTTTAAAGGGGAATGTCTGACCACTGATCTGTCATGAAGTAATCACAACAGCAAGGTGGATTACTTTTTTTTTTTTAAAAAAATTATATTTTTTAATATTATCATTAACTGCATACTAATGATGTTCCATTTTATACGAAAAATTTTCTCCAGTAAATGTACTGACGGAAAAGCTGCTGGAAATTATAATATAGGCAAAATAACTTGATTATTATTGATCAACCTATTATAGCACTGAACAGCTGCCTAATCAATCTTTGAGAAGATGAATTGGGCAGCTGCTGGAGAAAGAACTAGAATTAGACTACTATGAAAGCAGGAAACTATTTTTTGTATTTCTCTCTGAGGATATTGTGAATATTGCATTGCTCTTTTTTGACACTATGGGTAACAGCAGAAACAGCATGGATTAAACCTCCTCTCATAGAGCATGGCACCAGCTAGAATAGAAGTCTCTCAAAAGAAAAAAGAAAAAAATTATTGCTTTGAAAAACCTCAAAAGATACATTAAAAAAAGAAGCTTTGTGCTTATGTTAAGGTAACCCCTAATAAAAGGCTATGCAATATTGGCACTCAAAACCCTCTTGAAATCAAATTAAATCCATTGAAATTCTTAGTAAAGACCTAACAAGTAATAGCTTTTATTCTGTCGGAGTGCCCTACTGGATCTTTTCCTTCCAAGCTATCTGAGATCATCTTCTTAATAGCAGAGGTGATAGTAGAGATGTGTCCTAGAATTCAGAATATTACAACGGTTCAGCTGTCCATTTCACTTCTCCCCCTTTTCTAGGTAGGAGTGAAACACCTTATGCCAAAGTACTGAGAATCCCTGAAATTATTTTTTTTCTGCCTCTTGCTGGCCACTTGACAACTCCTTGCCTTCAGAACAAAACTGGCCCTGGCTTTATGAAATAACCTGTGATAGTACAGAGAGCAACGCCTGCATTTTGTAGGTGCCAGCGGCTCTATCTCAGTGTTGGATGTCCAGAGCCTCATGTTCAGTACGACCTTCAGTCAGGCTTCTGAATCCACCTGTACGTGTAACACTGCCAGCCCTTTTGCTTGCTCCTACAGCTGTGTTTCTATGAATCCCACCTGAGAAGGAGGGGAATAGAAAGGATGATGAAAAGACAAGGCTTTCACCTTGAGAGGTGGGGGTGAGGGGAAGCGTTCACCTACATACATCAAATAACTGTTGTGTTACAGTGTCAAGCTTTTTGGATGTTGTACAAACTGACTTTAATAGTGATAGTTTGATTTCTTTTTAAAAGTGCGTGTACTATATCCTATGTACTGCAGAAAAAACACCAAGAATGTGTGTTACTACACTGGGGACTGTTTTGAATTATTACAGGTAGAACTCTATAATTTCCCTGTAATTTCCCAGTATAAATTACCCACTCTCATTGTAATATCTTTGATATCAGTGTTTTCTTCTGACCCTCTCACGTTTCTGTTTTTGAAGTTCTACAGTATGTGAAATGCTTGTTATTACAGCAGTGATGATACTGAAGAAATAACAAGGCTCTATAGCATAGAAAGTTGTGTCAATAGGTATGTGAATTAAAGGGTGGGAGGAGAGCTGGCGGTAAGAAGTTCAGAAACCTGACGCTTTACAGTAACTTTGACTTCCTCTATACAAATTTTTGCTGTTTTGAAGTTTGCAGATTAAAAATATAAAGGGATGTCTTGGTTATGGGAACTTTCCCCCTCCCCAGACAGTATCTGATAGGCTTGTTACCAACAAACCAAAGGTTTGTGTGAAAATGTACTCGTGCCTGTGGCTAGATGTATGTTGTGCTGTTATTGGGCTCACAAATCGTAATAACATCTTAATGCATTCCCTTGTCAAAGAATCTGTGTTCGCTTTAGAAAACTGACCTGAAAAATAATTTTGCGAGGGGAGCCCTCAGAGTTCTCTGCAGGAACGCAACTTGAGCATGCTGAATCCTACCAGCATTTGAGGATGACTATCCTTCAGTTCCTTGTCTACCAGCAGTTTGCTTGAGCTCTGAAGGAGCAGATTAGTGGTGCAGCAAAGAGGTGTCCTCAGTACCCAGACGCAAGAACTATGGGTGCTGTGGCATGACAGGACCTCTACCACGCAGTCTATGGACTCAGTTAAATGTTTTCAGGCCTATGTTTTTCAGTCCTGTTACTAAGTCACAGCCTCTGCACAGAAACCTTGAAGTGGCAGACTTCGAAATTTGTGCAATCGATAGTCTAAGTGTTGGGAAGAGGCTGGAAGATTTAATTGCATTTACCGCAGTGATTACACAGGCTCTTAATGCTCCGAGTTTTAATAGAATGTGAGTGGAAGTAGGCTCTTTGTTCAGAGGAAACCCTCACATTACAAAGAATGTTTCCAAGCAGAAATATTTCAGAATCCCATAAGAATAGAATGACTTGGGGTGGGGGGAGAAAAGCAGTTAGAGTCACTCCAGAGTGGCATAAATGAAAATCTTTGCTTCACTTTTGAAATCATAAAGCAAAAAAATTTCTTCGTCATAGACTGTTCATTCCAGAGGCTGGATTATTTGGTCTTGTTGTTTGTTTTCTAGTGAAACGCCATAAAAATGGAAAGAATTTCTAACAGTTTTAGTATGGACTATGCCTAGGTCTCTCTCTAGCAGTGGTTGGTGTTGACTTTAAAGATCGTTACCTCCCTTTCCTTCTGCATAACATTTGATTATTGTATTGGGCTGTTATCTTGGATCATATGCCAGGTCTAAGAGATTAGTTTAGAAGGTCTTTTTTTGGTTGTGGGTGTGTGTGTGGGTTTGGTTTGTTTTTTTTTTCCCCCCTGCTGCATAGTTTGTGGTATCTTGAAACTCCTTTGCTGTCTTTATATTATTATCCATGGTACCATTATTGATAAAATAAAGGTATCAGAAATATATACATATTTTTTTGGAAACAAACAAACAAAAATACTGGAAATACTTGTATCTCCAAAACACCATATCAAATAGGCAGGAAATATCTATGTTTATCCAGAAATCAAAAGAGCAAATTGAAGTTTATAGCAAAAAAAGAAGAAAGAATAGTATTAATTATGGAGGACTGACTTTTCAGAAAAAAAAAAAAAAAAAATTAAGGTGCCCCAAACAAACTTCTTGCACAATTCTGCAAACTGCTTTCAGTTATAGCTCTGTATGCAAATCTATAAGCTCTAGATACTAAAAGAAAGCTGTATTCAGTTACTGCTTCATAACCATCAGAATTCGCCATCCAAGTGTCTGTAAGAAGCAATGTCACTTTGGAATCCTAGCATTTAGGATTTTAACAAGTTAACTTGTTAATTATGCAGAGAATAATTATGAGTTACTTATGTATGTAATCTTCTTAGCTATGTAGATATTTGCAACTACAGAACATTGATTTTTTTTTTTTTTTCCCATAGCTTTTGTATGCCGGACATGATACATAGAAAAATGGATTCCTGTATTTTTGTTTTTCAAATACACAACATATTTTTAAACAATATTAAGCTAGTGTAATTGATTTAGTGGGAACTGACTGATAGTTACTAATAGTTTAAAAATATTTAAGATAGTTTTAAAAATTAATCGAATTTTTAATTAATTAAAGATTCATGGTTACTAAAGAAATTGAATGGGAATGAATGCAGATATTCGGTAGCCTGATCTTACTTGTTAGGTGTCCTTGACACATTGGAAAGCATTGCCAGATTAAAATATAAAATACATTATTGTGTGCAGGCTGAATGATACTACTGTGTTTATAGTAGTGGGGAGAGATTCCCTTGATGAAGTCTAGAGACCTGCTGTACAAAAATATCAGAGACCTGTTCCATCATGTTTTGCGGTGTAGAATTTTTTTCAGTCCTTAATGGCAGCTCCAGATCAGGAAAGAGTTTTCAGTGACGGTTGGTGTGTACACATGTGTTGCGGATGGAGCAATGCACTTCACCGATAGAGAGAAGCAATGATACATTTATTGCTATAAAACAGGGATTTAACATAATTTGATTGTAAACGTGGCAGTGTTTTAACACAATTTGAGATGGCAAGGCACACTTGGTTATTTAATGCACAGGGGGCAGGGTCAGACAGAGCCATCAGGGAGACACTCCCATTGAGTCATGAGGTTCAGAAAGGACCCCCTTGCTTTCTAAACTCCTTCTCAGAGAGAATTCTAGGTGAGGCCGGATCCAATTCTAGTCCCAGACTTGGTCAACTGTTTATGTGTAAAGGGTTATATATGCTTAATCAATCCTCTGTACCACTTATCTCAGATTTCAAAGTTTAACATGTTATTAGTCAGTTACCAAGGATCTGTTGTGGCAAGGAATCTCTGAAATTTGAGGAGTAACCTTGAGGGCGTCCCTTCTCAAGGGTAGCTCCTGGTGTGCAGCCCAGGAGAGCTCAAAGGGCTCTTGGGCTTCTTGCTAGGTACAGGGGTAACATGATTGACCTGTAGTTGTATTTGTATATTGACCATAATACCAGCATTTCTCACATTAGTCCTTGGCTACTGTGTTGTTATCTGTCTCCCTGAAACCACCTTGAGCCTTGGGTGTTGCCATCACGACTACGTGCACCCGTTATGACCACCAGGGGTGGTTATTGCCTGCGCAGGGTTATGGGAGATAAAGGTCAGGTTGGCGTCTGGGGGGAGGAGCACACTGTCACAACAAGTTGGTGGTTTACACATGCATGCAGATGTTGGTGAAAACCTGTACCAGTCCTGCTCTGTGCTGTGAAAATAAAATCTCTCCCCCTCTCCCTGAAACATTTTAGGGCTAATTCTAGAGATAATGAGAAACATAAATGTGGGAGGCAGAAGGCAGAAGTATTTATGTATAAACCAGAAGGAAGGAGGGGGGGGAGAGAGTTTTTAAAAGAAAAACCAAAAATAAATGCAAAGATCACTTTGAATTCCCGAACTAGACACTACTGCTTATCTGTGTCTTTTATCTCTTCTGCCCTTCTCTTCCTGAAATATAGTTTTAATATGTTCACAAAGTTTATTTGAAACATGCATCAATAAGGGACTACAGAGGACTATCTCGGGGAAATATTAGCTAATGATACCAAAGAGTATGTCCGTTCAAATGTGTTATGACTAAAAATAAGAAGGGGTAGGCTTTTTAATCTGGATACCTATATGTGGAATGAAGTGTGTGTGTATACATGTGCATATATGTGTCTGTATAGATGCATAGAGATAGTTATATAAATGTCAACAATAGTGTGAAAATTTCAAAGCTTCTCAAATACACTGTAATAGATCTCTAGTGTTTATTGGGTGCATTTTAAATGCAGTTTTCCTTTCCATATGGACTGCATTTTCAAGCTCCTTTTCTTTCTGCCCTTCACCTCATTGGAGTATTCATTCTCTTTGTGCAGAAGACCAGCAGGAGGTCTGTAAAATGACTTTTTCTTAAAGTAAGGACTACAGGATTTGGCCTATAGTTTTAGTGTAGATGAAAGAAATAACGGATTTCTTTGAAAATACAAGGAAAATCGGGACCATTTTGTTCAGTACTACACCACTGTTTCCAGTAATTGCTTTGTACAGTTTGCAAGTCTTTCCACTTTATGTAAATACATTAACTTCTGAAAAAATCCCTTATAGCTGTGAGGTGGGGCCTTTTGAAGGAGGTGTTCTTTTGAAGGTTTGTGGGTCTCTTAAACACACATTTTTTCTTCAAAGTAAATCTTGTAGACTCCCTGTCACAAATCCTTCTTGTTAGGAATTCTGCTTGAAGAACTGTTTGAATTTCAATATCAAGTATTTCAAACAAATACATCTAATGCCTCAATACATTTTTCTTATGGTCAGTCAGTGGCCCTAAATAAGAAAGAGAATCACCGGTAATTTGAAATCTGTTCCTGGCAACCCTTTGAAGAAGAAAAAAAAAAAAAAATCTGAGGTTTTTATAGTTATTCCTGGAAACTAAGAAAGGGAAAGTAACTGTAAAATAAATGTTCAGTTTTTGAAGCTGTTGAAAACAAACCAAATCAGTCCCACAAAAAACCAACCAAACAAACACCCCAACCCCCCCCCCCAAACAATCCAAAAAAAAAAACCAACCCCAAACCAAATTTCAGAAACCAACTCCTCACCCCTTGGTGAGCACTTGATGAAACTCTTCTGGTTTGTATTTATGCAATGGTTTTACAGAGTTACAGGATAACCTAGGTTAGCAAAGCTCTCAGGACATTTTCTGCCTGTATCCCTTGCTTAGAGCAGGGTTTACTTCAATGCTAGTTGCTCACATCCTTTTCTAATTGAGTTTTGGCTCTGAGGATGGATGCTCCACAGCTGCTCAGGGCTGCTCATTCCATTGGATGACTGTCCTCATGAAATTTTGGCTCTTAGAGTCATAATTTTGCTCTATGCAATTGGTGCCTGTTGAAAAGCCTCAGCTTTTCATTTTGCACCTCTGAGAAGTGTTTGACTGTCTTCTCTAAAACCACCCACCAGCTACATGAAGACAGCAATAACATCCCCTTGAGCTTTTTTTTGGTCTAGACTGACAAACATAGTTTTCTCATTATCTGTTTCTTCATACTGTGCTCTGACTCCCTATACTTTTATAAATAAGACAAATAAGATGTGCAAAACTTTGTAAGAGAAAACAATGCAATAACATATAGATAGGTTTTTGTCTTGACTCCTAAATAGAGGAAATAATTCATTAGAAGCACGTCTGTCATTACCAGTTTAAGTTGTCAAGCAAATAAGTTGTACGTAATCTTTCTATAGTGAAATCCTATTCTGTCAGATTTTATTGACTGCAGGACAAGGGGTCTATTTTACACATGCAGGAGTGAGGGCATGAGGTTTTAAAGCATTTGCCTCTATTTCTTTCTGTAGTGAAGAATAGCTATTTTGTTTGATATAATTTTCAAAATTCCGATATGCTATAGTGCAAAGGTTTTGTAAGCTACAAATATGGAAAGAGAAAATATACTTTTAAAGTTTGGGTCTGGAGAAAAAGAATATCATAATCTCAAGAAAGCTTTGTGATAAAAGCTAGAAGTTTTGCTCAGTGTCTCTGTGCAGTTGTGGACATAAGGAAGTACCCACCTCATCTTGGATTTAAAGCTTTTAGCTACGAGACAGTTAGGGGAGCACACAGATTACTTGAAAGCTTGTCTGACTTAGGTTGAATTGTTGCAAAACTCCTACAGCTCAAGGACACCTTGTTGGTAAGAAAACCAGAAGTGAACTTGCTTCTTGAAGTCCAGCTTCATTTTTCGGCAGTGTCTTCAGAAAGGAGAGTCATAAATCTGGAATGTTATAAAATAATTTCCCATCATTCAAGGTCAAGCTATAAATCTAGGTTACCAGGTCTCTTGCTAGATATGTGATTTATCTGGTTCTTAGAGCTTAAAGCTTCCAAGAAGCGACCCCTTAAATGCTATCAACATTAATTTTAGCAGCAAACGTAAACATTAGCCTTGCTGAGCTGGGCAGTATGAGTTGCTTAAAACAAGTATATGATCAAAGTTTTTTGTGCAACATAGAACAAAAAAAAATGTTTCATGTTACACAAATATGGAACATGTAAAGGATCCCCTCAGCCTGATAACCCTTCCAGCTAAAAATGACAACTATTTTGCAACTTCATACATGTGTACGTACTCATGTACATGTTCCTATCTACAACCTACACACACACACTGAGAATCCTGCGTATCATTGCCCCTTTGGAACACTCCTTGGCACTTCCTAAATGCCTTTAGACCTGAGCATAGGGCACAATAACCTGACACCTAGATGGAGCTGGATATAGTGAAGTGCATTGTACCAGTGTTCATGCTTTCTCTGCTGAGATTATTACCAGCATCTTGCTTTCATCTGCAGGGCTCTAAGTGATCGCCACTTCTTACTTCATGATCTACTTTTCTCCTCTGCTCTCCTCCTCCCACTTCCTTCCCACGCACATTTGCATTTTTTACCCAGAACACGTGTGCTGCACAGTGTTGGATTAATCAAAGTGTGCATTTCCCTGAACAGTAGTATGGTTAGGGGACATCTGGTGAAAAAAGAAAGATACTGTCGGTGCTTGTCCCCAGCTAAGGAGAAGGACAACATAGCTCACTGCACTCGTAATGTAGTGTGTCTTCCAAAGTTGAAAATGTTCAGATTATTCCAAAGCATGCTGCAGAAATGGCTGCAAAGCGACAGCTCTGGCTTTCTAAACATAGAAAACCCAACCTCGTACCTCATTAGCTGGTAAGCTAAGGAGGAGATACTAGCAATTCTGTATACAATAGGTAGATCAAAATGTGTGGTTAAACTACAAGCCAAAACACACTGAGACACAACACATCCCATCGACTGTACTGCTGAAAAGGGCTATCTAATGGAGCATTTTGTTCCATACAACGTGTTCAAGTACTATCTTGTCAACTGGAAGCCATCAACAAACTGAAAGAGCAGCCGGGGGCCAGGCAGAGCAAGAGACGTCCTCTCAGCACTTGGACTAGACAGAATTTGAAATTTACGCACACTTCTGCAACCCTACCACTGCCCCAGAGCAGGGTTCGTTGGTCCTACAGGACCTGGGAGTCAGTGTCATGTATGCTTTAGTTCAGTGCAAACTTCAGAGCACCCAATATATCATGACAAGAGCTAAGAAACCAGCATATCAATTTAGAAGAACCTGAGGCACTGACTGAAAAAGTTTTGCTGAATCTTTAAAGTAGTCCTTAGATGAGAACTTGGGTAGTATTTATCTGTCGCTGTACTTTTCTACTTCCAGTAAGAAAGAGCTGGCTCCTGTGGCACTTCAGACACAAAGCCAGCTGATGACAAGGAGCTCGGTACTTGTGACGAACAAAATGAAATCTGACATATTAATTAGATTGTCCTCAAAGGACCAGCCTTTTCATCCAAACGATCTAAAGGTAAGAAGGCATGCACTGACATAAAAGGTTTCAATATTTTAAACTGAGGTTGGGGAGCAGGGGGCTATACATCAGCACTGCTGTTTTCAGCTTCCGGAGTATTTCTTAACTTCAGGGGCCCACAGTGGGCTGCATTAAAACGCCTTAGCTGATCTCCAGAAAGCCTGTCTTCAAAGAGATCTTGATAGTTGGACTCGATGATCTTAAAGGTCCCTTCCAACCTAGGTGATTCTATGATTCTACCGCCGAAATTACGCTTCACCTATGTAGCTTGGATTTTACTGAACTGGAAAAGAAGGTTATATTCAGGCTCTCAGTTCAGCATTTTGTAACTCTGCACCGTTATTGGGACTTGATAATTATCGTACAGGAACCAGAAAGTGAAACCAGCTTGGAAAGCTGAGAGCAGTATCGCTTTGCAGGCCAAGCTGAGGCAAAAGGAGAAAGCACCACTCAGGAGTTTTTATTGTTCTTTCAGTTATATCAGCTTCAGTTATAGCTTTTTTGGGCATAATAGTCTTAATCTGACAGTCTTGAAAACGCTGCTGCTGATCTTTCGTGGTGTAATTGGCAGTAAAGACATTAAATGCATCTAATGTTCCAATTGAACAAAACTTGCTTCCAATATGTAAACTATTGACAAACACAGCGTAAAAAGTATTATCAGCAATAAAGTAGTTTAAGTGGGTATTTGCTTGGATTCAAGATAGATAACCTATTTGACAGGACTTCTAGTTCCTGTTTTTCCTTTTGAGCTTTTACTTCATCAATAAGCAATTTTAAGAGGTTTTGAAGATTGGTATAGATAACTTATAAAACTGGATTTACACAATTTAACTATTGTAGATCATGTAAAACAAACTATTTTTTTTCCTTAATTAATTTGAATGTTAAAGCATAAAACTATTTAAAATAGGTAAGTAAGTAAAGATGCATGATCTTCAGAGAGTTCATGTGGTTGAATGGTTGTAGAAAGAATACGTACATTTTCAGCTTGCTCAACTTTCCAACACTGAGCTAGGACGCACATAAAAACCAGACTTTCTCAAAAACAGTACTTCTACTTCCCGTTACCCCTTGGAGTAGAGCAGAGACCACTGTGGAAACAATAGAGAAAAGCTCTTCCCACCTCATTTTGGAACTTCTCTTTTTTCTCGCTGCTTATGTTCCCCATACAAACAAAAGGGAATGAAGACTGAACTCCCCATCTCGCCCCAAACTCAAGGGTTTGATTGGAGCTCAGTTTCCTCAGGACCGGTATTTGTCATTCTCACTGTCCAAATATTGTAGTAGTGTGCAAAAGGTATTATTTCCAGCTAGAAGGAAGTGTAAGTCTGACCTTAAATGTTTATGATTTAAGAAGGCAAGCTGTCTCTGAGCAGTAGTGAGAAAGTTTAGAGGTTGGTAGGTATTTTTTCAGGCTAAAATGGGAAACTTGGAGAAAGGAAGGTTCCAAGGGCAAGGAATAGCAGAAAGGATTTTCTGGGTCAGAGACAGTGGAGGGCAGGCTGGTCTTATTTTGTGGTTGGTCTCTTCCACCTAAAATCACAATGTGCTGGAAGAGGAGGTAACATCTGTCAGAAACTTTAGCCCTCCAGAATGCGTCTCCATTGGTCAGTGTGGGGCAACTTGCTGAACATCAGCAAACTGAAAATAAAGCTGGGATGTCAAAGTGAAATGAGGTTGATATCTTTCTCAATATACCTTCATCTGAAGGAAAATCCTTTATTTTTCTTTACCGGTTTACAAACTTGATAGGTTGACTTTGCTCCAGGTACTGGCACTATTTAGCTAACAAGTTTTTCTTGTTTTGCATAAACCCCAGTTTTAAATAATGCCCCTGTATTTTAAACCAGAATATCATAAACTCTAAAGCGGATCTTCTTATGAGAAGAAGAAGACAGAGCCTCTTGCCAAATAATTGTTGCATGGGGTTTCTTCTGTGATATTTCCTAACTTACTAAGTGTAGGAAAAAACACTTGCTGTAAGGCAGAAAGAGGATGTGCAAATATTTTATGCTGAACTGGGGAGTGGGGAGAGCACATTACCTCAGTTAGTATGTCAGGCATGAGAAGAAAGACATGTTCTTGCTATGCCAGAATTTATGTTGCTAGCACTTTATCACTTTTTAAAACAAACTGAAGAAACAATAGTGATACTAGGCCCTTTTTCTTTTTTTTTTGATAAGAACTAGATTTTTGGCAGTGTACACATGAGCAGAAATTACAAAATTAGCTGTTGTCAAATCGTGGCATTTCTTTGTGAGACACATTAAAGGGTTTTTTCCTTGAACTAGAGGAATCTGATACGCTTTTACTCCTGTTGTGATTCAATTGTTTACATACTCTGAGAATTCCAGGTGTTTTGGGACTATCACAGCATGGACTATTTCATCATGATAGACTACAAGCTCTCCCTCCTCCACTACCCTCTTTCGTCTGTTTTTGGATATTCCATTGTGTTGTATGCAGTAAACGTATTGTATGTGTTCATAAGGCCCCATAAGAGCAATATGTTTCTTGAGCTTTTCTGACACAGTTAAAATAGCCAATTTGTGCTAAATGGCTTTGATTGTTTGTTACAAAATATACTACAATGAAATAGAAATAAGCTATAAAACAAAAATAACGAAACAAATCTTTTTATTTCAGAGTGTTTAATTTTCCAGTGCTGCCTTTTTTCTTACTTTTCTTTAAATCACTCTAGTATTTATTTGGCTCTTGGCCACAGTTTCTGTCTCGCACAAAAGCCTACTGTTTACCTGGCTGTTACTTTAAAAGTATACATTTCCAATATTTCTCCACCTCTGTTAGCTGACTTTAATTATGCCCATTAACAAGAAGCGATAAAGAAGCATTTGAAATTGCATAAATGACTTTATATAGTACTCATTCTAATCCTTTTAATGAAATCGAAATGTTTAATTGAGTCTCTCACTTTTGCTGCAGTTGTTATGCAGACTGAACATCTAAAAACATCAGCCAGACCATCTTAAATTTGGTAGGTCCTAACTGTGGATCTAATTTTTCCTGAATAATCTAGTATTGCCTTCAGTTTTTCTCTTCCACTGTCATTTTTAATCTACAGTAAAGTAGGTTTTTGGTTTTTTTTTCCCTATGTCCCAGGACAAATAACGTTCTTGATTAAAAGAAAGGTTAAAATCAGTGTGGAACAAGAGAAAATTAGAAGGCTGACTTTGGTAAGTTTGTATTTAATCTAGCTATTATTGCAGACAACCAATCAATTTGAAATTTTTTGATCAAGAAGTACATCTAATGTGCAGCAAGTAGCTTTCTTTCCATTCTACAGCAATGCATCTTGTATTTTTTTAGTCCTGCCCCCCACCCTTCCCCCATTTCTTACCTGCATTCTGAAAATTATTGATTTTTTTTGTTGTTGTTGTTTAAGAATGACCCATATCTTTTCAGTCAGGGAAGATTGGTGGTAATATCAGATTTTTTTAGCACTTCTACTGAAGGAGCAAATAAGCAAGGTACACGGACTTTCACAAGACTGAATAGAAAGTGTTTCTGGGATAATACTTTAAAAATATATTTCAAAAGTGTACCTCCCAGGATGTAGCTTCATAGGATTTTCAATGTTACAGAAGTCTTTTTATGCAACAGAAACTTCTCAGAAAAGTTTATCTCCCCTTATAGTGAGCTATTTGTCAATGTTTCCTTCCAATTTTGATAACCGTTTTTCTTTAAAGAAGCAGTGAATTTGCTGCCTGTGCTAAATATTTTGTTGTTTTTATAGTGTGAGGATAAACAAAGATAACCAGTGTACCTTTAGACAGATTTTTTTTTTCCTGAGTATCAACATTATGAACTTGCCATTTTAAGATGGCTTAGTCTGTGTGTGTGCTTGAAAGACATAAATTGAAGAGCTTACAGGCAGGGAAGCTGAAGGAGGTAGATGTGACATAGACCCTGATGTCCAAGGTAGGTCTATGGGATCAGTCTGGTTTCCTAACTGTTTCAAATTCAAAGATGGATATTATGAGTTAAGATTATAGAAATCTTCTGGGCTATTCTAGCTATATAGCAGTAGTTTCTTGACAAGCCACTGAGGAAGAAGTAATGCCTGCCACATGCTTATCTTTGGAGACATCTATCTAACCCATTTGGACAGCCCCAGAGAGAAAAATCATGTCAAAATGTGGAAAAGGGTAAGATATAGGCTATCGGGAGATGACCAACGGCATCACTGTAAGCAGACCAGCCTTCTAGGTAAATATTTGTGGTTTAGGCTTGTATATACCTTGCTCAGGGCCATTCTTGTGCTTTTGTACAATAATGACTGCAATCAGCTGTGGGAATACATTTCCATCCAAAAAATAATCATAGTTTGGATGTTAGCTTTATACCAAATGCTTTCCTATCTCGTATCTTATTGGAAAAATGAACACAAATACTCTTGGATAGAAGCACTGTCATCTGACAGATAGCAAAACACTGGGGAGGACTTGCAGACCACAGCTAATAGCGTATGACAATAAATCTGGCATCCTAGGTGGGAAGCAGTCCGGGTGGAAGCAGAACACAGTGCTAGTATCAAACAATAGATAAGTTAACGTCACAGAAGATAGCTACGTTGGAAAAACTGAAAAATGGACAGAGAACTTGCGGAAAGCAAGCTGGCCTGCTCATTTAGGACACAGTCTAACTAGCAGTTAGCTTAGAAGTATCCTAGAAAGATAGTCCAAAACACAGGTCCAGTAGCCTACCCTGACACTGATCCTGGCTTGCTTCAGCTGAAGTTTTTCTTTAAAAAAATAATAATAATAAAAAAATAAAATACAATCTCCAGGCTGTTTGGTTATGTCAAGCACTAGCTTCAGAATAAACAGACATGTCTTCAAGTATGCTACGGAGCACTCAGGAAACAATGTCCAAGAGATAAGGGAATGTCCAGTGAAGTGCAATGAAGTACATGAGTACTATTTTGGAACCAGAATGGAAATACTTTGGGAAAGATTGTTTCTGTAGACATTTTCTCCCCTCCCCCCCGCCCCATGTGGGCTCTTTTGTGTTGGCTGGTGTTACTATTGCTTTGAGTCATGTTCTGTCAAACCTTCTGCAAATATGGCACAACTATGGCTTTCTGTATGGTGCAGGTAAGACAGCATTTACTGCAGTCTCATATCGTTGTGTGTAATTTTGCATATAATTTTTGAAAATTAACTAGCAGACAGATTAACTAATAGGAAGCAATTGGCATGCAAATAATAGCTTTTCTAAAGGTAGGGTAGATTTGGTGAAGGTAATAGGGGACGATCCTGCACAGCAGGAGCTTATTTAGCACCTCCAACTATGGTGGTACTCCTGAGTTTGTGTGATGTGCAAAGCACAGCTCCCTGCCTCACATTCAACTCACTGCATTTTAAAGCTGTGGCTGTTCCTTTGCTGAGACAGAGTTATTGGATTGTCTGTAAGAATCTAGAGGTTAACACTGGGAGAAATGGAACTAGGGAGAAAAAAAAAAGGGAATTGAACTAAGAAGGAAAAACCTACCATTGTTGAAGGACTCTTCCAAATGCGAGTTCAACAAGGAGCGGTCCATGGGTATCAAATATTCAAATAAATGTCCCTCCTTTTCATTTTCCCTTTCAAAATGGATGATGGAAGGATGCGAAGAAAACACACCCTGGGTAAAATTGTTTATTTGATGTTTCATAATGTGAAATGAACTCATTCATTATGCAATGTTTGAAGGCTGTATGTGAAGCTAAATCCTGAGCTGTTCTCGGCATCCAGCACTCATTCAAAATGAGGAGAAGGAGCAGATGTTCAGCACGAATCTGACTCTGCTTGTGGGTATGCTGCCACTCTCTTAAGGGCAGCAAATTCTAAGGGGGCATGTAAAACAGAGCTATTCGAGAACACCCATTTCACAATGACTGTGTCTAGTGTTACCCTGGAATGATTTTATGTGTAAGTAAGAAGGAATTGTCTGGCACTTCTGAGAGCTTATCATAGATGCATTGCTTATTTTGGGCCAGATTGTGAACTGTGCCTCAGGGATACCAAAGTACGATCTCTGTCCTGAGCAGGTACAGAACAGATCATGCAGGCAACATATAAAGTGAAGATGTCAAATCATCATTGCCTGAGGGTTGATCACAGCGTAGCAGTATGCCTGCACAAAGAGCTGTATTGTTTACTCTTGACCTTAAAATAATTTGATCTGATATGACACATCAAGTAAAAATGTTTTCTTTCTTTAAGAAATAGTTCTTGGCAATTGCCAACAAGCCTGAAAAAGTTTGTATAAAATAAATTCCTTAGCAAATATTCAGCATAAATTTAAAAGCATTATAATATATATTCTTTAGCATGAACAATGTTTTCACAGTGAGGTTGTCAAATTAGTTTTATAGGATGAAATGCATTATGGAGGTACCTCCCTTGATTTAAACAAATTTCCCCTTGGGACGAATTTATCCTGTGTCCATTAGTGTTTGCTAAGTTGTGTGCCTTCAGATTCTGGGGAACTGTTTAATTCTGATTTGCAGCCATCGTGAACATCAGCGTAACTGAGCTGAGCCGTAAGACCTAACTTCTATGCAAGGAAAATTATGTAAACCAAAGTGCGCATAGCTTTAAATCCAAGTGATGCATAGAGTATGTAAAGAATTTAATTTTTATTGAATTATATGCTCTATACTTTACTCTTTCAAGGCCTCTGGACAAAAAGAAAACAAAAGTGGCTTCTCAAGAACACATTTCTTGAGAAAACTGATTTATACAACATTTTGTAAACATGTTAACACAAACCAACAATCACGTTTAGTTGCCAGTGGAGAACACCATTTCCTGAAATTAAAAAAAAAACCCCAAATAAACAAAAAAAACCCCCACAAAAAGACCCCAAACCCACCACAAAAATGCAACCCGGTTAAAATTCTTTGCAATGAATGCAAAAGTAACACCATATCGACTTTCAGAATCTGGACTTGTAAGTTATGTTGGGTGAGGAAGATGAATGCCCTATTGTTATTTGGCTAAAATCTTAGGGTAATGAACACAGGGTGAAACTGAGCAGCATGAAATCATATGAACAAAAAGAGTGTGGTTTCATTGTCATCTTTCAGTCACGGTTCCTATGGCATTGAACACAGCAAGCACTGATAGCTTTTGGGTGGCACAGGCCCCATAAATGTTAGTGTGCAGGGTAAGCATGGCTATTACTTGATACCAGATGGCAGATACAGGGCAACCAGTGACAATCCAACATGAGACACAAATTTATATGGCTTGTGGCTGCTCATACCCCGATTACTACTAGTCCTGCCTTCCCTCCATCTTTCCAGTCTGTTTCTTCCTAGCCCTGCAGTACCTGGCAGAGTTAGGGTATGGTTTTGGGAACACTTTGTGAGGTGGAAGAGTAGAATCTCAAAGTCACTTGGATGAAGACTTCATGCTCTCCCTGCCTCTAAGAGTAGATAGTGGTGATTTTTATGGCTGTTCTCTACTTTCTTCTAGCCTTCATTGGAATAGGAACCAGCTCCTTCGCTTCTGTCCATGGAATAGTAAGGGATTTTTTAGATGCGTTACCATATGATGGAGTTGTTCAAGGACGAAGGTGTCATATATCCTCCCTACCTCCCTTTCTCACACTGTTACTTAGAGAGAGGAAATAAGGCATAAGTCTGTACTGAAAAGATCAAGATGTCACAAACTCTGAACTGTCTCCTAGTAGAGCAAGGAGATATGAAGAAGTGTTCATGGCCTACATGTGTACTTTTTTACTCTCTAATTGTTCCTCGTCCTTCCCTTTTCTTAGATGTATTTGAAAGTGCCTTGGGCCTTTTTTGCAGGTTTCCCACTTGAGTACAATTGCCTTGGTGGGTGACTTCATTCCCTGTGAGCTCCTGTACAAGCAGGTACAGCCTAAGTTGTCTATTTGGTTTTGTTTGAAAGTCGGTGAAATACTCTGCGAAAGGAAATCTGCTTAACCACAGAATCACACATGTTCAGATGAATTTTTCTATTTCTCTGCCTTGCTTTTACCTACACACTGTGATAAGACCTGGCCAAGTAGGACTACTGCTAAGTAATGATGCCTTCAGAAGTAAAAAATATGAAGTGCTTTGTGTAGTAGTGTTCGAGGATCACACTGTGCCCAGTGTACTCTTTAATCTGATGCCTTTGTGCAGCACAACTTACAAAACAGAGCTACAGAAACACCTCCTGGTAGAAAGGAAGTTGGCAGTGACTGTGGAGGCTATTAGAGATCTTGGTCTCTCAGCAAGCTCTAAGAGTGTTTGGGGTCTGGACAGAGCTTTTGCACTATTAGGATCAGTCACTAACTACAGCATTTTTGCCTGACATTACAAGAGGTTGTGCAGGGCATATGTAGCGTTTTGAGGATCACAACTCCTTGCTCAGATGCTATGATCTCACTAGCACTGAGAGAACCAGACCTTCCCCCTGGTTTAACCAGGGGAACAATTGACTAGGCCTGGGGCTAAGACTCAGCCCTGGGAGCAGGAACAGTTGCCCTCCCCTTTAGCCCATTTAGGGAAAGAGTTTAGGGCTGTGACTAAAACGTCCAACTGTGCTGAGGCTCCTCATCTAACTCAAGTCACTCTGCCAAGAACAGTAGATTTGTGGTTAGAAGGGAAATGCTTCCCTGCCAGAGAGGGACTTTTGCTTCAAGGGCTCATATCAAATGTTGTGAGCACTTATTAGACGTAGCCAAATGCCACAGAAGTGGGAGAGAAAGAAAATTGGGAATGAGGGTTGATGGTATCTTTATCATCCTCTCCTTATTCAACAATTATTATTCTCATGTGGGTCATCTGGGTCATGTGTAAATCAATGCAAGTCAAAAACTGTGGGAATTTTCATGGCATCTTTCCATAGAATAACTTGATTTTTCTCCCTCTTTACATCATCTGTTTCAGAAATCTATTGCAAATATAAGAGTATCTGAATACACAGAATCTGATAGTGTGTTTCTTTGAGATTTAATTTCATTCTCACAGTAAAGCCAAACCTCTTTTCTGGTGATTGTCAATCAAACCTAATTGTCACTTATTTTAGATGTTGAAGATGAATATAGCCTGCATCTATTCCTGTAAACTGTTAGGTAGTTCTGAAATGCACTTTATGTTTCTGTTATTTCTCGTGACTTTTTAATTTGTTGTTTGCCTTTTTTTTTTTTTTTAAAATAAATTGTTTAGATTATATCTGGGATAGTTTATCTGCAAATATGTGGTAGCTTCAGCATAAAAATATTTTCAAGTGGCATAATTAAGTATCTTATAACATTTATGTATTAAACTAATTAGTATAAAATGACTAATTATTTTATGATTACGATTTCAATGTATTTTCATGTAAAATTACGTGAAATGCTTCATAACAATGTTTGCAACTCATCTGGAGTAAGATATATTGCTTTAATTCTTTCTACTTTGAATTACCTTTCTTTTTTCTATATTTCAAGGGCTCTATTTTTTACATTTTTGGTATGAAGCAAGAGGCATGTATTTGTGGTCTTCTCCAAAGGCTTCAGATGTAAATTAAAAGGACAACTGATTGTTATTGACACTTCATATATTTAGAATTTTGCTGCAATTGTGATATAATGATTGATATAATAATTGTGATACAATGAGCTTTAACTGCACAGGATATGGAGACATTTATAGTAATTTAATAAAAGTACTGTGTTGTAAGATAGGTGAGTCAGACAAGGAAAGATTTGTTTCTTACAGTTGTTTTTTTATTTTGTTTCTTTGTTTTGGGTATTTGACTCTTTTGATAACTTATGAAAGAGAGAGACTTCCAAAGAGATGGGTAACTTAAGTGTCTACACATTTTTTTAATGTCATTTTAGAACTTCTTAATAGTACAAACTGGTGGTTCTGGCTTTGATTCTTTAATGCAGGGGAAGTATACCACTCTAGCTACATGCTGGCATAATCATTTGGCTGATTGAAAATTAAGGCTATGTCCTGAGAAAGGATTTATTTTAATATCCCATTGCTTAATCTGCAAGCAGAGTAAATTAATCCCCTCCCACTCCCCCAAAAGTGGTATTTTGGGTTTGTTCTTGGGAAGAAGACCGTGGTTTTTGTTTGGGAAAAGACTTCATGTGTTCTAACACCCTTAAACACATTTGTGATTAATTCTGGCTGAGCCATGAATAGGAAATAATATATGGGGTGTAAATACATCAGTGTAGCCATAATATGTTGATCTATAGAAAGCTGCAGACTGAACCTATGTGATATGGAGCACAAAATAATCTGATGAGTGTAAAATCCCATTATAGCATCTTTATAGTATCGCTTTCAGCAGAGGTCTGAACTATGCTAGAACTGAAATTTCCATACTTTGTAGTCTGTTCTTTGCCTTGCTCTCAATGCAGTGATCTTAGCTAGCAGAACCAAGCAATCTCTCCTCGACAGAAGAGTGAAACAGAGAGGCTTATATCCTGTCCATCAGCCAGCCCTACAGTGTAGGAATTTCCCCTTCAAACCATCTTCTTTTCTTTCTTTTTCTGGAGCAACCGCTTTTATGGACCACTTTTTCCACTCAACAAGTGTACAACAATCATTTCCTGACCTTCCCTGTGGCTGAGAGGAGCTAAACTGGCCTCCTTTGTTAACCAGTAGAGCTGAAATTGCGCTGTCAGTTCTGAAGTCCTCCCTCGACATTTAGGTTTCTGTGACTAATGAAAATGCTAGCAGAGTATACTGATTGCCTTTGGCTGATTCTCTGTCTTTTTGTTTAAATCTGAGCTATCTTTGGTGTAACTTCTAGCCTTGTGTATGTAGGTGATAATTACCTGCTTTAAAAGGCTTACTATGAGGGGAGAAATCTTGAGCGAGTTTGCTTCTCATCTCACACTTCCTTCCTCCTTCTTAGGCCAGGCCCGCAGCTGTTTTAAGGACTTAGTGACTAAAACGCGCATAGCATCTCTCAGTAAAAATATTGCCTTCTTAATTAGAGTCTTTGAAAAACCAGTGCTTTAGTACCACGATATCCTTTATTTCTTCCTCAGTCACCCGTATAGACAAATGTCAAATAGACTTCTGAGATTTGTATTTCAAATGCACTGCAAGCAGATGGAATATTAAAACATCTGAGACTAATCTGAAATCAAAGACAGTATGTAATTTCTGTGAAGGTGTTTGTTCTCTCTCTGTTACAGGGCCATGGTTCATTGCGAGAAAATGGGCACCGAAATAATTTGCTGATTGAAGGACCGGCTCACAGAGAGATTTTTCTTAGCACTTCACTGAGACTTACGATATATGGCTTGAGTCTCTGAATCCTCCATGAGTTTCATTTGTAACTTTGATCAGTAATTTTAACAGTTGATGGTTTATGGTTTCTCAACTGCTAAATGAGTGTAATAATATTATACTCAAATCATATGAGTGTGTGATGTTCTCACTAAATAAAATACATGTTATAGTGGAATATTTAAGTGCTATGGAAGCTATGTAAATATCATAGAGCCAGAAAAGGTCCACTCTGCAGGAATTTGTCTTGGGGTCACAGCCTGAAAAGTTGAATGGAGGTTGTATAAAACTGGTGGGGAAGGTCAGGTACAAATGGAACCTGGGTCTTGTTGAGAGCCTTTAGGTGAAATTCTCCACAGGATATCATGCACTCAATTCATCAGAGGGCAAACTTTAGCCCTTCTGTTATCTTGAGGTTTTGTCTTGAGTCTTTGGGACTAAGATGTCAGTGCTGCAGACAATGTATGGCTATGGTCCAAATTCAATTTGTTACAACTCCAGGATGATGAAGTTACTGTATATCAAATCTGGAGTCTCTGGAGTGTCAGAGTGATATCACGACGTCAGTTTTGTTCTGAACAGATTTACAATATAATTATTATTACAGCCAGTTTGTGTAGACATACTGTTTAATGGAATGTAATATTTTGGCCTGTGTTGTAAGACTTAAAGTTGGATGTGTAGAAGCTGGGTTTGATCATATGAGGAGTTTGATTCAGTCATGTCATCTGTGAATTATTATTTTAACTTGTGCAATGTTTTCCTGTGTGATGTTTAGGAAGTCTCTGAAAGACTTATGCTATGAAGATTAAGCACAAATATATTCTCTTCCCTTCTTTATCGTCTTGTGACAGGATTCTGCTGGTTCTTTTAAAACACTTGAGACCTCCAATAAGAGAAGCAATCCCAACACTTATTCCCTTTGTAATCTACTGTATAACAGGCATTTGTTTTCAAGTTGTCGAGTACTATTTTAGTGCATGCGGTGAGGGAAAATGTCTTTGGTGTACCTTGCATCAACTCCAGGAAAGAGACCACAATCCTCTGGAACTATCACGATTAAGAATCGCATTGAGCAAACTAATTAGGCACAGAACATTATCAAAACTAGAATTAGACTGTCTCTATGCATCTGTTGTGTATTACTGTCATACCTAGAATTGCATCCTTGCGGAAAGATTCAGAAATACGTTCCATGTTTAAAAAGCTTTCATTTAATCATCCGTCACTTCACTTGAAGATTCATCTTTTTATGAAGGCCTTGTTGCCAGTATAAGGGTTTTGTTGACCGATGGTTTGGATTTCTCTTTCTCTCAATAGGAATGTCAACAAGCATCCATAACATAGAAGGGACACAGTGCACGTGTGCAATAGAAAAGTGAATATGAAGAGAAAGAATGACTGTTTGTTAAATCTGGTCCTTTGAAAAGTTAAGTCTTTTTTAGCTCCTCAGTAGAAAAAAATGGCTGAAAAGAATCCATTTCATTTGAATTAAGGAAGCTGAGCATTACTGCAACAACTTCAGAAAAACCCTCCTGACTTCCTGGAAACTGAAAGAATTTTTTTTTTGAAGAAGTAATTGTCTCTGACATCACTAAACTGCATAGCGAGTTTGCAAGTGGTTAGTTTGGGGTAACGGAGGAAGCAACTCCTTCACAGATAAGCAGGCAGTGCAATGTATGTGCCTAGTTATTCTCCTTTTTGGTTCAAGTATTGCTGAGAAAATTCTTTTGCAGACAGATAACACTTATTTTGCTTTCCAGAGAGAGACACATGCTGTTTCATAAGGATACGCCTGATTTCCAGAAGTAACCATGTTTTTGTGGCTTAAACTCTTAGCGTTTGGTGTTGCATTTCTGAGACAGGATGCTTTTGTCAAAGGTAGGTAGCAATTGATATTTCTCTCTCTCATTTTGATCCCTTAATGTCCTCTGTAGAAGTAAAACAAATTAAAAGTTTTGCAAAGTGAAGAAATAACATCTTTATTCTGAAACTAGAATAAAATTGCGGGCAATGGTGTCAGAACCTAGATCTGGAAGATTGACGCATAATGTACAAGCCTAAAATGTCTTCCGCACGGTCATATATGAGAGTTATAAGAACCATTTAAAAAAAAAGTAGTTTTATTTGAAAAAAAAAACCCAAACATCTAGATCTCTTTATGTTAGGTTTCATGTCACATTGCAGTACTTTGTTTTTTGTGTTTAAGTCCTTCAAGAAAAAAATTTCCCATCCATTTTAGCTTACTCCCTGATCTCAGAATCTACTTACAGTTCCTCAATTTTTGATTTTTACTGCCATGGGGTTAGTAAAAAAGAAAAATCTAAACATCATAAGTTAATCTCTACAGTTGGGAAATTACTTATTTTATATTCATTTTATAAAATATAAATTATTTATTCATGTTAATAAAACTCCTTCTTAAAAACCCTTCAAAATTCTTAATTGTTTCTCTAATTACCCCATTACAAGTTAATTTGTTACATGCCTTTTTTTAACTTTATAAAAGAAAGATAGAGATCAAGAGGTGGTTCTTGCAAAACATGCTAGATGTGACAGCTAATGTGAGTAGCAAGAAGAGCAATTAATTTTGAGGTAATACTTTATATAAAGACAAGAATGGATCTATGTTTAGGTAAATATTTTGAAAAAAACACGCAGTATTCTATGTATATGTACCTCACATCAGTTTAGCTAGTTAATGTAATTTAGGATAGTTGATACCAGACAGAAAAGCTTTTCTCTAAAGTAATGTTCACACTAAAAAGTGTCTAAAGAAACATATATTCTGAAATGGCAGCAAATTATATGCAGGGCTGAAATGTCTTTTTACATACATTGAATTTATGCACGCTTCTATCATCATGTCACTATAGTAACTCCAGGTTTATACTCATGTAAGCAAGAAAATGATCTGTCTTGAGTTGATAACCAGCTAAGAAGAGCATTTGAAGCCTGAGCATTAGTTCTCTTGCCCTTTAAAGTCTCTGAAGAGACGCAGCAGTGAAAAAATCTGGTGGGTAGCTGTCGGATATTATAAGAAAACAAGTGAATGCTGTACTGTAGAGGAAAAGAAAAAAAAATCCCTTGGTTTTCCTGTCCTCTTTTTTCTTTTTCTTTTTTCTTTTTCTTTTTTTTTCTTTTCAGAATTTGCTGTCCTACTTTCCATTTTGTCAGTCTTTCTGAGACTTCCCACCGCTCCCTTTTTTCCAGAAAGGGCAGGTTACTGTGCTCTCTCAGCCACCTCCACAGTCAGTCGATGTGTTAGTTAACAGACAGGGCTGGAAGACAGAAAGGGGTAGAAGTATTTTATTTCAAGTAATAGTTATTTTCTCTGTCCACACACAGTAGTCTAGCTCAAGCCAGTTCCTCTCTACATACTTCTACTAAACAGAAGAGCCTCAAAGAAATTATTAGTTTTAACTCCTCTGTAGTACACTTAAAGCAATTAACAGGCTCATGATGCAGTATCAAATACTTCACCTCACAGACCTTGTTTTGACTATGTTGTTTGGTGCAGAGATTGATTCTTCTGTCAGGGTGACAGAACAATTATGCTTCATCTTTATTGTGTAGATTACTCCACTTTGTACTCTACCTGGGCGACTGGGCAGAATTCTAGTTTGCTAACGGAGGAACAACATTTGAAAAGGGTGGCGTAGGCTTTGGTTTTATGGCAAGAACAATTTTCAGGCACTTGTTAGTAAGCGTTGGGTGGGCTTTGGGACTTGTTTCGTTAATATTATTCTCTAAGAGCTATTGTACATAGTGATTTTGAAGATCTAACAAGAGAAATTTTAAGCTTGTCTGACTTCTACCACAAGCGTAGGCATCCTATAAAACATCTCTAATTTCCTGCAATCTCCAAGCCACTTTTAAGAGCATCAAATCACATTCGGGGGGGGGGAAGTTAGGAAGGTTAGAACCTGCACAAAGGCCTTTTCACTATGTAAATTCCCCAAATAAAAGACATGTATCCAGCTGGTAATCCTGGTAAGAAATAGCAGACTAATGGTATTTGTGGATGTACCCATACATACTAGTGTATGGTATCAATAAACAAAAGCTTGGAGTTTGATCTGTCCTTGTAAACATTTGCACTGCTGAAACACGCCATTAAATTAATCAGTGTTTTGTGCACTATTGATTAGTCTTTCATCTCTACCTTCATGGAATAGCTAGCTTTACTAAAAGCTTTAGTTGCCAGATGTGTGCTTCTTAAAACCTTTAGTTGTAAGATTGATAACACCTTCTAATACCTAGGCTGACTTCTCAATCAAAAAGTTATGCTAACATACCTGATGCAGTGCATCAATGCCTGTTTATGAAAAAAATACCAAAGCAACCCCCCAGAACAACCCAATTAAAAAAAAAAAAAAATCCACTCAAAAAACGCCAGCACCTTGCCAACCCCAAACAAAAATCCCCCACACCAACCACCCCAAATAACACAACAGGAAAAAACCTTTGCTTTCATTCAGAAAAAAGAAAAAGAAATGCTTGAAGGAAAAGGACTTTTTTTTTTCCCATTAGATCATTGATTCTGGTTCCTCACCCCTCCTCCACAAAAGTATTAGCAATTTGACAGCTTTCAAAAGCCTTCACACACTCTGAGCCACTTCCTTTATTTCAGGAAACTAGATAATTGCTTGATAGTTTTGGGTGTGGCTTTTTTATTTTCCAGGTTAAAATTACCAAGCTTCGGCAGGCACACGGAGCCTGGGGCCATGCAGTCGCCATGCCCAACAGCTGTGGAGGTTTCCACCTGGAAGTGTTATGTTTTCTTTACGCAGACATCAGTGTCAGTATAGCTCATCCTATGGCTTTGACCATCTGTGAAAACCTTTTTCGCAGATCGATCTGTCCCTTTGGAAAGAGTGTGGGAGACCTAATTTTTAAGTAGCGGAACTCCTAGGCTGGCCGGACCCAGGCCAGTTCTAAACTGGAAGCTGTGCAGTTTCATTATGGTGGTGTATTTCAGCCACCAGCAGGACACATGTTAATCAGAGCACAGCAGTACACTAGCATAGCTACATGCTTTCTGGACTAGAAATAGCTACTGATTTGCACCAAACATGTAATTTTATTTACCCATTCACCTGGACCAGCACAAACATAATGAGCAGATGGCTGGGTTGTTGATGTGGTATATTGATTGTAACTGCAGATAGGGCAAGAAACATTGGTTCTGGACTAATGGGTCTTTCTTACATAGGATGGAAAAGACGTTTGCTAGTCATTCTGTATTCTCACTGACATCAGTATATTAACATACCGAAGATGTTTTACCAATATAGACCTAAAGCTGCAGAACTGCCATGCTGAGGCTGGTTCTAAAGAAAATCCAGCTCTCAGTGGTGTGATATGTTGCAACCACTTCCTTTAGTTTTAATTTGGTGAACTTACGTTTATATATGTAGGTTCTGAAGCACAAATCAACAGCAAGTGGGGTAGAAACATTGCACATATAATGAAATAAGACAGAAAAAGTAGAGGGAGGAAACAGGATGAAGTGACTTCAAAATGTTCCTAGTATCAGGAATCCAGCTCTGGTTTTCTGACTCTTGTGACCTATCTGCAGAAGTGCTGCCTCCATTGGAGGATGTGTAGGCATTAAACAAGTGGGCAGTTTCCACACTGAAATTGTGAATGCATTGTATATAGTGCATGAAAATGATCCTGTTTTCTTTTCCTGTGCAGCTGCATTGTGGTATGTACCGTACCACGCTGGGAGCAAGGAAAGGAGAACAGCAGGCCATGAAAATGCTCTGTCCTCTGTTTATGTTCTTGATCTAGTTTTAAGAGTTAATATTCATAAGTGTACATCTGGCCCACCAGGAAGGCAAAGCAAATTAACCTACAACGAACTCTCCGCTGTCATGGCTTGGCTTCTTTTCATACTCCTTCAGCTACCTCATTTAGAGTTTGCTTGACTGTCTCTGCATTACCCCGTGTTTTGCAGCACCGAGTCTTGCCATTGTCATTCCCCTTTGCCTGGGTGGCTGTTCCTCCCGTGCTGCCAGCCCCGGGGGTGAGGACTGCAGGGGAGAGCAGCACGGGGTGGAGGGTGCTGCGGAGGTTGGCACCCAAACCAACAGAGGAGTGAGAGGCTCTGCAGGAAAGTGTCATGTGCTGGGCACAGCTCACCGGCATGAGTTCATCTCTTTGGCGCTGTGTGGGAACTCCTTTCAAACAGGAGTTGCAGGAACGTAGCAGCTTAGACAGACCTGGGGCTTGGGTGCACATGGCCTTTGCGGTGGCTGCAGGGGCCGTGACTGCCAGCCCTGCCTGGGAGACAATGACTGTCCCTGAGCTCTGCTGCTTTCTGTGCCGTGCGAGATGTCGGTTGTTGACGTGTGTTCCTCTTTAACCGTACGTAACTAGAAGTCACGCTGTTGTTTCTTTCAGGTAAAATTATCAAATACAGAACATCCAAAACATTTTGGGGGGGAATAGTTTACTCTCTTCAAAGCTCAGTTGAGGCCCCAAGGCACTTCTGTGCAAAAAATGGTAAAAAGCTTTAAAGGGGCAAAACTCTGACTTGCTCTTGTAAATATCAAGATTCAAATAACAGATATGGTTGTGAAAGCTGGTTTTTCCCCCCTGCAACTTTGCTGTCTCTCAGACTGTTGTACTGGGTGTCCTAATGTATTTCCAGGCTGTCCATACACTGGCAAACAGATCTTGTTCACCAGTGTTTCAGTAACTGTTAGAGCATTTTATCTATTTCCAGGCTTCTTTCCCTTTCAAGTAAAGCAGTTTGGGGCCTTCAGTGACAGGATTTTTAGAAACTAGCTGTGAGCACTTCAGTGCCAGCCTATATTATCCATAGTGTTGTATAGCTAACAGGATCCACTTCTTGTCTTTTCTTTTATACCACTACTTTGCAGTACTGTTCTTCCAGTTATTCCCTCTGTGTCAGTGCCTCCTCAGCTAGCCTGCTTGCTTAGTTTTCTATTCTCTAGTTTCAAAGACGTCTCTTACAATCTGTCTGTTCTTCATTCATAATCCCACCGCCCTGCACAAAGCTCTAGAGGTATCTTTTGTTGTGCATGAATGACTTTTTTGTTGTTGTTGTTTCAAAAATGTGGACTCCATGGACCAAAATTTTTAATTGCTTTTTGAAATAAATTCTCTTCCTGACCAAAAAAAAAAAAATCAAACTAGCTGTCTGACAGAAAAATGAAGCCATAGAATGAAGCTTTGTGTACAACATATAAGGAAATAGCAGTTTGTTAAATGAAATATATACGTCCTAGGTGAGCTGAAAGCTTTTACACTCAGGGAAATGTAGTACAATACAGAGCCTCAGATGAAATAGTACAAAAATATATGGCTAGTAAAGCCTTTCTAGGTAATCATATACATTGCAGAACCTGTGAATGGGATATTTAAGATAGTATTAGCCCCTGGACTGTTTCTGGATACTTGTGAGTTAACAAAGGTGGGAAAAAGGGGAAGATAAGAGGCCGAGCATAGTCAAGCCTTCTAGAATAAGTTCTAAGAGACAGAAGTCAGCTGCAGTCTAGGCCATCTCAGAAACTCATGGTGTGAAGTGTTAAGTCGTTTTCATTTCTCCATATCTCAGTTTCATCATCTGTTTAAACTGAAGGTAGTAACGCTTACCTTGTTGCAAAATGTAGTCATAATTCCTTAAACATTGAGGGGTACTTGTCTCTTGCAACCTGTAAACTACCACAAATTAGTCTGAAGAAACTGGTTGTGCATTAGAGTATTTTGAATAGTGTATCTGAGCAAAGAAAATTAAAAGTATGAAACAAATGACTTGTGCATAAATACCTACCTTGTCCTCAGTCCTAAAGCACAGGTGTTGTCAATGGGGAGCTGATACTTTGTGCTGAGTAAGAACAACCCATACTGTGCTTAACTTCAGGAAATCTGAAATTCTCTAAAACATGATCACATCAACTGTAGTCTCCATTTTAACCAACGTCGGGTGAAATAACTGAAGTTGGTCAATGAGTCCTTGTGAGACACAAGAAGAGGACTGCCAGCTTTTTACTTCCTGTGTCTGTAGATGAGATGAGAAGGTGTGCTAAACCAACCGCAGCTGCGACAGGCTTCATGCTACAGAGCATCCTCCACACTTAGGGGTAAATACAATAGTGAGCCTGTCTAGTAAATTAGGTGTTTTAGGAGTCTCAGTGGTAGTGTTTATAAACGTAAGCCAACCATTCTAGAGAAATGCAGGCCAAGATGACTTTGTCAGCATATGATTTAAAATCATATGCTCGCATAATCGAAGGAAAGATGACCAATGTTGCTCCCGCAGCAGTTTAGTTAATCTCCTTGAGCTAGACCTCGAATGTCTAAAATGATTGCAGAATCACATGCGTGTACACCTTAGACAAATCTTTTGGTTTTAATGAGTTTTGGGTAGAGTATCTGGAGGATTTCTTTATTCATATCACTCTTTCTTGGAAGAATTTAAGTGATAATGAAACGTATTTTTAAAATTATGTGTAGTTTTTTTTTATTTGATCCCTGATGGCAGTGAGAGATTGTTGTCCTAGGTCTCTTGTAAGCAATATACAAGTTCTCTCATCCCCAAATACTGTGTGTGAATGTGCGCGTCTGTGCCATGTCTCTGTGTGTGAGCAGAAGTATAACTTTTACGATAGTTGAGACTGCTCAATAAATACACGAAAATACTTGGCCTTGTTTGCAGTTTAGTTAATGCTTCTGTGCTCAACAGTGTTGCCTCAACAGAAGTGAAAGACTTTTCTACATCCTCCACACACCTGCAGTCTAGTGCGCTACTCTGAAGTATGAAATGGGATTGAGGTTTGGGGGAAAGATGTGAAAGAGCAGTAAGAAAGATGTGTTAGTACAACTTAGCAGCATTTCTGATTTTGCTGTCCTAGTCTGCTAATCAAACGACTTCGAAATAAATGTTTCTGCGAGCCACCCAATGCCCTCACTCTTACTCTTAGAAAACGTTAGGGATAAGAACTGCTTAAGCAAGCGTCAACTTACGTACTTACAGTTCAGAAGGTTTGCAGTGGAATGGTGCTGAATACGAGGGAGGCAGTTCAAGGAAATGAATGTGAGATCTATAAAGAGTTATTCGTCCTTGATATTAGTGAATCAAGGTTTTGTAATGCTTGGAGGGTTTTGTAATACACGGAGGTGAAGTGTTTATAAAATCCGGTAATTTTTGGCATCCTGAATTTAGCATTTCATACGTTTCTGAAGATCAGCTAGTTTGGCCATGAGGATTTAGAAGTGCAAAAATAGATAAGTTTTAATATGTAGTAAGACAGTATTTATAGAGGCAAGTTGTTTATGGAAATCTCGCCTACAGATGCCTTTTGAATCAACACAGAGTCTATTAGGTTCATTAGAAATCATAGAAGAGTTCATGAAGAATTTGAAGATTTGAGGATCAGATTATTTGAAAAGCTAATACAAAACTGACAGCTACATTTGTCTTGTCTTCCTGCTGTGGTTAAGGCTAGGCTTAAGGGCCTGCTAAGATGCAGTTTTGCACCACCCTGAATAAACAGACGAGTGTTTGGCGTAGTAGCTGGTTTAAGTTCTTGTGTTAATGTTGGCAAGACAGCTATTTACAACATGGAACTGATTCTGCTCC
Source organism: Chionis minor (assembly GCA_013398295.1). Classification (NCBI taxonomy): domain Eukaryota; kingdom Metazoa; phylum Chordata; class Aves; order Charadriiformes; family Chionidae; genus Chionis; species Chionis minor. The sequence goes on along the minus strand of VZSF01010834.1, from coordinate 340,537 downwards.
AGACATGTCAACAAGTGTGTCGTCACTGCAGAAGTGTGCCTTAAATGGCAAGGGAAGGATTGCTTGCAAATCACAGCTTCTGAAACACTCTTCACTGAGCAATGAAGACATTTTAGTAACTCTGATCCTGTCAGGCCATTTTCGGCTTCTTTCTCTGCAGTTGATGTTCCCCATTTCTCTTCACAACAGAATTGCTGCTCACCTAGGTCTTGCCTCAGTGGTGACGTCAGTGGAAAGTCTGAAAAGTCTTTCAAGTGCCTTACACGTTTGGTTTTTGGTTGTTGTTGTTTTTTTTTTTTTTACTGTATTTTGTTGAATTTTCTTTGGCTTTATATTAGAACAAGAAACTAAAGTCCACTTTTTTTTTTTTTTAAACTTACTGTGGGTCTTCAGACTCAAAGTTCTGCTTTCCTGTTAGCTGCCCTGAGAAAGCTCTTTGGAGGAGACACCCCCAGTTTTGCTTGTAAGCTCCAAAACACTTGAGAATTTTTTTTTTTTTGTAGCAGAAAATCATCAGATTTCTTGATCATCGCCATGTGTTGATCACTGAGGAGATGTGAAAAATTGGAGTGTGCACTTGCAAGTTAATCTTTTCTGAAACTTTTTGCGAAGTTGTGAATACTGAACACATGGAAAGTCAGGAAGAAGCTGCTTCTGTGCGTGTGTGACTGTCTGACCTGTGTGTACGGTAGGGCTAATGGTCACAGTCACGATCAAGCATTCTTGTTGGGCCAAGTTCCCATCCTACAAATACAGGACGAAATATTATCTTGTCCTCCAAGGATTTATGATCTGTGTCTGGACAGCATGAATACTTCTTAAAAAGGAATGGTACAGAAGAGGCAAGAGGAAAGACAGGTAAGAGAAAAAGTAATAGTAGCAGATGTGCCCAGCCAAAGAGCTTGCATAATCCCCTGTGCTATTTATTTCCTTTTCTGAGAAAGGGACATATATCTTATTCAAAACAGCATACAACTGAATAAATTATTCTCTGGATCCAAAATAAACTCTTCTACATAGATCCATGTATTGCAGGTCTCACATTGTGCTCTTATAACTTCCTTACATGACAACTTATGCACATATTCCTGGAACTCTTGATAAAACTGCTGCAGGTAAAAACTCATGATGTTTTCAAGCTCCTCTCTTGCTACACAGAAAAAATAAGAAATCAGGTCACATACAAAGACACACTATTTATTTGAAATTATTATTTTTTCCAGCTGTTTATTCCTTTCATTAACATATTGCATTCTCTCACCAGAGAGTAAAATATGGTAAACAAATAACAGAATGTGTAGATGATGTGTTATGAACACACACGTGCATTTACGCTCTTGTATGGGAAAGTGTACAATTTCACCCCTCTGATTCTCAATTCTTGTAGCAGATACTCTATCTGCAGGAGCTGAGCTAACATGAACAGCATCTGTATATGAAAGAGAGGGACTACATTCTGTTTAGTTCGGTTAAGAAAATTTTTATGTTGTGTTCAGTATTCTTTTATCTAAGTGCTCATAAATAGGGATAATAAATTAATTTTACCCTGTGATTGACCTAAAAACTTTATTTAGACTGAAAAAAATAAATAAATCACGCTATAACTCTTTCCTCTTGAAAAAAGGCAAGGAGAAAGAAATACAGAACTTATATTCAGGGTTGCAGAAGATGATATGATGTTTCCTGAATATCAGATGGTGAACTCTGTAGATGCAAGGTCTGGGAACTGTCTACTATTAATTCAAGTGTGACCTGGATCTGTATTACAGTATAGAATATTTTTTGAATATTTATTGAACTCTACAGAGGTTTGGGGTCTCTTTGTGTGGAATTGGTTGTGATTCATTTGCTGAGTTGGAGTTCAGGGTCATGAGGACCTTTGGGTTTCAGATGGCTCCATGTTTAAGGGAAAATACTTTTTTGTGAAATGCTAAAGGTTTGGAATGGCTGTGTTTGCTATTACAGTAGTTGATCATAAGATACAGCTGTGAGTAGAGTCTTGAGTGAAGCTGATGTATTGTTTAATAACTGTTTAATAATATTGTCTTTGTAAAATCTGAGCTCTATCTGTTACGTCAGCTTGTCCTCATGGCAACAAGCAATCATAAGTAGCAGGAAACAGGTACGTAACACCGCATCCTTTTTACAAAAAAATCATTAAAAATCTTTATGGTAGTCTTTGAAAAGCACGGAAATGATTGACAGTGTGATAAATCTTCTAATTTATGGCTCATGTCAGTTCTTTACAGTGTTAGTGGATATAATTGGCGTCTTTATAGTGAAATTTTCTGTCGTAGTAAGAATTAACATTCAGAAAGAAGTTCTCATCAGATACAAAGCTAAATGAAGGGAGATCAATATTGTGGGACAGAGAATTGGGATGTGATGGTGAAACTGGAAGGGTGATGAAACGGGTTTAGGAGAAGGGATTGGGTGCTGGGACAGAAACGGCAGCGGGGAAGAGAGGAGCTGAAAGGAGGAGGGGGAAAGAGAAAGATGCAAAAAATTGATAGAAAGCTTGGGCAGAGCAGTATTGTGCCCTCTCATAGAGTTTCTGATTTTTTTTGAGGGTGAAGGATGATTTTAAAAACTAAGAAATCACATGTGCAGAGTGACATGAAGCTTGCAAAGATAAGTACATGGTTTTCAGCCTTGTCTGTATATTATGGCAGTTTTTACTGTTACGTACCATTTTTCCACTACAGGATTCTCTTCTCTGTGTAGAGAATGAAAATACCTTCAGTGTATTATTTTATCCGTGTTGCTCAATGTGTAGTTCAGGGAGTATTTACGGAATTACTATTCAAAGCTTTCTGCAGCTAGAAATAGTTTCTACTGAAGTTTTTTTATGATGTTGCTCATCTTCTTTAGCTAAGTGCTACACACATACAGATTTTCACATTTATGATGACAAAATGATCCAAAGAGAAAATTGATCTATTGATTCAGAAAGCTTAATCTAAGACAATCACCATACTCTTTAAAGCACCCCTTACTTCAGTAAATTTACGGTTTTGGAAGGTCACCACTTCTGTGAATCAGATTTGTGTTATTAAAAAAAGAACCTGTTAAATGCAGACCAATTATGAATGACTACTGGATGGAAAATTAGTATAAGTAGATTTTGTAGCGTCATCCAAGAATTTTGTGACAAGAGCTGAAATACAATCCTGTTACCTAAAGCACCATTTTACTACTGAGCTGTGAGATCTCTTTTCTTCTTTATGGTCCCCTGCCTCACTAATTCGATGTCTCATGCGCAGAATGAGCTCCGCAGGCAAAAGGTGTCTTCATTGTATGCTCTGGAGCATTTCTGTGCTGGACCAAAAGAGCAGACTGTGATCACAGAATGAAAGACCTTGGTGAATGTTTCTTGGTGAAAGTGTTAGGAAAGGAAAAGAACTAGGGCTTTGCACTGGCAATACAAACGGACATTTGCCAACTCTTGAACAATTACCTTTGCTTCCTAGACAATGTCTTTTGGAACAGCTTACGTGTATATGATTTTATTGCAAAATAGTCATCATACATTGTGAAAGTCACATGTATCTGTGACTTTCCAGGGTGTAATTTTGTGATGAACTACTTCTGGCAATGTAGTAAATAAGCAAATCAAGGTTTTTCATAGGTACTCTTCCAATACGTGGAATAGAATTGAAGGACTAAATCTGGAATTCTGGTTTGTTGTGTGTTGATGTGTTATTGATGGTTTGTTGTTGTTGTTGTTGGGTTGTTTGGTTTTTTTGGTTAAAACATCCAGTGAGGTCTACTTGAACATTTGGTTCTTTGCAGTAACGTAGTGCCAAACCTGCTAAATTCCTGCACCTCTTGCCCAAGGGCAACCCACTGGTAGCTGTCTTTCCTACTTATTTCCGAGGATTACAATTGTTTCTGTTGTATTTATGTCTATGAAAATGACTTGTACTGTGTTAGTGTTATCATTATTTTTGTATTGTTTTCAGTTATTAGTCTCAAAACAAATATTGCATTTGTTGACATTATTTATTTAACAAAGGGCTTTAAATGTTGTTTTCTGAGGCGTTCCTGCTTCTTGCAAAAAGAAGTGAAACATTTTAAAGTAGATGTCACTTTTAAAGTAAATCACATGAATATTGAGAATGTTTATAATAATCCTCACTAGATCCGTATGACATCAGGAAATGGGGAATTACAATTTTCAGAATGTGCTAAGTTTCAGTTTGGATGAAGGATAGTATAATTTCCATTTAAAAGAGAATAGAATTGAGATGAAGGTAGGGGGAAGATCATACTGAAAAAACATCTCATTGTGTCTGTTTTGAGCTGTAGCCTTTATTTTCATATCATAGAATCATTTAGGGTGGAAGGAACCCTGAAGATCATCTAATTCCAAACTCCCCGCCATGGGCAAGCACACATCCTACTAGCAACATTTGTGAAGTGGATGTTGGTAGGAAAGTTAAGAACAAAATATTGTATAGAAATATTTGATATCTTTTCTCAGGTGTAAGAGATGTTTGAGGAGAAAAAAAGAAAACTGATTTGTTCACTGTTTCAAGTCTTTATATGTTAAGTTGTCAAGCATGTCTTGTGTTACTGCTGTGACGCCAAGATAAGAATTAAATAATAGAAGAAAATATTTTGGTCTCTTTAGATCATATTAGGGTCCCTGTAGCACAAACTGATTTTAGTCTTTCTGATAGCCACCAGAACTAGTGCAGAGCTTAGCTCCACTGAGCAGTTAGCCACTACCAACTGATTTGCTGCTTCATCCCTTGTCTTCTCTTACCAGCTCCAAAGCCAGGTAAGAGCTGGGCCTACAGTGGAAGAAACTGTGAAATCTGATGAGATTGTAATTCTGAGCACACATAGTCATGGAAATAACATCCTTCATTTTCTTAGTGATTATATCTGATTCATTTTGAGGGAGAAGCACTAGCACTATTGAACTGATTCATCAAGATAGGTAGCATCTTTGTCTCTAGATGAGTATGGAAAATTACCTGACCTTTGATGGATATTTTGATAAAAGCAGACACCCAGGCCGAAGCTGAGTTTCCAGGAAGTGTAGGCGGAATGCTATCATTCTTCCACTTATAACAAAGATTAAAGGAAATTCTTAAAGGGGAGAGGGAGGAATTCTTGCTCAGAGAAGTCTCTGAGAATATCTCTCTTCTCTAGAGAGTAAGCATATTGTACATAACAAATGCAGAAGGAAGAAAGCAACGTCTAATTAAGAAAAATACATTCTTTTTCCAGTCAGGAAGGCATCTCATTCATATCTTAATAATGGTTAGAGATGCACTACTGAAAAGATTGTAATGTCCTTTCAGAAAATTCTTACATGGAGAAGCTTTCAAACTATGTTTATGAGAGTTTTGCCTAGGAAAAATATCTCTATGTCTTTAAAATAAATGTTACTCTAGATTTTACTAATTTTACTTATTTAAATCTGTGCCTTGGAGAAAGCAGAGTTATTCACTGGTTTAAATTTAAGCCAAGTTCAGTGGGATTCTTTATAGTGAAGGTAAATACATCTGTCAGGCTAGACAGACAGGGCTTTATCCCTTAGCCACAGTATAGCCATCATTCCACTTTCCCAAACTAATAATGGGATGACAGTTCTTTATAATATGTAGTTTTATGTATGTAAGTAGAAATAAAATAACTTCCTATATGTGGAAGTATTTAGATTAGAATTCTGCATTCAGGAATGTAGCTGAACCTTGATTATTTCATACACATGTAAGTGGTTTTGAGTGAAAGATAATGTCAGTGACTGTAATTTTTATCTTCTAGGGGAGACAAAGAAATGTAATTTCCTTAAATTAGCCATGGAACATTTTTCTTGACAATATTTGTGTCATTAGAGGGAAAAGTATGTATTTGAAGAAATCAGACCATGTAATTTTTTTTTTTAGTAAGTGCTGCTAAACATTAGTTATTAAAGGAAATGCAAAAGAAAAGAGCCTTGGGACACCTGTTCATCATTGCAAATCATCACAATGTAGAGCTGATATAAAATATTTCTACTTAAGGAATGGACTTCAATGCACCTTCATAAATATCTTAATGTTACACAGAGCTCAAAACACTTCAGCAAAGAAGTCATTATTCCCAGGTTAAACCGAAACAGACTGAGGGAGCTGACTCTTCTATAAGGTCACCTGGAAAGTTTTTGGACAAAAAGAAATACTCTGGAACTTTAGCTGAGTGAGAAGCAAAAAAAAAANGGAGGGAAAAAAAAAAAAAAAAAAAAAAAAAAAAAAGGATGGGAAATGATGAAGACACAAGAAGGAGCATTTTTGAATTCAAACTTTTAGGTTGCCAGTTTGTGACTGTTATTTCATAAAGCAAGTTACATATTTTGTAGCAAATTCAAACAAAAAGTCATATTGAACAATGCAAAACAAGGGGAGAGTGTAACATTGATTACTTTGCAAAATAAACCATTGATTTAATGAATCCTGTCAGTCAATCAGCAAAGTGGTAGGAGGCCTGTATATCACCTCAGCTCGTTTCAGAAATCCTGGGTTAATCTTCTGCATAAAGTACTCATCACCCTACCACAGGGTGGACACAAGAACTTAAAGTGATATTCAGCAGAGACTAGTGGAGGAAGGCATGAAGGTATTAATTCTTCTTCCTAGAAGAAGGTTACTGTCAGCTTCAAAAGAAAATTCCTGCCTACTTCCAGGCAGGAGTATCAAATTGAAGCACAAATGAAAGGGTTGCTTGGACGGTTGGGTTTCAGATGTTCTGGAGCATGAGCAAGACTAAATTAAGAGCAGGGAAATAATAATAATGCACTAGTAATTTTGCAGCAGGGGTCAGTGCATTTAGCAGCTGCATTTAATTTTATGATCTGGAATTACTGTGGTACCGCAGGAGGAGAATGCAAATGAGAATTAACATGACCAGGGTTATAATGGTAGGTCTTAGTGAGGCCGATTTCTATAAAAGTTACCGTCTACTGTCCTTGTAAAAGAAATCCAAACCCCAAATCAAAGCAGTTCAGCCATGCTGGTGATGCAGACTCCTAATGTATGTCTTAGTTCAGAGTGACACGTCTCTCTGGGTCCTGTTTCAATCTGTGCACATATAAAGCGTTTTCACTGGAGGTGGAAGGTGTTGCAGGGTGAGTGTGGTTGCAGTGTCGGTGCAGTCACAGAGGCAGATGAGAAGTCTCACTACAGGAAATGCGATCATTAGGGAAATGATCTGTCATGAAATTCATTGTAATGCCACATTTGAGAACAAAAAGTGCTTCAAAGCTTTCAGCTCAAAAACAAACTCAAAACCAAATCCCTATGACTTCTTCTCATACTGAGACAGGAGATTTCACTCATAATGAAAAATGCTGGGAATGACTGACAGTGTGTGATGCGGAGTATTTGAAGTGTTGGATGTTGGTTTCTTGTTCGCAGATTCCATCCAGAAGCTTCACAATGCAGTTGCTGGAGGAGAAGCCAGTTTGATTGCAAATAAATCCTAGCTTGGTCTCTCTGCTCATTAGTCTTATGGGACACTCAGTTTTCGTATGCATGCTGTTGTTATAATATCCAAAATACTTTCTGAATTTCGGCTCTTTGATGATTCTTTGCTAAAAATAATTAGGTTTAATAATATTTAAGTGTCCAGTGTTTACAGTCTTCCTGGTGCATGTTTTTAATATTGCTTTTGATGCATTTATTAATGTAACAATCAAATTGGTGAGAAACAGCCTAGCTCATGCCTTCTTCATAGATGAACCCTCGCTACAAGGAAAATAGTGGAAGTTGAAAAGATTCCTTAGAGTTTCTCAACTTGGACAGGACTTGTCTGCATGCTACAGAAAAAAAATAAGGCTTAAACATCATACAGTACAGATTCTCCAGATCTAGGAGGATTAATAGGATTCTCTGGAGATGCAAGGGTAGTTCATCTTCTGCAAAACCCAATTTCTGCCACTTTCTTGGCTTAGAAGGCCAGAGGCATTTCAAGGACACTTCCAGGTCCATTGCACTAGCTTTGTACTGTCAGCAGACTAAAAATGAATCAGAATGAACTTTCTGTATTTCTTTATGTAAATATACCTTTAATCCAGGGTAGGAACCCTTATTTTCAATGACATTTATGATCAGTTTATCAAGGCAACTTTATTAAAATCAACATAATTTTTGCTGTTCTAGTTTTTGTAATTCTGTTAAGCAGACAGAATTATTTGTTGGGGGTTTTTTTATTTAAATTAAAGAAACTGTTTGTATCAATAGGAATATTTTTCAAAAGCTTAATAATGCAAACTATGAAATAAAAGAATACTTAAAAATTGTAAGGTAGATAAGAAATATGATGTGAAATGCCCGGGTGTGAACATCTTTGACTGGATCTCTTCTGCAGGTAGTAATATTCTCTAAGCTGCCCCTTGCAGCCTTGGCCTTCTGACTGTCCAGGGGAACACCCCGGCACATGTTGCTGTTCCCTTCCCTCCTGCAGATTTGGGCTTCCTTCACGTAGCAACCAGCGTATGGCAGATGGAGGTGCTTCCCTTTAGTGTCTGGTATGACGGATCTCAACCTGAGTTTTCAGGTTTGTTGGTATAGAGGTAGTCTTCCATTTCTGCTGATGCGTTAAGGATGAAATCTGAGGCTACTTGGATGCTTCTTGTCATACTGTGTCCAAACCTGTTAGGCAATGTATAATTTTTCCACTGATTGCATTGCACTCATTGCAGTGAGTCACCACTTGTTATCTAAATACAGACTTAGTTTAGTGTCATGTTGTAACTGATACTTTTTTTACAGAGAATATATTCTACTTTAAGAAAAACACAGGTAACAATATGCAGATGCAGTAATTTGTGTTTACCCCTGTCAATTTTTAAGTTGGTCTGAAAAATCCTTCTCCGTTTCATTCCCAGTGCTTTGGAAATGCACAGTAATTGAGTTTGTTTGACAAAATATACATTCATAGAGTCTCACTGAAAATACCACTAAGTCAGACTGTAAAACCAGAATACAAAGAAACAAAGTTTATTCACTCAGTTGTAGCAAGTTCCCAGTTCCCAGTTGTAGCAAGTCCCAGTTCCCGGTTGTAGCAAGTTCTCTAACCAAAGGACTCCTTGCACAGTTTAAGGTGTGGATAGAGGTTTATCATGAAAAGCTCCTGTCTTATAACTAGATATTTGGAGTTAGTCTTTTAAAAATCTATGCACACTTAGTATTAAAAAGTGAGAGATGTGAGGATGTTGCATAAATGTAATATATTGCAAACAAATACGCTATTTTCTAATTTAAACAGAGTAAAAGGCACATCTCCTCTGAAATCCCCAATGCTATTTCTGCAGAATATGAGCGTTAGTGTTTCCCGAGACAAGTGTTTGCAAGTTATCTCTAGGAGAAAGCGTTTTAGAATGAATTGAAAGAAAATGTAAAAAAAATAAACTGAAATCCTAGAACCTGTAAGGAAATTATGTTAGCATATGCCTCAGCATAAATGGAGAGGGAGCAGTAAAAAAAAAAAAAAGATGGGTTATGAGAGTTTGTTTAGATACTAGAGGTCGTCTTCTGAAGCTGGAAATCCATCTGAAGTGATGCTAACTAAAGATAAAGGTGTAGGTAAAATTCAAAGTAATTATTACCAAAATGATGAAATTAATTCAGGAGATAACATAAATGATAACAAATCGACAAATTATTCCAATGCATGAGAAAAGCTGTGAATAACTTGGTGAGTCTGCTAGATTGTTAAAAAAGAATAGGAGCAATCAAACAGACGACTAAAGCTGCCTTTTTTACAAAGTTCTCATGCAGACAGCCCCAGAGAGATTCCCATTCGCTCCTTGAAAGTATGATGCAGTGTTAGAAACCAGGGTTGGCTACAATCTGTTAGTGGCTTGGAAAGGGGGGCACAGTTATGTAATAGCACTGGGTGTTTGCTTCTGTGAGCAGCAGGGAAGATAAGAAATGGGTCTCATTGCCTTTTTTTTTTTTTTTTTAACTTGATTTTATTCTAGAAAAGAACCCTCCATAAAGCTTGTGAATGTTGTCTTTAGGACAACATTTTTGTCTGCCAACTTGATCAGAAATTCTGAGATTCAGAGGTGACAAGATCAAAGAGATTTAGGACATAGCTGAATGATGTGGGATTCACCCAAAGTTTCTCAAAGGATGTATGAATATGAGCTTACAATAGAAATAAAAAACAGCTCTCTAAGCATCAGTTGCTAACGTGGAGGTAATCGCTGCACTACAGTAAAATCTTTTTAAAAGAGGCTCTTTGGACTAGAGATCAGTCAACCTTCAGTAATTAAAGAATATTTGAAAGAGCAATAACAGAACTACAAAAGAAAAAAGTACTTTGGATGTTTGTACTGGGCAACTCAGATCATGGTGATCCAGGACATTCACTGGATCTTCTGTGTACAATGTAATTAATGCTCATGGAAGCTAAACTACAGTCTTATTTCATAGACAAAAACTGTCTCATACTGTGATGTTCCATGAGGCTTGTGTCTTTGTAGAAGCTGCTTGTGTAATGCTTTGTAGCTAAAAAAGCATGCTAAAAATGAAAGATGAGTCACTAGGGCAACTACACTTTCTGGGAGTTTACTTTTGCAAAATTCTGTGTTTTAAAATGCCGTAGGCTGAAGTGTTAATATTTTTGTGTACTGCTACTATTCACCTTACCTCAGTGAGGAAGTTTACTCGTTTGCGGGTTGACAGGCAGCTTTGCCATGGGAAGGGGAAGGCGCTTGCTTACGATGCAAGCCGAGAGCTGGTTTGCTAAGTACAGACCAGTGCTCTGCACAATGGAGATAAAATTAAGGCACCCACATCCTGTGACACCATATAGTTCTTGCAGGCTGCTATTTACCAGGAAATTCAAAGTCCACTAGTCCCAAACATTTTTAAAATGCCAAAATGCTTGAAAAGTTATGCTTGATTTCCCTTCTGCTCGGTGCAGTTGAAAGCATGCTGTGTGAGCTAGATCTGCTGATGCAACTCAGCCTCTTCCTGGTGGTGTCAAAGGAGGAGCAAGAATCAGCTCTGGCTGCTTATCTGCCATATTAGTTTTGCAGGTGAACACGAGTACATTCCTTAGTTTGTAGCTAATACCAATCTTCTTGTACATCTACAAAACCTATTTGCTGTTAGTTCCTATGTTTGTTCTTAACATTGTTCAAAAAATGCTAAATACACAGCCTTAAATAATTAAAAAAAATCATCCGTGTTCTATTTCTAGAACACACATACATTTCAGATGAAGTTGTAGACTCGGTGGAAATATACATTTCCTTTTTATTCTTGTGTTTGGCAGGAATGATGGTAGGAACCTAAAATTTTAAAATTTTTATCTTTAGCAGTAAACTCTTAAACAGGGCTGTCTATTTTTGAAATTCCTCTGAAATGAGTAGGTTGTCATCTGAAAAGAAACATAAATTTTTAGTAAGCTTGCTAATTTACCTGAAGTCAAATAATGCTCCCCCAGTGAAATCTAGCCAAGACTAGGAAGATAAACATAGTGCCATGGTCACACGTCACAGGGTTTAGATCTGCTGGGCAAGAAGATCTAAATTACTGTCTCTGTAGAAGGCTGAGCCAATCTCTGATCTTGTCACCTCTGAATCTCAGAATTTCTTATCAAGTTGGCAGACACACAGCAAACTGTCAAGGCATCCCAATATAGGTAACCTAGATGGCAATACTGAAGCAACTACAAATTTGTAGTGAAATTCTGGTGTAAGAACGGGTCAGTCAGTGCTTAGGATGTGAAGACTGGACACATCTTTTAGATGGGGATATTTGTGCTGTGGAGGCATCATCAGAGTCGTGGACCAGTTTCCTGGAGTGTGACATAAGCAGATACATGACGATAAGATAATGGACAGAGCCAGGCAGGAAGGGATCAGCCCCTTGAACACAGGACCATTGCAGTTTAGAGGTAGGCTGCTGAAACTGCTTCAGAAGCAGCGGAGAATCAGGAACTTCTGGAGGGTGGGGGGAAGGCAAAACAAAACAAAAAAAAAAAAGGCAAGAAGTAACAAATCACATATGGCTTTTGCAATTTTAGTCTTCCCAGCAAAGAGTAGTATTGTCGGGTGCATGTGCAGAAAGCAGTGGAGCCCTGCAGGACCTGCAGCCAGCCCCAAACCCCTCCCTTTGCCCATTGATCTATCAGCACTGCATGATAAGCTGTTGTGTCAGCATTAATGCAGAGCTTCAGAAGGAACACATAAAGACATTCTATTGGACAAAGTTACTACTAGAGACCAAACACATTTAACAACAGTTTTGATACTTTTAGGCATTCAAATAGTTCTTCTGCCCCTTCCTAGTGAGGTGGTGGATTGCGGTGGGTTTTATTTACTTTATGTGATATCTCTATGTCTATGCCAAACCATCTTATGAAGAGTAAGCGAAACTTCGGGCTGACTAATGGGTAAATACCAACATTGACCTCTCATTTGTTCCCTGAGGTCCAAAGACAGAAACTTAACAAGACAATGGGAACCCTCCCATGGTTAGGCGCCTCAAATCTAAACTGAAGTTGATTTGTACTGAAACGGAATGTTGAACATGTGGCTGATTAACTGTAATGACTTATAGCCAAAAAGGACGTGACTACGGGATACAGCAAAGCAAGACAGAGAGGCCCCTGAACAAGCAGCAACACAGCTAGTTGAAGAAGTAGGATTTTAACAACCACACTTGGTAGCACAGTGTGAAAGTTCATTAACACTGATGAGTAAAAGATGACTTTCATTAACAACTGCCAATAACTTAAAACTGAAAGCCAAAACATGCTTGGCAATCAAGACATTTTAACACAAGTAAAAGCACCTACACTCCTGGCTGGAGAGCAGATGCTCTGGCAAGAGGCCCACATTCCTCAGGTAATGTAGACCCTTGTTCACAGGGGAAAACTATGGTCAAATAGAGTGTAATTGGTCTAATTTGATAAGTCCCCCATGACCAGAGAGGCTTGAGCTTATCCTTACTGCTATAACAACCAAGGTCAGCTAATTCTGTTATTTGCCCCATTGGAGGGTCAGAAGAGGAAAAGCATAGAGGGGGTCACACCTGCAGGAAGAGTTGGACAGGACAGGTGACCCAAAACTTACCAACAGAGTTTTCCATCCCATCTGCATCATGCTTAGTATAAAAGCCGAGGAATCAGAGTCAGCCCTCTTTCTTCAGTGGCTGGCATCCAAGGAGGACTCTGTCTGTTCATCTGCCTTTCATCCCAATCTGTGCATTCCTGGATCCAGATCTGGAATCTTGGTCCTGTCTGTCAGTGAGTCCAGTCTGGGACTTTCCCAGTGCCTCCTGGTGATGTGATCATCATCCTGGTAGCTTGATTCAGTTTTTTATATATTGTATATATATTTTGTTTCCTTTTTATTATTTTATTATTAGTATTTCATTAAAGTAGTTTAGTTCCTTCTAAACTCATAAGTATCTTTCTCTCTCTCCCTCCTCTCCTTGGAGAGAGAGGTAGGGGAGAGCATCTGTCATTTGTTTTAGTGGCCAGTCTGGCCCATACCACGACAGAGATATTAGGAACCTCAGTGCCATTTCTTGCATTCTTTGGAGAATGCTTTCGTAAAAGTTCCATTTCTATGAATCACAGAACCATGTTCCTTTGTGGCAGCTCTCTGCCCCAGACATCTGCCAAAATGAATTGTCAGCCTTTAATTCAATTGTCTTTCATACGATATGCTGTGGTCCTAGAAGATTGGCTACTCATTCCCTAGCAGAAACACATTATGTCCTGAGTAGGGAGTTCCATTCACTGGTAACAGTGTTCCTTATTTTCTTGGGAGTTTACTAATCTTTCCAAAGGTTTTCTTTGTCCTTGTCATCCTAAAAAGGGCTGGTGGTTTACTGCTTTATCTTTCGCTACATTCTTTCAGATTGCTTTACACCATCATTGCTGCAGATGCTGTTGGTCTGTCCTTAATTTTTTGGGGTCTTGGTTATGTAAATGAATATAAAGAATGTAATTGATTTCCAAAATGAAAGACAGACATGGCATTGTGTTAATAATGCACAATCAATTGATTTTGCAGCAGACGTTACAGTGGGCAGAGCATCATGCATTCTTGACCATGGAATTTCCAACAAAACAAACTTGGGGGAATCCAGAAGCCGGAATTTTACTTTTTTATAGATGTTTCTGACTTTTTGGATGTAAGGCTAATCTTGAAAATCCTAACTGAAATGCTGCAGCCTGCTTGAGTCTTCAGGTAGAGTGGTCTCAATTGCCTTGCTAATGTTGGACACCATTATAAATTGTCTTTCATACTTTCAATGCGAATGAAACTGCCTTGAAATTTTCAGTTTGCAGTACGAAGTGTTATAAAAACAGACAAATTGACATAGAGCTTGGCTGTGGATGCTGTAGATCCTACAGGGTTTTGCCTATAGTTTATCTGAGTACTCCTAACAGCATACACGGTGCAGAGCAGCCCATGGAAAGCCAGGTGATTCCACACTGGAACTGGTCTATACGCACAAAGTGGCAGGCAGAGAAAAGCCTCACGTGCTTTCCTGAGCCAGCAGAGCTGAATGCTGAATTAAGAACTGTCAGTCCTCACTTCCCATTTGTATTGTTTGCTGGCGTAATGTTAGGCATGCTTACATGCCAGACTCTGTAGCAATCCAGATTCAAAACATCATCTTAATTCAAACTATGAGCTTAATTCTTACTGAAGATGAATTTGTGCACAGAAGTACTTTCTTGAACATCTACCAGAACTTTTTGTCTTTTTTGGTGTGTTCATATTATCAAATTTGTGCAGCATATGTATGAAATGCTGTATAGGTACTAAATAATATCTACAAGTGTCTTAATCTACACAACTGAATATTTTTTTTTCATATGTTCCCTTAGTTAAATATGAAAGAGCAGTTAATTTTACCAGGTGACATGGTCATAAATTAATCACCATTTCAACCAAATGCTGTTAAACTATAGACCTTGAAAGAGTAAAATCTTACCTGCATTTGCACATACTGTCTTTCTGCTTCAGCTTTTCCATCTGTCCTCACAAAAGACGTTACACTTACTACTTCCAAACTGCTCTGTATATGCGTCTGTGTGTGTACAAACTGATACTTGTTTTACAGATCTAATTGGGTTTCTGACTTGCCACTTTCAAATGGGAGTTGTTCTTGCTATTGTCATAAGATGTGTAATGTCACTATATACATCTTTCTTATTATTAGACATCAGAAATGTTTACAGGTCTTCTGAATTTCCTGGCTTGTGCATTGCTGTGCCTACATAGAGAGCACAACATTATTTGGAGCATGAAATCAGATGTTCTCTTATCTTTGGCCTGAGGGCTTTCCCTGGGTCCCTATACTTTGAAAGGTCCATAAAATTCTTTTCCTGAATAGATTATTGTCTAGCATCTTTATCTAGTATCTTTTATTTTACTTTTCTTTCCCATAATTCTCACTTAATATTTTTTAAATAAAAAATTATAATAAGAAATGGAAAAAAGGAAAATACTTATGAAATGCTAATGAAAATTACTTGTCACATGCAAGAGATGGAATCATAGACCCTTTATGTTCCTTTTGCCTTGAATTATTTAAGTCGATACTGAAATTAGTCTTGTTCAAATCCTGAGGAACATGAGCTTTAGATTTCTCAGGTCCTTTGCTGGAATATGGAATACCACAATCCCTGTGAGCAGAATGGAGTCCTTCCATTCTGAGCCTTTATTTTGATCTCCTGGAATGTTCAGCATATACCATCTTTCAGAAAAGAATGGTCAACACAGGATTTAGAGCAAAATCAGATGAACTGTTTTCTCCTCTCTTTGCTTATGATTATCAGATGACTGAAAGTCAGACCTCACATCTCATGTTTGTTATAATGAAAATAGCGAATAGAAAAAGAGAAAAAAAGGATGCATTTAAAATGCAGATAACTGCCCAGAGGTGGGCACCAAAATTGATGGTGTGATTTTCAAAAGAAAAATAAAGAAGGGCATTAAGAAAGCTCACTTTCACTCAAAGGTTTTATTGAATTCAGGCGTCGTGTGCGCTCAGCTCTCTTCTGAAATCTGTTCATCGTTGCTTCTGGTATGACACGAAATACAGGTCCCTTCTCGATAGTGCTGGCTCAGCTTTGCTGGTGGGGCAGAGCCCAGGTTTTGCAATCCAGATTTTGAGACGGTGAGAGGCTTCTGTATGTGCGTGCACAGCAGCCTGGGGAGCTCGCGTTCTAGGAGTTTCTCTCTTTGCAGCCCTACAACTGTTCCTGTTTATGCAATCAGACGGATGTGCGTGTGTGTTTTTTTTTTTTCCATAGCACTTTCAGATCCCTTGTCTGCAAACTTAATAGTTTTTAATGAATTAGTAATTGCAATATGCCAGTTTAGTAGAATAGTGCCGTTTTATCCACTTTGCAGGGGATGTTACAGAGGCAAAGAAATAGAGGGTACGTCCAACTACTCACACAGTAGTAAAATGTGGAATCTCTGGGTAGGACTTAGTCACAGTCCCAAATTTCCTCATCCTGCTGGCTGAATACAAGATGGATTTCAAGTTATATATTAAATATAGGAAATTTTGATTAATGTAAATACTGGTAATTTTTTGCTTTTCAATAAAAAAAGAATGATTCCATATTAGTTCATATAGGAGATATATATATAAATAGTTTTTAATGGGCAGTTTTTCTAAAAGGTATTGATATGCTTCACTGAATGATTTACTTTCCAAATTATTTGTGCCTGAGTAATGGTGGTAGAATCTGACCCTTATATGACGCTTCCTATCAACATTTTGTGTGTATATTTTACAGTGCTTTAAATTGTACCCTAGCAAGTATAGAGTTGATTTAGCTGTTGATCAGTAAACACCATTTGTCACAACATTTTATGAACAACAAAAATGTTATTCAGGAGCATATTTGAAGAATGATATTCAGTTCTGATCATTCTTGGCTTCAATTTCTGGAGGGGGAAAAAAAAAAAGTCAGGACAGTAACCAAGTAAAATTACTCTCCTTTGAAACAAAAAGAGTTTGCTGGCTGCAGCTGGCAGCCCCGGGAGGGCGAGGAAGCTGCCCAGCAGGCAGAGTTGGTATGGGAACCATTCTCCACTGAGCTGGCTGATTTTCTTTTTTCACTGTGTACTCTCTGTCCTTTTAAGAAACAGAAGCTAGACGCCTGTCAGCCAATGCTGGTTAGGATCTTCTCTTAATGCTGGAAGAAATCCGCGTCATGAGAGATGACTGAGACTAGCAGGATAGTTTAGAGCATTGCTGCTTGGAGATGTGAGGCTGGGACTTCAGCTCATGGAGCACAGGGAGTGCTGAGGGTCCTGTTAAGCTTGGAGCAAGAAGCTGTAGAAATACAAACGACAGATCACTGGAAAATGGAATCTTTGTGGAGGGTTTGCTATAACCACATTTTTATTCTGATTTGTGCCCTTATGCTGTAGTTAAGGGTCTTTCAAAGGCTGCGGCTGTGCAGGCAGAGTGAGCACAGTAAAACTCAGCGCTCTGCGCTGGGGGTACGGAGCAATGGCACGTGCATCACTCCGCTGTGGAATAAGGCAGCTAGTCGTCTTTAAGGCCAAACTGCACAATCATCAGAGAATTCAATTAAACAGACACATCATTCTTGAGAGCAGATAATGTCAGATCCTCACTCTGACTCCAACCCTTTCGTCTGAACCACGGGACCTGTTCTCATCAAAGACAGCAGTTGACTCCCCCCAGCCCCAGCCTTGGGCTGTCTAACAGGAATGCTTCTGTAGCAGCAAACATCGCTGCAGTCCTCAGATCACCACTCCTGTGAGCCGCTTGGCATCTCCTGCAAGTATGAGAAATTTTGTATTCAGGGCACTGCCCGAAATATGTGATTTTCGCAGCAATCCTGAATTACTGGCAGCTTCACCTTGGTGAGGGGAAGAGCTGTCCCGTGGGAACAGTGCAGCTACCGCCTGTGCATTTACCTGTGTCACTAAACCAGAGGTATTCTGTGACTGCAGCTTCGGAAAGACCTGTGGGGCTCTGGGCCGTTTCTGTCCCCAGCCACTACTGCCAAGGGTCTGGATAGCCAGAGCAGTCCCCAGGACCACCCCACAGCACACACCTTTGCGGCAGTACCGAGTGTTGTCTCTGGTGGCTTGTTGCTCTGTGGTTCTTCACACTCTGGTCTTGCTGGCATGCAGCTGTTTGCCACCACTCAGCCCTGCTTGCCCTGCCCTCAGCCCTTGGCCAAGCTGAAGCCATGGCACTCCTGTGGCACCTTTGTATGTCCTTTCTCTTTAAAAAACCCAAACAAATCTAGAATGCATACAATCCAAGGGAGTGGTTTGTTAGGGATTAGCTTTTTGTGATAGCAAAAGGATGGATTTGTGAATTTACACCACACTATATTGTTGCTTGGGGATCCAGTTCATAGCATAGGCTTTGTCTAAGAGTTTGTGACTATCTGTCCAAAGTTTTGTAATTGTTTGGTTTGTTTATTTTTTAATCTTAATATTGCCTTTGTAACACTAGAAATGTTCCTTTCCTTTTCTCCATCTTGTCTGACTGAAACCTTTCCAGGCATAAGTTGTTTTATACAGCATCCATAGAACATTAACACCAAGCAGTTACCTTTGGGATTGAGGAATACTGATATTTTTGCATTATAAATAAATTTAAATTAAGAGGAAGCAACCCCACCTTGAAAGTCAGACTTCCTTCTAAAACTCTTTACTGGCTCAGAATACAATGCACATCGAAGGTCCCCCGTCCCCTTGCCCAAAAAAAAAAAAAAAGAAAAAGGAAAAGATTAAAGGAAATGTTAACAGTCTCTTTTCAGAGAGCATGTGTTTTCTTTCCA
Organism: Chionis minor; assembly: GCA_013398295.1. NCBI lineage: Eukaryota > Metazoa > Chordata > Aves > Charadriiformes > Chionidae > Chionis > Chionis minor. The sequence goes on along the minus strand of VZSF01010834.1, from coordinate 321,724 downwards.
TTTTTGATTGTGCTTTGATCCTATTTTGTATAAAAGCTAAGTATTTGCAAATCCAGGTGATGTCAGTAGGAGACATAGATGTTCAGAGCACCTGAATATCAAGTATTTATCTCTGTCATCTGTACTCCTCCCTCAGCTCCCCCAGGCCCGTTTGCTATTTTTGTTTAGGTCTTTAACGTAGCAATGGATCAGAGAAAAATATTTTTACAAAAAGGAAAACCTCATAGACAGATGTTATTTCTTGAAAGAAATGTTCTTTTCTTTTTTAAAATCACTGCCTGTATCTTTTTGAAAATCACTTATTACGGTCCCCACTGACGTAATTCTCCCAGTAGGTGCAGAGCTGTTGATCCAAGGACTTCATGCTAATAGATCTCTACTAAACAGAAGATATTTCTGATTTCAACAGGCTTTATATTAGCAGTGGCTAAAATTCTGTTATTCATATTGCACTAAGCTGTTTATGGCTTGACGTTTGAGCTGATTAAAGATAGTTTAGAGAAATATTTCCAAGTTATTTCTGTTTTGCAGAGCAAAGGACCCATTTTCTGTTGCCGCCAAAATTATGTAAAAAGTAATGTGCAGTCAGGAAGAGATCTACAGTACCAGATAATGCTTTTATCTTGGAGGAACTCAGAGGTAGATAGAGAAGCAAGTCAGATATTTAAAGATACTACAGTCCAACGAGATAGTCTGAGATGAAGAAGTTTGCCCCTACCTCACACTCTCACCAGTAGTCAGTCAGTTCTCGGCTGCAGCCTTCTTTTCTGGTCAAAACTCTTGAGAAGTGAGTTGCCTTCAGCTGTGCTCAGTAGCTCCCCAGGACTAATAGAGGCGGCAACTGCAAAAATATGGGAGTTAGGAATTGAGAGGACGGTGTAATAGCTGCGTGTTCTTTCCTCCTTCAGCTTGCTGTAAGCAATATGCATTCAGCAAATCCAAAACCAGCCTGTTGGTGTAGAGAAATACGGAGCAAGTGTTTCTTTCTGCTTGTGGTGGATGTGGGAAGGGACGATCAAGGAAGGTACAGCAGGGTTAGAAAAGTCAGAACTAAAGTTGGGGACTGGCCCTTGACAACAGGCAAGTTCAGCGCAATATCTGACTCTTGATTTTATATATGCACAAATACTGAAAATACACAAAAGGCAAAGCAAACATTAACACTGCTTTTCTTTTGCATGTAGCAACGAATTGCTGAGAAAATATCACAGACTATCTTCTGTTCCTCATGTATAGGTGTTTCTTAATGACTGTGGATAGTAGCCAATGTTTCACGGTTGAAGTAACTGCTGCATCAGGGTTTGATATTCCTCCCTCTTGGAGACAATTCACACGGTGACAAGTACTCCCTGCAAAGCAGCCTGGACTGTATCCCAAAGATTGCTACCCCCTCACTGTTTCATATTAATGAACCTGTACAACTAAAAATAATTACAAATGCAAATTTGGTGGAAAGGAGTTTAATAGGGAAATTTCATGACTGCACTAGAGAAGTTGTGGTTTAGCACTAAGATAGGTCTGATTGCTTGAGCATGTGGGTGCTATGGTAACTCCGTTTCACCATTTGGAAGCACTTAAGCTCTAAACCACAGTTTGCTGCACCCTCTTCCTTTTGAGGAGGGTTCTGTAGAAGAAAAACAGAAGTAAACAGCATGAGAGAAACCACAGAGCAGCAAAGGCATCGTTAGCTGCAGTTGTACAAGTGGGTTACTGTAGTTAAAGTCCTCCTATGAAGACCAAGGACGTCATTTAAAGTGCAGTGCAGTTGATAGAAAAGCCTTCCTTCTCCCTGATAGATACACAATATTCCTGGATATTTATTTTAAGTTTTGAAGAACTGTGTACACGACGAAAAGTATTTGAACTGCTACTTTTAGGTTTTGTTCTACTTCAGGTTTATGGTTTTGAGAAACTCTAGATATCATTGGTAAAAAATGTTATTTCCATGAAATTAATGTTTCTTGAGGGAAATTTCTGTTTTTCTCTGTGTTTTTATTTTTCTCTGTAAAAATTAAGCCCTTACATTTATTTTGCATAATCAGAATCAGAAAACTCTTTTTTTTTTTTTTTTTTTTACACATGGTCACAAATATTTACTTTGGTTTCAGGTTAGTTGAGAAAAAATATTATTTTGGTATTTTTCTTGTGCTTTTCTCCTTATCCTGTCCTTAAGACAGGCTTTGCATGTTAGCAGAAGTTATGCTTGATATTTATTTGTCTTAGTGGATGAATGTTGACAAACTTTGATGTTTGTACTTCCTCCTCTTTCCTGAGCCTGCAACATTTTGTTCCTCCTTGTATCTGCCAGCTATAAATTCTTCATAATTACATCTCTTTCTCCTGTCTGCTTGATTGCTGGTTAATTTTCTGCCTTCTCCAATGCTGTAAATGCTGCTGCATCCTTACTCTGAAGGTGAGGAGAGAAACGACTCCTGTCCTGGAAGCTGGACAGCAAGGAGAGGGTCATATATATTGGGAACCAAGGAGAAGCATTGATTTCAAAGGTCAATTGTCATTAAAAAGATAATACCGCTTCCTATCATATTTAGCTGTAGTGTAGACCTGCACTTATTCCTGAGGTGTGGTTTGCAGGAAGACTATGCCTTCCACAATGCAATTCAGGTCTGAGCACGGGTAGGTGTCTCGGGAATGAAAAAGCTTTTTTATCAAATTAAAACTGACATTTTATAATTTTTATCCCTAACTTCTGTTGAAAACAAATATTGTAAATATTGCCAGTGGAAATAGAAATTTTAATGTTTATTTAATGTTCATTCTCAGCTACAGTAAATGTATAGCATTCCTATGATTGCTGAAGGGCTATGAAGATTTTTACCAACTAGATTATGGATAACTTTGAAGCGATTTTGTGGCTGCATCTTCAATGACCAAAAGCATAGGCATTTTTTTCAGGACCCTCTGAAATGGCCAAGTTACCTGAGAACTTTCTACACGTTAAACTCAAATGACTCAGAGGGTGCAAAATTTCACGTATTTTTAATGTGGACTTTATATGGCATTCTTTTAACTAATTTTCAAAAAGCAGCAGTTTGTCCAGAAACTGTGAACAGTTTATTTTTCTTCCCCAGAGTTAGTGATAAAGAATAAAGTGTAATTCTGCAGTCTGTGATCATGAAATCACTTCAGCACACATGATCCTACCAATAAAATTTGAGGGGTCCTCTGTGGTATAAAATTACTTGGATGTTTAAGTGTTTGCTAGCCTATTCATAGGTCTGCCCAGATTTATTTATAAAGTAGCAATGGATCTCTTTATTTTGTGTTTGCAGCAAAAAGAAGCAGTAACATCTCTGGCCCCGATGCTCATTTACTTTAAGGTCTCTTTAGATGGTTCTGGCAGCACAAGGGAGCCTTAAAGTAGGTGTGAATTACATCCTATCCCACTTGAAGTTTAAAAATAAATCAAAGAAGGGCGGCTGGCAGCATTTTGTAAGGCTCCTTGCCTTACTCACCCTTCACCTCCCACCAGGAACTGTTCTTTTTTTGCAATTTAGTATTGACTTGCAGTGGAGCTGACTAATGTCTGTGCTGTTTGCTAGAAGACCCCCTCAAAGAGCTTTGCTCCATCTGAACAAGTCGACCACATCCTGTTGCTCTCTGTGCAGATGTGAAGAGCCCTGACCCTGCTGAAGCGGTGCTGTTCAGCTGTAAAAAGAGGGAGGACAGAATATGGACCTACACTAGCTGCTTTGTGTGAAGTTCTGCTCGGTGGGGGTTGCTGGGGTCTGTCCAATATGCTGAAGGGTGGAGAGAGCCTGGGAAAAGGGCAGCCGCTCTGCAGAATCACTAAGCATTTTTCCTTGCAGAAAAACCTGCCTGCCAGTGGTTTTTCAGGCATGAGGCTGAGAGGAAGGATTACTTCCTCTGCCCCTTCCCCAGGTCTGGCAAAGACACGCTGAGTGCAGCTGGATGAGAAGAGCCAGCTGGGATGGCACCATGCTAGATAAAACACCAAATGCGCTATTAGCAGAAAGGGATCCTTCTTTCCACGTTTCTCTGTGCTGTGTGCATCGAGGAGTGCAATACTGCAGCACGCCCGTGCTCGGAGGGGACAGCCCAAGCTGCTGGTGTGCAAACACAGTTGCTGGCCCGGCCCAGCAGGAAGTACAAACCCAGGTCCATTTTACCCACTGTGCAAATTAAGCAGCAGGACGGAGTTAAAAGACATGTTCCCTGTCATCGGCTAATGTATTTTTGCCCATATAAACAGGATAATGTTTTTAGGGTCTCAGTGCGGATTCAGCAGCATCTCCATCTTATCAGCTGGTGTTTCCTTTAATAACACACTCACACAGGAAATGTGTGCTGGCGCTTCCTTCTGCTCAGGAAGATCAGACCCTGGACTTATTTGGAACAGAGCGTCTTTTAACGTATCCCTGGTCTGAGTTGTCTTCTGTTGAGTCACTTGATCCTGCGAAGTGGAAAACATTTTCACTTCATTTCATCTTTCCTCAGAGGACAGCAGTGAGCACTAATTTCTTAAAGGGGTGTGACCACCGTTCACTGCAGCAAGCGTGGAGTCACTGCTGCAGCAGGGATATAGCAGCTCCAGTACCTCCAAATGCGACCTGTACAGCCCGCCGTCCTTGGGGTTTGAAGTGTTTGGCTTTTCTTTGTTGTCCTGGTGTCTTTCATGGTTTTTCCATTTACTCTTCTTGTCCAACACTGAAAGATTTCTTCAAAATCTGGTCATCCTGCGTTTCACTCCCAGGGCCTGTATATCTTTGAGCTTTCAGGAGAAAGGGTAGTCAGCTCATCTGGTTTAGGTTCATTTTGTTGACAGCCTGTCATCCCATCTAAAACCTTTCTTTCAAGCAGCAGCTGCACTCTGTCTGCGAACTGGTAGCCAGAGAGGAAAGGGAACGAAAGCAATTAGCCAAGCTCCCATCTCCCCGTAGGATGTGCTGGTTGGATCTTTTTGCAGGGCACCCAACTAAGACCAGATACTACTGATGGGTTGCAAAACTTTCGGGTAAGTCAGCAGGAATCAACTGGTGGCCAAATCAAGAAAGGGAGAAAGGAAGCTTAGAAAAGTTCCTTCAGTACTAGTAGGAACTTTTTGTATACTTTAATTCTTCCACTTGGGTTATCTGAGCCTATTCTATGCATATTATCTTAAAAATGTCTTATGGCTGGATGCAGTTTAAGATTTAAGTAAAGGTTTGGGATAGTTCCTGTTTAAACCCAGACCAAATTGCTTGGTTTGGTAATCACCAGGCTTTCATACCACACAACATGTTTTTTTGGGATTAGATATCCTTATTAAATTTTAAAGATATTTTTAGATTTCAGCCTTCAAGATTCCAGAGATATGTTTCAGAATATAATCATGAGCAGACAGTTTTGACTTTGAGGTTAACTTTGTTAGCTTGGGCATATTAGCTGTGGCGCATTTTGGGGAAAAGTAGGTTAATTGTAGCAATATGCCTATTAATATTGGAGTAAGAGTATGTTGTGCTGGGATCCTTCTTCATTTTCCTTCAGTTTACCAAGTATCTCTCAATAAGGTTATGTGGGGAAATGTATCTGCTTTGCTGTTTGAGAGGAGTTTTTTAGTGTTCTGGTGCCACCTATTGAATTCTTTTCAACTGTGTCCTATTCGATTGGTATAATGAATCATACAATAGAATGGAATCATAGAAGAGTGGGATATCTTTAAAATGCTTAGAAGGATGTAAAACTGCCATGACATTTTGTTAAAATGCCAGTGATTATTTGGAGGGAAAAATGGGAAATCTGGTACTATTATTTTCCAAACTGTATTAAGAAGTGGTCGACTCGAGTTGACACTGGCCTGAGCAGGGCAGTTGGACTAGGCAATCTTTTGAGGTCACTTCCAAGGTGGAGTTCTATGATTATGTGTAATGTTTAGCATGTATCACCATGAGTGAGCAATAAACCTCATGCTATATTGAAGTGAGTAACATTATTCCTAATTTTACAAGGAAGGGATGGGGAAAATGACTTTCACAGGAATCTTAAGGAAGTGAACGAGACAACACTGTGACAATCTTACGAGTCCTCTTTTGCTCATATTATCCTGCTTCCCTTGGAAGAGGGAATATAGAGGTATATCTCTTTGTCTCCATCCTGTTTGCATTGGAGATCAGTAAACAGCTTGAAAAGTATTTCTAAATGTTTCACTAATCTCTGAACAATTTCATGTAGGACATTTTCTGCAACTCCTCTCATTCTTTTCTTCGAAACACTTATTTAAGTGAAAATTGATCTGTGTAAATGCTCACATAAAGTTAATCTCGAGCTTGAGGTATATTTAATGTGCTAAACCAAAGTAAGATTTGGGAAGGAGGGGGAATAATTGATTCTTCAGCTGATAACCAGTTGAAGAAAGAAAAGTCATATTATAGAGTTTAGACTGTCCAACTGCCTGCTTTCAAACATCAAATATGGCATCATCATGGCAAATATGAATGAATATGCATGTTAGCTTTTACAAGGTTCCTTGGCAGTTTAATGTATACAGTTATATTACACAATTGCTGTTAATGAAAGTCCTTATCAGAGATTTCAGATGCTGAAGATACATTAATAGTTCAAAAGGTCATCTATGTTTTTGTTTCTGATCTCTGTAATGTCTGTCAGGTTAGGAAGCTTCTTCCGCTAACATTCTGTATCTCTGAAAAGTATACATGGTCCTGTGTTTCAGTGGGTTAAGATAATAGTGCTGTTAATATAGTGGCTTCTAAACCCATGTTATTCAGTCTGGTGTCAGCCTACCACATTTGCTACAGATTATATTCTTACAATTTAGAGCGATTTTAGTTTGACAGTTTCATATGATTTCAGACAATCCATAGGCAGGCCTCATCTCATGGACAGGATACTTCTATAAATGAAGAATGAAGTAGCTAGCTCTGCTTTACTATTATCTGAGCTTCATTTGACTTCAGTTGATAATTTTTGTTTAAAATATCAAATGACTGGCTTTTTCCAAATTTTAATTTGTAGAAAGAGGTCTTGAATAGTGTGTAGTCCACAATGAATTCAACTACTCACGAGAAAAGTACTCACAACACTTTAGCTTTTGTTCACATTTGGTTTTATATCATGGCTTACACACGCTTCATGACAGTTAAGAGCATAAAGAAATTGCTCACTCTCTACAGGTGACTTTATTGTCACTGTTCATGTTTTTTTAATGGCTGTTGTGGGTCTTCTGAACCGTCCATATGGGGTGTGGAATCCATGGTGGCTATTGACCAGCCAACATGTGTGTTGCTGCTTGTTGGGTCGATAAGGAGAAAATCTCTGGAGTCGTGGGAGATCTGCCTATGCTGAGCTTCTGCGTCAGAGATGAGAGACCTGGGTTTGACTCTGGCACATGTACGGGGCAACAGAACATGTATCCTTCATAAGTATTGCCGTTTTTCACATAAACCTGGGTTTTTGTTTTAAAGATTGAAGGAGTTTATTTTCAAAAGAGCAGAGCTACAACAGTTGCGAAGTACCATGTAGGGAAGCTGAAGTAACAGAGAAATTGTAAACAGTGAAGTACTACGTGAAAAACACACTTGCCAAAAAAAAAAAAAAAAAATCCAGGAAAGAAACATAGTGGGAAAGAACTAGCAGAAAAAGGGAGAGAAAGGAGCACCCAAGTGGGCAGGTGAAAGTTTGTGGACCGTCACGGCAATGAATGTGTGAAAAAATGGAAGTTTTTTCCTTGATGAAAGCATAGCAGGCTGTGTTAGAGAGAGATGTCTTGAAGGAACAGGCATTCTTTCAGGATGGCTTTCAGGATTCTTATGTCAAAGTGGAAGTTTCTAATCCTCAAAATGCGTAAAAGATACAGCGATGAGAACAAACTCATGGTTTCAGCCATTGCCATTTATTTTTGTCTCTCTCGCAACAGAAATTTAACATTACACAAATGCAAAATGTTTTTGGCCAGGATTTTAAAGCAGAGTGTAAAAATGAGGCTTGTTTTTATAGGTGTGAAAAGATCATATCTCCCAGCTCAAGTAAGGAGGTAATTTATAACCTGGATATTAGAGTTATTTGGAGACTGTCATGGTTTGGGCCAGATTGGCCCAAACAGGCAGAGTCACAGATGTTCCCTTTCTCCTGCAGAGCAAGTGTGGCCCCTCTACACTTTTCTGCTTCTGACCCTCCAACGGGTCAAATAACAAAGTTGTTTGGCCTTGGTTATTATAGCAATAGTTATAAGCAAGAGCGTCTCTGCATACCATTCCCTGGCATCAACTATAAACATTGGTCTTACCACTCTGAGAGAGAACAGTTTCTGCACAACGTGCTGGTAAATTCAGCAGTTAGAAGCCTAGTTAGGAAGTAAAGTTACTGAACAAAATTGGTCCACCACCAGGAAGGGTGGTGCCGTTTAAAAATTAATATTAGGGAAAGTAAACTGCTTTCAGAAATGCTGAGGCTTGGATTTCCAGCCCTTGTACATTGAGGATTATAGACAGGTGGGATTTTTCTTTACAATCTCTTCTTAGCAACGAAGTTATTCTTCATTCAGCAAAAAGTCACCTTCTACTTGTTGATATTGCTTGTACTTGTATACACTGCTGTGTGACGATGCAACAGATTTTGAGGATTTTAGTTTTTGGTATTGCAAAATACATCATTAAACATGAAAACATGTCCCCCAGTCAAATTTGTCCTGAGAAACATGGTTCAGAGAAAGCCATACAAATCATTGGCCTTTTTCTACTGTAGATGAACTTTTCACCTTCATGCATTGCTGACCCGATGATATCTTTTCCCCACTGTGCAGCAGGAGATGAAAATCTGGCAGACACCAGCTCTCCCTCCCCTGTGTCACCTCCACCTGCACGCTCCACATCACTCTCGCCTCCAGGCATCGCTGAAGGTAACTGAATTTGGGAACTGCTGCATTGCTGCTCTCGTCCTGTTTCAGCTGAACTGGCATCTTACTTCTATCATACACCGGTTAACTCCATCACTGTCAAAGCAATTTCGTGATTTGTGTTGTCTGAATTCAATTATATTACAGAAAAATTTGTTGATGTGCTGACATCATGTTATAGATGATCTTAGATGTTTATGCTAATAAACATATTTAGGGTTTTTTTTATTTCAGTTAAATAAAAGCTGGGGATGTGAAACACACTTTTCAAAAAAAAGGGATTAGAATTCAAGCTACAACATGCTGTTGTTACAAGTTTATGTTTTCCTTGTGGATGCCCCTTCCCCTTGAGCTTTCAGAAGAGAGTTACATGCTGAGCTGTCACAGTGGCACTTTCCTGCAGTTCATGCAGAGCTCCTCAGGCACCACAGCAGTATCTGACGATTGCGGGAAGAGGGTCCTTCCCGAGTCAAAAACACAAAACAAAAACACCCCAACCAGTCTGGGCTTTTTGAAAGCTATACATTAATTCACCCCCTTCAGCTGGTGTTTTCAAACAACTAAAATCAGTGCATCCCCCACACCTTGCTAAAGGATGATTAAATCTCTTCGCCACAAAGGCATCCCAGACAAATCGGTGGGAATTTGGAATTGGTGGTCTTGCAGACCTCATTGCAAGGCATGCTCTTGCAATAAATCCAAGGAGGTATGTTGCACAGCCTGTTCCAAACTGGAGAGCAATGTAAATATGTTCTTTTTGCCAGTGCTGGAGGGGGAAATATAACTCAGACAGCAGCTGGCAGACTTTCTGGTTCCAATAAGCTTCTCACCTTCATGCATTGCTCACCTGATGATATTTTTTCCCCACTGTACAGCAGGAGATGAAAATCTGACAGATATCAGTTCTCCCTCCCATATGTCGCCTCCACCTGCACGCTCCACATCACTCTCGCCTCCAGGCATCGCTGAAGGTAACGGTGAATGCGGGACCGCAGCGTTGCTGCTCTCGTCCTGTTTCAGCGGAACTGGCATGCACTGCAGCCTTCCTGATGCTGTCTCCACCCCTCAGGCTGCACAGCACAGACTCCTGGCTCAAGGGAAAGTGGTTCTTAATGTGGACAATATCAGTCCACGTATGATATGCTTGGTATTTTGGGGGTGTGGTTGTTGCTACTTGCCACTAAATATTGCTTAAGAATGTGTGATTCCCTGGGGAAAGCTCAGCTGATAGCTGGGTGGAAGGAATGTTTCTTTTTACATTTTTAGAACATGATCGTGTTTAATTCCTTGCAAGTTTAATTTACATTTTCTCTCTCTCTTTCTGTTTTTAAGGAGATAAATCAACGGCAACTACCCCTGGTAAGAAACTTTTAATTTACATGCCAGACTTGCGTTGATGTGTTTTTTCTGATCATTTCTTCTTTCCTTTTCCTGTAGACAGTTATCTCGCAGAGTGTGTAATGCCTTCTCATTCAGCCCAGTGAAATGAAATACTCTGTCTTAGGAGGCAAACAAATCAGACGAGTCTGGTTTTGAGTAATGAATTTGAGTATATATTAAAACACAGCCTGAAAGAGGTGCGGTCAGCGCCGAGAAAGGATTATACTTGCTGGATGTTCAGCAGACACCTGTTGGACCCCCTAACACCTCGAGCATTCAGTGTGCCTTGGCTTACTAACAAATTCCCAGTGCCTCAGTACGAGAGTGCTCCAGCACAGTGGTTCTGTGTGGTGCGCAGCTTTGTGTCCCCTCCCCTTGCCCGGCCAGCCTCCAAAGCATTAACGAAAGCGCTGTACCTCTCACCACAGGTGTCTCTCCTGCAGACAGCACACACCTCTCCACGCACGCAGGCTCCGTCCCTGCCATGGCACATGGCAACACGCCACTCAGCAGCACTGCTGCCCTCACCACACGCACTCCCATTGCCTTCAAGAACGCTTCATCAGGTTTGCCGTCTTCCTTCAGATGCTGCTCACCTCTCTCTGAACTCTAGGGGAAAACTAAGTAATTACTGCAGGGGAAAACTAAATAATTCAGCCTCAGGGTAGCCTTTTCCAGCTCCCTATTCAGTAGCTGGAACCACTTCTTCTATTTGGTTCATCAAATAGAAGAAGTGTCTGCAATTCGGCATAGTGGCAATACCAGATTTAATTCCAGGATCTGGTATCTGACGGCCAAGTCTTGTAGTCGTCACAGTAGTATCAAAATGGGAGCTGCTGCCAATGAGGCTCCTGCCAAAGCAAGAGCAATAGGAATGGACCTAAAAGGGAATGTCGGAACCTGACAGTGGTTTATAAAGAGGGAGGTAAATACTGAAATATAGTAAGAAATATAGTGAGCAAGTTATGTGATCTGCCAAACGAACGCTGCTGGAGGGTTTCTGAAAGAGCGTAGGCAGTATTCATGATTGCGTTTTCCTGTAAGAAGATAGTAAAATGTTTTCGATTTTCCCCGTTCACAGTTATTGACGCCATTTTTATGTTGACTCCAAGCTGGATTATGCCTAAATAACGACAAACAAAATTATCCTTGTACATTGCAAAATTTATTATTGTGGTATATTCCTAAAAGCTTGCTTTTATTTACATATCCATTTTCTGTTTTATTAGGTGTATTAACATGATTTTTCTGTCAGAACTCTCTCTAAATTACAAAAATCCTGGAAGAAAAAAAAAAAGCAGAGAAGGGCTGTAAGACATTTCTGATGACATAGCCATATGAAATAATGAATTCTACGTTTTAATGCTGATATGTTGTTTATTTCCTTACAGATTATTACAATTCAACATCCTTGCACAGCACCATCTCACCAGTCAGCATGCCAGCAAACACTGGGATCACCCCCTCTCACACAATAGGTGACATACTTGCACACAGTTACCTCAATTATGATACTGCAAGCACAGAAAATGTGTTAGAATGAGGGAATCCATTTTGAATTTCTTTTATCAAGCTTAAACATAGAAATCAGGCATACAACTGCAATAAGCTTAAGGTTCTTTTAAGGAATCCTATTAATAGTTTATGAGTAATATTAAAGCTACTAAATTTGCTACTTGTCAAGCAAGTGAAAAATAGAAATTATTTCCACACAGTGGCATAGTAGGAGGGTAAATCTGTCAATTACTGTGTCAGTACTCTTCTTGATATTCACAGAAATTTGCCCAAGCAGCAAAGGAGTATGAATACACCCACAGATCTGGTGCTTCTCTGTTTTCTGGTGGCTTCCCTTTTGTTTCATTTAGCATTAATATTTTCTTGGGATCCAATCTTGCAAGCACTTACACACATTATTACTATAATTGGGCTGTAAGAAATTCATCAGGTTAGAAAAACATGTGTTTTCTGGAGCAAAGTGTATCCAGGTGTTGGACTCTAATCATCTTTGTAAATGCCCTTCAAACAGCTGTAGGCTGCTGTCAGCTCTTTGACAGACTGAGCACAGCTTTTACTTGTGGGTCTTCTGTCCCTAACCATCTTTGTAACTCCCTACTGGACACTCTCAGTTTACCCTCTCCTAAGGGGCACTAATCAGCCAAATAACTTCCAAGCTGGAGGGATACAATTCTAGGTCCTGTCTTCTATGAAAAAAATTAGATGTCAGTCTCTTTTGTTAATACCTATACCTTAGTAAATTTTAAGTAATTGTTTTCAGGATGAATTTCTTTGCTTAATCTTCCATACAGATTTTCTAAATATCAGCTTGTAATTTTTTCCAGGTCTTTAAATGTAAAAATAGTTGTAAAATGGTCTGTACTGTTGCATAAATCTCTTTCCAAAAGTAAGAGTAGCTGTGCAAAAAAGTGGGTAAATTTATTTTCTGTAGTGGCATTGGATACTGTTCAGTTAGTCATTCCACACTGTACATATCCTGGGAAACTGCTAGAGCTTATCATACCTCTAGGGGATTTTGTGATTTTGGAATATTCTTGTGTAACTTTGTATGTGGAAATTCTATTAATAACCAGTTTGATTTGTAGTGAGTAAGGTCACTGGAAAATGATGAAAGACACGTGATCCCTAAAACAACTAGTTAAAAAATGGGGTTATATTTAGCTAATGTTTTCTTCCATTTTAAAAATGTGAGACAAGTGCTAGATTCAACTACTTTTACTAAGTACATTGAAGGAAGCATTTTGGGCAGCACCAATCACCCTCCTTCAATGCTCTGTGAAAAAAGGCCCCAGACCTGCTGACCCACATATTTAATTTGTTTTCTTTTCTTATAGGAGTTTCCACAGTGACCACTAAAGACCTCTGTGGTAAGAACCAAACCTCTTATTTTTCTCAATCCTGAAATTTGACCAAACCAGTAAAATCAAATACAGAAAACTGTTTAGTAAAACTGGTCAGTTTGCATGTCAGGTTATTTTATCAACTGTCTTCCAATTCTGGAAGAGTAGGATTAAAATTATTAACATTTCTCGTCTTCTCATCTCTATTTACAGTTCTGTTAAATTTATCTCCCCTAGGCTGTTGATATCAGGACTGCAGGAAAGATCTGCCTTCATTCCACTACATGCTCTCTAATTTTTCCCCATCACACAGATAATCACATGCTGCAAGCTGCAATTCATAACTAAAGTAAAAATAAACTTTGACATTGGTTTCTCTCTCTTCAGGACTAGAGACCTCTCCTTTCTAATTTTGAGGAATAGACTATAGACACTATTTTCTAGGTGGTTATGATATGCTTTGAATAAGAAAAGTTGAAATTTCTCTTAAAAAAAATGATTCGATGTGTCAAAGTATTTCACTTTGAACTGACATTTTGAATTAAAGCGTGGTTCTAGAACGTTCATCTTTTTGATTCTTTCGTTTTCCTAACTAGAGAATTATGTAAAAGAATATTTTCCTAAGGAAATATTCTGTTTCAACTAAACAAATTTTTAAAGTAAAAGATAAATGAAAAATAAAAAAAAATAATAAGAACCAGCTAATTTTGTTGTATTTTCTGATTCTTAAAACATATATGGTGCTGGGGTTGCCAGAAAACATTTAATGGTTCTTAAAAATTGTTATAAAATCATTGTTATTTTATCTTTTTCTTTTAGATAAACCTTTGAAATATGAGACAATTAGCAGTGGAAGCGATGAGAATAACATGGTTGAAGTTGCATTCAAAAATCTCACAGAAAACACAGAATATTTTATTTCACCGATTAACAAGAGCTTCAGTGTGAATTCCAGTACAGTAAAACTTGAGACATGCAAGAAATACAAAGTTAAAGTTGCAAATTGCAAAGAAATTGATCTTTCTATTAAGCCTGGTAGGTATAGAAGAGTTGTAGTAGTTTTTTTCTTTTTCTTTTTTTTTTTTTTTGTTGACTTGCAGTAATTCAGCTTTCCTGGATTTCTTAGCCTATTCTTGTCTCTTTTCAGAAAATCAGACAGAAGGTTTTCATGCACCGTGAAACTTCTCAGTATTTTCTTAAAGTAGAATATAAAAAAAATATAATTTTCTCATTGCAAAGGAAAAAAGGGAACTTTAACTACATTGGCCATATGCAGCATGGTTAGCAATAGCAAGAGCAGCCAGCACTTGAAAGCTACTATTTATGCAGGATGGTTTGTTCACTAAATAGATTGCCAGATGAAAAATTTCATTTATTATTTGAATACCAGCACTGTCTTTATCTCATTTAGGCTTTTTCAATTTTTACTTTCCATTTGTTGTTAAACTCTTTGTATATTATTCTGTGCCAATTGTATCTTCATATTGTAGAACAAGTCAACAAATATTAAAGAACAAATTGCTATTTAAAGAATCAATATAGCAAATGTCACAGTGACATATAATATTAATCCTTTTCAGAAGTAGGACAGAATCCTCCCTCCATTGAGAATATTACCAGCACATCTGCAAAGTTATGCTGGGAAAAGCCATTTCACTGTGCTGAAGCGACTATTAACTGCACAGGTAAGACGCTTCTGAGATATTTTAGTAGTTGATTATTTGTTTATTAATCTATTTTTAAAAGCAATGTTGATGTTATCTTTTGATGAGACATTGGCAGATTTAAATTAATCGTGCCAGTTTGAGGGAAGGGCCATTCGGAATTTCTGGGATCACCAGGATGGGGACTACTGTCCCCATGCACTGCAGATCTGGGGAAAGTTCAAATCCAGAGAGCTCATTTCCTCAGTTTACTGGCTTCACAAATTGCAGAATTCTGATGATTTTGAGGTCCTGCTTGGTGGTCTGAAGTGATGCCGAGAATTTGGATATCCTGCAATCTGTGGATCTGCTGTGAGCTGATCCCTTGCAGACTACCCAGGCAGCCGGCTTTGCAGACTCCTGGATGGTGAGATTCCAGGCTCTAAGCTCTTGGAGCCTGCCAGCCTGAGGACAGTGGTTCAAAGGTAACTAGTGTGGTAGGGAAGATACGGATGCTAAATGTCCTCATGTGCCCCAGAAAAATGCATGATGAATGTCTGGGGCTGGAGATTTCATGTTTCAGGGACCTGAAGAGCTGTGAAGCCATGCCAGGGTTCTGCCAGACTCCCACAAAATGTTTTGATTTCTGTGGGAAAACTGGTTTCTTAGAAAGCCAAATCATATGAGCTTTACTGGTGAAAACTAAAGATCTATGCAAACTACGTTAGCATTAAAGAACCTAAACCCTAGCCATTCGATTAGGTTGTACGCTTTGCTGTTTGGAATAATATGATAGTTTATTACAAATAATATTGAATAAATATGGTAGAGAAAATCCCAGTTAAAATGGTACCGTGTACTTTTGGACTTGTGAAAAATATTGCTAAAACTCCTTTTGTGTCTACAGATCTAGAATCACATACAATACAAAATCAAAGTTGTTTAGAGCTGAATCATCTTTCACCCAACCATGAGTACATCTGCAATAGTACCATATATTTTTCTGGCAAGGAGATTGCCTGGCAAAGCTTCAACATAACAACAGATTATGGTAGTAAGTATAACGTTTATTTTTGCTTTATGTTCCACATATTTCTGGAAAACCGTACTATGAATCCCACTGTCTGTGTTGCCTGGGGTTGAAGATATATTTTGAGCAGCTTGCTCAGCCATTCTCAGGTTCTCCTCCAGCTCCTCCCACCTGGTCTCCTGGCCTTGTGGTTGTACTTTGACTGCAGCCACAGTCTTCCTTTCCCTCTCCAGCTCCAGTCTCAGAGTCTTCCAGTCTGATGCCTTCCTCTCCTTCCCTCAGAGATTGTGATTTTTTTTTTTTTTTTGAGTGTGAGAACATGGCCAAAAGTAAGGAAGTAGGTAAAAGGAGGAATATTTTGCATTTTCATTCAAACATTTCCTTCCCTCCCCATTATTTTTCTTTTACAACAGTTCCGGGAGCACCAGAAAACCTTACAGTATATTCTGAAGCCAGAAATGCAACAGTTCAGTGGAAGAAACCTAGCAACACTTCATACGGTCCTATACATGGCTATAACGTGAACTGCTCTTGCCACGGTAAGTATATACCCCTTCAATGTTGAATAACTCATCGCATGTTTTAATATTTACAGAGCACCAAGTATGATGCACTGTCAAACCATATTGGAATCTCTTTAAACTGTGCAGATTATTTTTTTCAGAACAAACTTTTAAGTTTCTTTCCTTCGATATTGTTCCATTTGAACCATATGATTATTCAGTTGACCATTTCAGGGCACAACTCTGGCACAACTCTGTCACCCTTCATTTTTGTATTAAGAATAAGCTATGACAAGACCATCAGTTGTCTGATCAGTTTGTGGCATAGTGCTCTGTCTCAGAAAATGCTGCTGTGGTTAGTTAATATATTCTCTGAGAAGACAGGGACCTGCCTTCTGAGCAATAATGATGTATGTAAAAGTCAGGGGTCCTAAGTATTGCAGTTAGCATATCCATATTTAGTTAGGTAAAGCCAGGTGGTTGTCTTCTACTAAATGGTCACTCCTTTCAGATATGTTGTTTTAGGCCATCTTACATTTAGATGGCTAAGTCTGTACACATTATACTGGGACTGTGTTTTCCAGGTGTGAGCTTTTCTTCAAAACAGGGCCTGGAAAACAATGTTTTGAAAAAGAAGAGCCTGAGACCTGATTGCAGAAAATATATGTCAGGTTTAAGCTGGTCCTGGGTTAATTCATTGTTTCTGTTCGCATACTGCATGTTCTGTAATCCTGGACTGCTACAGGAACCAAAAGATGTCACGTTCATGTGCTCCCCTGATACAAATAATGTCTCCCATTCTCTGTGCCCTGAATTTGACCACTACCAACAAGGGTGGCAGCCCCATGCACCAGTTTCTGTGTCTGGTCTGGCTTGGCCAGTGCAGGAGACTGAGGTAGTATGTTGTGGTGCGGGGAGGTCACATCTGAAGCAGCCAGAAGGAAACAAAGAAAGGCTGTTGCTCTCCAGTTCCCCAAGCCACCAAAGCCCCAGCTGCCATGTGGGTAATAGCTTTGCTCATGATGCTTCTTGTGCAATTCCTTGCTGTCCTGCTTGCTACTGCCTGCTTGCACATGACATCTCTGGTGTCATACCAGAACAGACTTGCCCGGTGTGCAGAGTGGCTTTTGACATCTGACTACTAACCCCTTCCCAAGCTGAACACAGAAGAATCAGCCTCTCTTTATCAGTAACACTTTATGTTAGTTTTTAATTACTCCCATTTCAATGACATAATGAGAAAGTAAAAAACAAAACAGAACAAACCCTCCACCTTCTAACTTTTTGATTGGGGAATATATTTCTTCCTTTTCTTGAGCTTTCACTTGGCATTAGTAAGCAAGGCAAACAAACCAAGTACAAGCTAATTAAAATAGAAGCACACTTGGCAGTGGTTCAGGTAGCTCTGATGAAGCGTGAGAGTTCCTGTGTTCTTAACATAAATTTCCTTAATTTCATTAATTAATTTCATTTTTCAGATCATGTAAAGAGTGTCAGTATGACAGCAGAAGAGGTCAGCTATACTTTCACTGCTTTAAAACCTTATACCAACTGTACGGTATTTGTGATTCCATATACGAACAGCAGATATGGCAAGGGACCACTTAGTGGAACACCTGGAAGGTATAACTTTAAAACAAAATCAGAAAGTAAGTCTCTTGTTTGATGACTGTTATGAAAAAGGCTAGTACTAACACAGGGAATATGTACTTTATTATTATACTTCGTTATGTTTTACATATGTTATTACTATTAGCCAAGAAACTGATTAACATTAAAATAATTTTATTGATATTCATATAATTAGTGTTTTTTAATTACTTAACATTAATATATTTTTAATTATGCATTTAGTATTAGTATTCTTCTTATATATACTAGATTTTTTTTAAAAAACATCTACTTTCATTTGAAATTTTTGCTAAGATTTTAGAAAGCATTTTGTTCCAAACTAAAGAAAAGGTTCAGATAAAAGAAAAAGAGCATGACAAACATTTGTTTTTTCTTTGCAGCCTGAAAGCTACAAAGATGTGCAGAATGTACCTTCTGTTCTGTAGTTGCCTGTTAGCTCAAAGCAGAGCTGCATTACCCAGGCTACAGCAATACTGATATCTCTACTGGGTTTTGTTTAGTTTGGAGGTACATGTACACAGTTGGCTTCTAAGACTCCACATTAGGTTAAAGCCAAATGTGTGCCAACCCTTGTGCTTTCAGAAAGATATGTGCACCTTTTTGGGGCTGTACTTTCAGAAGCTTACCCCTGTAATCCTGATTCTTTGTTTTCCATCCATGTTCAATTGATAGAACTATGAGAAAAGCTAAAAAAAACCCCAAACTCAACACACTTTGCAGATGTTTCCCTGGTGCAGAAAAGGCATAATAGAGATGCAGTCCTTTCTATTTTGTTGGGGGTATTTTCACCTTTTTAATCTTCAGATGTAGCATTGTACAGATTTAATTCCTTTTTTGAGAGAAAAAAAAGCCCAAACCCAAATAAAACCAAAGTCACACAAATCCCCATATTTATCTAATTTCTTCCAGTACATTTTTAGCTCTAGCTCCACTACCTCCAGACTCAGCTAGTATAGAGATACAGCTATAGGGAAACTATAATTGCCTATACCTACTACATTAATATTACTTTTATTTTCACTGAATAAGCAAAATTTTTTTTTATTGAATTTTTTTTTTTTTGTGCTAGTGGTGTAATAGTGTAACTGGTGTATCCAGTTTTACAGACAATCCATGAAAATATTGGAATCTCCCTCTTACTCTGAGTCATTCAGCTAATAAAATTAGGTTATAGTTGGAAGAATACAGGGATCAAAATTAACACCTGAAGCCCCATGGGGAAAAAAGATCCTGATAAATGAATTGATAATGTAAACCATTTTATCTGAGATATAAATTTTACAGAAATTGAATTTTTTTTTCAATTTCTAGACAGGCCTAATTTGAGTATTAACATGATTTTTCTCTCTATGATAATCTGGTTTGAGCATATTATGTTTTGGAGCCCTCACTTTCTGGGGCTCCACTCATATTTTGATAACTCAGGTGAAGATTGCAGTCCACAATATAAGTTTATGGGTCTGGAAAACAACCTCAGTTCCCCTACTTTTTCAGAAAATAAAAAGCTGTTTGCCTTAATGAATTAATGGTATTTGTTAAACCTTCTTCAACTGTTAAAACAGTTGATAATGTGATCAAGCAGATAGTGGAAGCGTTTTATGGCTCCTTGAACAACAGGACATATCAGTAGAGCCCAACTCCATGGAAGTAGAAAAAACCCTACATTTTATAAAGTATTTTTTCATCTTCAGCAAATACATTGCCTCCAGAAATGTTCACTTTCTCTTTGTCACAGCTTTTTCAGTATTATGCTGAATAGGAATCTAACAAATGTGCCCTGTGGATAAAAATGAGCAGATAAGTCATAACTACCCACTCAGCCAAGTAAAATATCCTGCCACTCCCCACATGGGATATTTCATCTGCTCATAAAGCCTGACACATCTTAGCTTTTCATATGAAGAAAACAGCAACAACTGCCTTTTTTTTTTTTTTTTTTTTTAATTTTTCTCTCTTGCAAATCAAAGGGATTTTGAAGAAAATTTCCGTGGCGGTGTTCTACTGAAATGTGGCTAATGGAGCTGCCCTAGACAGAGGGTTATTTACTTTCAGAAAGGTTTTATAAGCTGTCAGTGAAACGTCCCTTGGACTGTGCCCTGAATCTGAAACCCATTTGCCACAAAACAAAAATTAGTGTTAGAAAACACAGATTAGATTTAACAGATTCCTTATCATTAAAAAGTAAAAAAGTTTTTGTGGTTTTAGGCCAGCTTTAAGACAATGTGACAGTTTAAGCAAAAGGATACTATTCCAAATATTAAAATACACTAGTAACTCCTGATAGAAAATTTCATTTACAGAAGTTTTGAAATATACACTCACACAGAAAACTATTTGTTCCCATATCTTGTCTGTTGTTCCATGTTCCTCAAATGAGAAAGTGATGTCAGATGCGAGAGAGATCATTGCCATCATATTATCTTTGCAGGCTGGTTGTCAGTAGAGCTCCCAGCCTTTTCAGTTCCACTTCACATCTTTTTCAGTTCAGATAAGCCTATGGTTAAATCAAAATTGATTTTATTTATCTTGTTAAATTGGGACTGAAATTTTTAAGGAAAAAAATGTATGAAATTATCAAGAGAGAAAGTAACAAAAAGACATAAACACATACAGCTGTTGAAATTTTTGGTTTGAAATGATGAATATAGAACCAGTAACACTTCTTTTGTGAACAGAACCGGAGAAAGTGATTGATGTTACTGCAACATTGACGGCTGATAATGCTGTCGAAATCAAGTGCAAAAGTCAAGAAGTGTATGGAGAAAAAAAGATATTTATATTGACTTGGGAAAATACAAAGGAAAAAAAACCCAATAGTTGTGATTTTAAAAAAGAAAATCTCTTGTACTTGACAAAATATACATTTACGGTAAGTAGACTTATTAAATTAAATATAAATATTGTTGTATTTTCATTGTTTAAGCATATTACACTTGATTTTACAAAAAAAAAAAGCAAATATGGTGGCAGAGGAGTTAATCTATGGATCTGTAGGCCACAGATGTAAAGAAGTTGCTATTACCTCAGAAATACAATGTATATGCACCTAGCCCATCAACCAGTTCCTTGTGTGCTATCCCACATAGGTTCTGACAGCATGAAAAACACAAGCTGAATAGATTGTTTGCACTTGCGACAGTGAGAAATTTGGGATTTCCTGGAGTTTTAAAAGTTTCTTAAGTATAATTGATATTTTAGTGTTTAAAACACATTTCACAATGAATATGCATCTGTCATTTCAATTAGAGGATAAATATGGGATATAAGTCTTGAGCTAATTTCACTGTGAAGATTTTTGGTGCTTCAGGGACTAGTTAGTGTAAACCAGTTCAGATCCTTTCACATGTCCTTACATCAGCCTTTTACAAGCCAGTCCTTGTTTCCTTACAAAATATTCCTCTGTCTACAAAAAATTCCTCTGTCTGCAAGCTTCACTTTCCTGAAGGCCTCCTGCTATGTTCTCTTCCTTCAGGCACTTCACCATTTGGCCATTTGTTGCTTGCAAAGCCAATGGTCTTGTGTGATCCCCTTAATGGGGCCAGTAGAAATATTTTTTATATCCTTATAGCTCCTCTCAGTAGAGTTTGGGTAAGAAAGTAACCGGTAGGAATGATGGAGTTTTATTACTTTTAGGAACCAGTTTGTCTCATTTTCCACAATATTTTCCTCTTTTCTCTGTGTCTTCCCAAGGAAATGCAGTATCAGAGAACTTGAGTAGTCTAGGCTTTGTTTCAAGTGTTTTTCTGACAGATTCTGCTCAGAAAGCTTTGTATTTGGAAAATAAAGATGAGGTCTTGTAGGAGCAAAAGATGCTTGCATTGCCCTTATAGTACAAAGTCCCTGCACTCTTACAAGCTTTTTGTACACCACTTGCAGCGAGCAGTTAGCAGAGAAGAAATTGGCTTCTGCTTGGCTCTAAACCCTGGCTTCTGTTTCAAACTTATTTTGCCCAGTTCTTACTGGAAAAACAGAGAAAGCTTTATGACCTTAACTAGTAATGAAAGGAGCCAGGGTCGCGTTATGAAAGGCTCAACAAAAACAACCAGGTCACCTGTGAGAGTTGGTGGGTGTCACAATTCCCTTTGCACAATTCCTTTCTGCAATTCACTTCATCTGCACACTGAATTGTTCAGGGAATAAACAGGAGCCTACCCAGCTTACATTTTGGTTTAGTGATGTTTTGACCCCGACCGCTGCACTAGGTTCCTGGCTTTTGCTGTTTGAGAAGCTTTTGGCTAGTTTTCTGCCACCTCTGCTACTCTTCTGGATGTTGCCACCTACCATGGCTTTCTTCCCAGGTGCAGAATTTAGAAACCACCAACCCCCTGAACACATCAACCTTTTAGAGCAGAGGGTGGGAGCCAGGGCACATTCCTCTGAGTCTCCTTAAGAGGTTTCTCTTAAGGGATAGGGTAGTCTCAGTAAGAACTCAGACTGCAGTCAGCAATGCTGCTGAAAGCCTTTTCCTCCCCTTTTCGATGATTTGCAGCACGAGAACATTACTATTAAAATCACTATTATTCTATCCCATTAGTATTGTCGACTGTTAAGTATGAAATTTTTAAGTTTAATCATAAGATTAATTTTTCTTCACAGGAAAAGTGTGAAATATTTGAGGTACAAACTTCAAGCTGCCTATTAGATCTGATAGGAATTTCTATTAAGGAAATTTAAAAGATTGGATAAATGTTAAATATATTATGAAATATAAACATATCTAAACAAAGTTAGTATTTTAACACTAGTTAAAGTATGCAAAAGTTAATGTTGCAAGAAAGCAGCTTATAAATAAGTTTATTTTGGCATCTACAATTTAACCTTTTCTTAATTACTTCCCATACAGGAACTTGTATTAAAAATTTCCAATTCTGTTGCCTATTTGTATATTTGCTGTTGAAGCAAATAAAGTAATGATGTTTTATCACATAATGCATGGCTATTTTTTAGATTTCAGAAATTTGGTTTTTATTTGATAAGAGGTAAAGTTGATTTTTTCCTTGAGATACATCTGATTTTGATTTTGTAAAACATGTCTCCTATTTTAGTAATTTTTTTTTTCCAGTTGTCTCCACATTTTTGGATCTAGATCTTGCTGTAACTTAGGTGGCAACCTGAGCTGCACTATAAATAGTTATGCAAAGACTGACAGCAGATCCTGTTGTCAATGAGGTTGATTCATAGAAAATACATGGATGCATTGCGAATACCTATTGTGTTTTGCTTTTTAAAAAAATAAAAATGCAGAAATGTTTACTTGTTAAATATTAATATCTCTTATTATTCTCACCTACTGCATGCAGATCCAAGTGTGTAATGGAGAACATACAGGGCCAGCAGTAAAGAATAGTATAAGAACCAGATGTAAGTAAATATATTAAGCATTTTTACTTTTAGATTTTAGCAAAGTATAGAGTAATAGTGTAAATAGTGAATTCCATTACAATTGCTCCTAATTAAAAATCCAAACTGCCTCTTTTTATAGTTACTCGTTGATCTGCGTTTGAAAAAATATCCTCATCCAACTTTACTGTAACAGATCATGTTGACAAGACATTGACCATAATTCAGAATTATTACACAGCTGTGGTTTCTTAGGAAATATTTGAATGCAACTGGAAATTAATTTCTCCTACTTAAATTATTCACTTTAGGATTCTTTTCCTGTGTTCAGATCCTGCCTTTCAGGAGCTGAATATCTGTGACATGTCAGGGATTCCGAGATCCCAAATCAGGAGCAGCTGAGAGCTCCACTGCTCAGGTGTACAGGTCACACAGAGCAGGAGGCAACCATGGTAATGCCAAACCAGTGAGTTGTAGCATTTTGACAGGTGTACACAGGGAGTTTAAATAAAAATTTTCTTAATTAAAAAATAAGATTCCCTCCTTTTCTGTAAGCTTTAAAGTTTTTGGCTCTTCGGAACAACAAACTTAAAAAAAAACAAGAACAAACCCCACTTAAAAATAATTCTTTAGTTCTTTTCACAAAAAACTCAATAAGCCTTGGTTCTAGGAAGTATACAAATTAAAAAAAAAAAAGGTAATTTTAAATGTCATTAATTATGTATTCAAGAAATAATACATGTATTCTTTTTCTATTGCTAGATAATTCTAGAGCCCTGATTATATTCTTGGCCTTCTTGATCATTGTGACATCAATTGCTTTACTACTGGTTCTGTACAAAATCTATGATCTTCACAAAAAAAAGCTTGGGTAAGCTTCATGTTTCTCTCCCTCTCTTACATCAGTGGGGGAGGAAACGGGGTAGGCTTTCTATTTTGCCTGAAGGTTTTCCACGGGGTAGAGCAAAAATGTTACCAGTTTGATATTTCATTAATGCTGGGAAGCTGGAATGCTTTTCCCTTTTAATCCTTTTTAAAGAAACTCAATTTTTTGTGGTTTGTCTGGCAATGCAAACACAGTGAAACAGATTTAAAATCTCTTTGCTATACCCCTCCACAGGGCACAGAAGATCTGATGTGCTAGATTCACGAATGTCTGGAGAACATTTCCTTCATGATTTAAGTTAAAATTAACGAAAATAATACACACCTTCTTGGAACGCTTTAAAATGCTTGTTCGCCCAAAACAGTATCTCAGGGAGGCTTTGTTTATTATCATCATCTCTTGGTGAGGATGATGATAGAGGAATGGTCAGTGCCGTCCCTGACAACTCTGCCAGAGCCCTGGAAAGCCAGGCTGACTGTTGCTATTGCCGCAAAGGCAGGTGGTGCAACGTGCGAGGGAGCATTTGCTGCTGGTAGAGATGGAGGAGTTTGGGCAACCTCTGCCGAAACTTCTCAGCCCTCTGGCAACAGCAGAACTTGGGGACTCGTCTCTTCTAACCCCTCTTCCCCCCTGCTCTTCCCCTGAAAGGGACAGGGAACTGCTCTTGCTCAGGTGAAAACTTTTATGTTTAGGGAAGCAAAACTAATTTTTCCTTGTACAGCTCCAGAAAGTCTGGTTTATTCTTGGCTACTTAGCATTTAAACTTATTTTCATTATATTTTATGTATGTGTTAGGTTTTTTGTTGCTAATTTAGCAAGAGAAACAAAGGTGGTGTGAGCAGTCACTCCAGTGAAGAAATTAAAGACATGTTTGCTGCAGGTGGTATGGACAAGTTAATGCAAGTGGTAAAGCTGTTTGATGTGGTTCTCCTGATTCTCTCGCTCAGTAGTGCTCAGAGGAGGGAGACGAGCATCCCAACAACCTCTGCACAGAGCCTGTAAATCCCAATTGGAGCACTCTTGTTTCACAGAAAGCCTCTAATGCAGACTGCTGGTTATGAACAGTCTTGGTGTTCAAATACAAAATTGTTTTTATTTAACTCATTATCATATCTGTGTCTTACTAGTCAAAGCTTTTACAGATGCTTTTGCTTCTTACAGCAATTCATCTGAAGGCGTGAACCTTGTTGCAGGTGAGTATCTTTATATATTTAGCAAGTGGAAACAAAATTAGTCACATGTCTTGCTGCCACCTTTGGATTGTTTACATTCTAGGTTGTATACATAGCTTACTGATATCAACATGGTGACACCTAATTCGGAGGAAAAAAATATACCAGTAAATACACAGCAGAAGTATTTATACTTACATGAATGGAAACTTTATCCGTGTTTGAAAAATTCTCATTTATTATTTCATTACAAACCCAGTTTATTTTATCCCAGACAATAGTTATGGTGTGTTTAATCCTAGAGTAAGTCCAGAATCAAATACAGCTTCAACCAGAATTTCCCTTTCCTGTGCACCTTTGTCAAAGCAAGAATTTAAACATAAGCCAATCATTTTTTACCACAAAATTTTGAAGGCTTTCAAATCTCAACTACTGAAACTGAACATTATGTGCAACTTTTTGCACAAGATTTCAAAGCCTACGAAGACAGACAGAATCAGTCACTACCAGAAAGCTTAAAAAAAAAATAATTTATGACATTTAAGAAATTAACTATGTTAAATGAGAAGTAATACTGTGTTGATATTCAAATTCATTTGCTTAGACACAGTTGTTAAAAAAATCTTTTCAATGCAAATGAAAAATTAATAAATGTCTAGTTAGAGATGTTAAAACTTGTTCAATCATTACTTTATCATTAAAGATGATGTTAGAGGTTATTGCAACTCATAGAATAAGTTGGAGAAGATTTGGAAAAGTAGGCAATACATGTTTTTACATTTGTAAGCTGTTTGCACAGTAATCCATTCATGATTTACCATCAGTACCACTGACAATAAATGATCAGAATTGAAGAAGAGGGCAAGGCCATGTAACTATTGTGGGTGTTGCTATGACCTGGATGTGACAACCGCCACTTTGTACAAAAGCGCTGTTAATGCAGTGTCCCAGCACGTGGCCTCCTCCTGAGGTGTCTCCAGTCAGGCGTCAGAGCTGAACAAGTTCTGGTATTTCCAGGGCCTCTTTGCTCACAGCTGGCTCAGGTAGGACCTTTTTTTTTTTTTTTTTTTGAAAAAAATCCCATGTTTATTTAAAATAAAGAGATTTGTCCCTTTGCTAATTTATCTATCAATTTTAGAATCATGTTTACTGAAATCTAATTTACATTTTCAAAGCCAGTAACGATCAATGTTCAACATATTTACACAGTTAAAGACGATGACAGGCAACTTCTGAATATAGAGCCAATACCTTCGGAGCAATTGCTGGACATGTACAAGAGGAAGATTGCTGATGAAGGAAGACTTTTCTTGGATGAATTTCAGGTTTGTCATTGTCTCAAAATACAGCGCAGATTTGCAGTGAGGTGTTTGGAAGAATTCTGTTCAAGAGCATGGTTGAAGTATATGCACTAATTAAAAAAAAAAAAAAAAAAAAAAAAAAAAAAAAAAAAAAAAAAAAAAAAAAAAAAAAAAAAAAAAAAAAAAAAAGGAATCTAGAAAATTGAGTGAATTGTCATCTGAGGTCAATTAGGCTTCAGTTAATTTTGCTACCAAGCTCTCATTATAAGATCATGGTATTTTTTTTTTTTCTCCCTGAAGGTGTTTTTTAGCAGAAGTATACACAGTCTAAATACTTCTCATTCTAAAGTGCCTTTTAATGCATCCTTTTAATACTGTCCTTACTGCATAGCCATGGGATATAAATAATATATAATTGTGGAGATATGTATTATTTATATCAAGGGAAAAGAAATCTGTTTTTTTTAGATGTAAGAAATATATGAAGTAGTTTCGTATGAAACAATGTTATCTTCCAGACTCAGTAGTACCAAATTTCTTCCACATGCATTTGACTATAAGTAGAACCTACTTTAAATATATGCTTACCTAATAAAGAATCATTGTATTTTACAGAGTATTCCTAGAGTTTTCACTAAATTTTCAATAAAGGAGGCCAAAAAAAGCCATAATCAGAACAAAAACCGTTACATTGATATCCTTCCATGTGAGTATTTGTTACAATTTTTGCATGTTTTATAAATATTTGTTTTCTCATGGCCTTGAGCTGATATAATTATTTTGTTTTAAATGATTTAAACAGATGACCATAACCGTGTTGAACTCTCAGAGATCCCAGGAGACCCAGGATCAGACTATATTAATGCAAGTTATATTGATGTGAGTGACTTCTACTTAAAAAAAGTCTTAGGCACTATTGAAGAATTTCTGTAGTCTGTAGATTTCATGCATCAAAAGACTTTGAGGATTTCTATTTGACTTTCCATCTTTGTAATGTATTCAGTATTATTGGACTGTTGCATATTGAATTTATTTTTAAAGTTGCAAATCTTTTAAACTGTTCATGCTTCCTTTCTAAAAGCTGTTAATGTTGTACTTTTTATAGGGCTTCAAAGAACCAAGAAAATACATTGCTGCACAAGGTAATTTTTAACCTTAAAAGAGTATGTTTTCTTTATTGACCCATTTTTCACTAGAGAGTAGTAAAAAGTATTAATAAATTTAAAGAAAAATTGAAAATCTGACATTTTGAACTTTTATACGAAAAAGTTACCAATTAGGTTTTGTTTAGGAAATTTTGTGAAGATGAATAAATTGTACTTCAAAAGCAGATTTCTCATGATGCATAACTTTACACCAAAAGTTTTCAGATTTCACAGCTATGCGTTAAAGTTATCTATAAGGCTTTTAAAATGCTGTAGCCTAATGGGAGCAGTCATGATGAAATCGTGTGTGGTTGTTACTTGTGTGATGTCTGGTTAGCTTTTCAGACTGTATGGCTAAGAATATCAAGAAAGAAAGTGTTTTTTCATATAGCTGCACTCTTTGAAAAACTCCCTTAAAACATCTCCTGCTAGGTCCCAAAGATGAAACCACGGATGATTTTTGGAGAATGGTCTGGGAACAGAAGGCAACAATTATTGTCATGGTGACTCGCTGTGAGGAAGGAAAGAGGGTGAGAAATACCCATCCATCCTTCCACCCATCCATCTTTCCATCCTTCTTTTTTCTGAAACAGAACGGGTTGCTGTGCTGTGGTGAATTACGTTTTCTTCTTAGTACTTTGTTTTCATTCTCTGCTGTTCTTTTGCTGTGGCAGAACCTATGTTGGAAAGCATGTCAAAACAGTGTTGCTTTATGGAATTACCAGTCTTATCAGAAAATAACACTTTAGTCACAGTTGTAAGTAGCAGAGGGTGAGCTTCCTAATTACAGCTAATAAACCCAGAGAAGGGCTCAAGGTAGAACTCTAGCTCCTTACAGACATGTCATAAAAAGTATGGTTTATATTTTTCTCCTATTATCTTCTGGTGCCTTGACAGCGCCCTCAGTAAATCCTAAGTAGAATATTTTTTTTATCCACTGTCTTTGCCCTTCCTTTAACTGGAAGGTTGGGTGCTTCTGGCTTGCTTTTGTTCCTTATTCCAGGTACAGCAAGAAGAAGGGGAACTGCTGTTTTAACTGCTTTTAAAGATGAAAAGATTGGCAGCATGCAGATCTAAAGCATCCCCAAGTTGATGTTATAGGCAGGCAGGAGCAACGTCTCTCATGAACATTGTAAAAGAAGGCATAGAAGTAGCTGAATTTTTTTCTACAGGCTTCAGGCAACTGCAACAGTAGTGCTGTTCACTTTTTCAACTAGTGTTGAAACTAGTGAACTCAACTAGTTCAACTAGTGTACAGGATTTTTTTGCCACTTTATGTTTCAAGTTAAATTCCATGGGCATAAACTTCAGGTCAGAGACCTGAATTGTTGGATATTTGGTATTATTTAGCACTGACATCTTAAGCAGTGACAACCTTTTCAGGAGAGGACAAGACCTGTGAGAAGTTGGAAACGTTATAGTGAGTTGCCGTCTATTTTAAATCAGTCTTTCTTATAGCTCACAACTCTCTGCCACTTTGCTGTCATGACATTCATTTAACCTCGTATCTTCATAGAACAAATGTGCCCAGTACTGGCCATCAATGGAGAATGGCTCTGCATCATATGGGGACATCATTGTGAAGATCAGAGAAAATAAAACATGTCCAGACTACATCATTCAGAAACTACAAATCACAAACGTAAGTTGATTCAAATGTATAAGACTGACTGGAATTGGAGTGTCTATTTGGAGTCCATAGGTATTGTTGAGAGATCCTTTTAAGAGGAGAAGAGTCAGCTATCAATGGAAGATGCTCATCTGTTTTTCCCTAAGTAACATATAGTTTAAGACAAAACTTTTTAGATGTAGGCATTCCTTACAAGAAATATGAGTTAGACATATATTTCCCAACTTTAAAATGTATTTTCCTCAGTACTCTGGAATCTACATTTAAAAAGAAACTGTTAATATGTAAGTATGGAAAACTTAATACACTCTGATTTCCTTAGATAATCAGCTTGTTCTTACACACAAATTTTACTGGTTTATGTGTACTTCAGCATAACCTTCTGCAAGTAAAATCAATGTGACTCATGGACCACCATTATCTACCCTTGTGATAATCGTACAGTGGGACAATTACAAATTCTGGTAATCTCAAGTGCATTTATAAACATAAGTGTTTTAAAATTACTATTTGGCTATGTGTAGAATCATTAAGGCTGGTTAATTGCTCACTTTTATACATCCGAAATCACACTAGTTGCTCTGTGTGTAATTGAGAACAAGATTTCTGTCACAGGCCCTTTGTGAAAATATTTCAGTGAGGGTAAATGGAGCATAAGTCATAGCTAAAGTGTTCTGACTGAAAGAGTAAATCTGCTGACAGATCTTCAGCAAAATAGACTCCACCCATCTTGATTCATGATTACAGCTGGAAATTCCTATTCTGTTGTCTCATATTGTGTTAAAGTTTACTCAGGAAGTGGTCTGATTGAAAGAAAGTTGTAACTTAGTGTGAAGACAGTGAGAATATCAGGTTGTTAAGAATTAGCTATTAATGAAGACATTGCTCTGTAACTAGGACAATCTGACACTAGAAATAAGAGAAAAGATGCTGCAGGTTGAGGACTGATATTTTTAGAGCTGTCTGCTCTCTGTTCTGCTGACATCATATTAATAGAAATAAAACTGATCTTGGTTGTGGAATTTAATAGTGGTCCCTGGTGAGAAAGTGGAGACTTTGGCAGTTCTGGTTGAATAGTGATGTATACTTACAGAAACAATGGCAAATAACTGTGTGAATAACTGTGGCACAACTGCATAATTCAACTTTGAGTAAGAATTTGGGGGTTAATTAATGGGGAAGTACCCATATAGCCATACTGAAACTTGGCCAGCAAAAGAATGCCATTGAGATGTCTTTCTCATTTTGTTTTACAATCATGGTTATCAAAATGTGTGTCTTCTTTTTTAATCTAGCAGCAATATTTGAAAGTAGGACTCGAGGCTTAATATGCTTTAAGTTTTAATCAATTGACTTAAGAGAGTCAGTCGTTGAAAATCATAGGTTTCCTTGTACCTACTTCTAATCTGTAGAAGTCTGAGTTACAGTTTAAACGCTTTTTTGTTGGTGTTTTTGGTTGTGGGTTTTTTGTTGGTTTTTTTCAATGTTTGTTTGTTTGCTTCTTTTTTAAGTCTGATGTACCCTCAGCAGGCTACTCCTAGGAGGCATAAGAGAATTTCCCACCTGTACCCCTTGAAGTAAGCAGAGCTATACACTGGCCAAGTTGTTTATGAATAGAGAGGGGACACCTATTATACTCTGGATCATGGGGTAGCCTGAAAAAAAAGGATTTTTACAATATTTGAAGCTCCTGCTCATCCTCTGTTGGAGTCATTGTGTATTCCTGATTCACGAATCTTTTTTAATTAAAATTGAATATGAAAAATGTCATAATAGTGACCATTGGGATTACAACATTACAACACACTGTTTGAAATTTCTGTTTCAACATTTGAGGACTGTTGCCCTTACTTTTCTTCTGCTTTGTATATCTGCACTTGATTTTGGCTTTGTGTGTGTGTGTATGTGTGTATTTAAAAAAAACAAAACAAACCCCACACTGCACTTCGTCTAGGCAAGAGAAAGGACAGCTGGAAGAGATGTCACTCATATTCAGTTCACAAGCTGGCCAGACCATGGAGTCCCTGAGGATCCGCATCTCCTTCTCAAACTCCGACGCAGAGTTAATGCTCTCAGCAACTTTTTTAGTGGCCCAATAGTTGTTCATTGCAGGTAAATATATATTTTTTCTAAAATTATGTTAACATTAAATGAACACAAAGTGAAGCTATTCAGAAAAGGAAGCTGGCAAAGGTATTTGGCTGATCGCATATGTTGTGACTTGATTACTCGGGAACGAGAGAGCCAAATATGCATAAAAAGGCCTGTTTTCTGGAGGTTATTCAGGTTGATAAAATCTGAGGATGCATAGACTTTTGGATTTTTGGAAAGCAGCCAGATAAATGTCAGGCTACTCTGGCTATAAACAATATTGGCCTCACCTTCATGAAAAAATATTTAAAATACAAATTCATCATTGTTTGTGTTGCCAATTAATTTACAGCAAGAACTGTTTTCCTTTGCTCCATATCCTGTTGTCACACGTGTTCATTTTCACTCTCTCACTGACTGCTCCCCTCTCAAAGTGGGGCTGGGCGATGCCATTGCCTCTTGATAACCAAATTCCTTTGTGCTTTGCAGTGCTGGTGTTGGGCGCACTGGGACATATATAGGAATTGATGCCATGCTGGAGGGTCTGGATGCAGAAGGCAGAGTGGATGTTTATGGCTATGTTGTGAAGCTGCGTCGGCAGCGGTGCCTCATGGTTCAAGTAGAGGTAACTTCAAAACTCCTGTCAGTTAGCACTCTCCTTTGCTAGGACTTCATCAGTATTTCTTAGAAGTGCGCTGCTCAGTCTTGGGTACTGCTACAGTTCAGTTGAAGTTCTTCATAGAAAATTTAGCTCTGAAAAATATTAAGAGAGAGAAAACCTTCTAACACAGTTTTTCTGTTTCAGTAACTTCAAGTTTTTAAGTGTAAGCTTTAAAAAAAGAAGCCAAGAAGGACATTTTAGATTTGATAATCCAGCTTTTGGCATAAAATTCACAAATGCAAAATTGAGCTTGCATGGTCAAACTTAATTTTCAAATTCTAAAACCTGTCTGTCTAGGTGGGATTTTCAGTTGAGTTGAGAGTACAACAAAAGTAATGGACTGCAGTGCCCTTTTTTCACTTTTTTAAGCATTTCACAGATCTTTCAAATCTCAATTGCATATTTCTTGAATGACATGACATTTATCTGTAGAACGCTCCATCCAACACACTAAATGTGCTCCAAAATGTCTAATTTGAACGCCACTCTGATTCTTAATACTTATATTTAATGTCTATTTAACATTAAAGCTTAATATCATTAACACTAATAACATCTTGGGAGTAGTAGTTTCTTATAATGTTTTTAAAAAGTTATATGAATTTTTTTTAACTCTTTAATAACTTCATTTTTAACTTTTCAAATGGGAAATACCAGTCACAGTACATCCTTATCCATCAAGCGTTAGTGGAATACAATCAGTATGGAGAAACAGAGGTCAGTCTCTCAGAATTGCATTCCTACCTTAACAATCTGAAAAGAAAAGATCCTCCAAGTGATCCTTCCCTGCTGGAGGCAGAGTTTCAGGTAAATATGCTTTGTGTTTCAGTCCCCTTCCCTCCCACTTACATTAGAAAGTGCCTTGCACAATAGTCAGGAGGTAGAGATACCATACATAATAGAACACTTCTGTGCTATTTTATTTCTCTGGCACAGAAACAGTTTCTTTACCTTCATGGTAAAAGTTTTAAATTAATGAAATTTTATTCCTGCTTTTGATGTTATTATTTTTAACAAAGATGGGGAGCATAGAACAATTACTTGTGTCTATGTGCATGATTTCCTGTGCCATTGTATAGCAGGTATTTTTAAACTGTAGTTCAGATGTGACAAAAGTTTAAAGAATTAAAGTAAGAAGTGAGGCACTGAGAGACGAAGATCGGGTGTGGGTATCCAGAGGGCACAATGATCCCAGGAATTATTTTAATCAAGCATAATACTAAACACCCTCTTCCTTTAGAGGCTACCTTCCTATAAGGGGTGGCGGACGCAGAACACAGGGAATCGTGAGGAAAATAAAAGCAAAAATAGGAATGCCAACATAATTCCGTGTAAGTATTTTCCATGAACCTTTCCTTATTTTATGTTATCTTCTGTAATTAAACCTACTACATTTTGAAAAAAATGAGGACAGTAAATAACCTTACAGAGATGTATTTGATTAGTTTTCTCAACACTAGAATTAGAAACTTCTTAGAGTGTTTTTAAAGAAAAAAAAAAGATGAGGTTTTAAAAATGTGAATTATTGGGAGTGTTTATTTCAAATACAAGGGCCTTTGTTCTGTGGTCTGTTGTGAAAGGAATGGCCTTTTTCTCTCTATTTCCCCGCCTGCACATGCAGGGACAGCCTCCCTCTAGTGCTATCCCTGAGCAGCAGTGTGACTTGACGGTGACACTTTGTCTCATGCAGATGACTTTAACCGAGTACCAATCAGGAATGAAGATGAATGCAGTAAGGAGGGTGAACACGATTCAGATGATTCCTCAGATGAGGACAGTGACTGTGAGGAATCAAGCAAATACATCAATGCTTCCTTCATAACTGTATGTATTTAGAGGATCCACTAGAAGTATTTCACAAGATTTCAGCTGAAATCATATTCTAGCCTGGCCTCTTATTCTCTTACTGGCTTCACAAATAGAACAGGATTTACCTGAATAAGGAAGAAAGATCAGACAGTCGATTGGCAAATCCATTTATAATTTTAATCATCAAAATCTTCTACATTTTGCTGCAGTAATAAGTCTTTTCCCCTTAAGTGTTCTTCGAGTGTACAATCTCAAATAGTGAGACTAAGTACAGAAATACTTGTGTGTGTGTATGTGTGATGTTTAAAACTACTAGATTTCAGACCAGCCTCATGATAACATGTATTTCTATTGGTGGGCATCTGCCTAGCTACAAGTTGATCCATATTAATATTTTCTCTGTTAGTGAAATGTGAGTTTAGTTACCACAGATACAAAACCCTACTAGTGAAAATTGGGATCATAATTTTTTTGGTATCACATATACCTCCAAAAGAAGGAGACCAGTTATTGGTCACTGATGAAGTAACTGATTTTAATGGAATTAGTAGCTCAATTTAGCTTACCTGAGTTCTTTAAAATGCTACACAGTCAGGATATCTATTCAGAGTAAATGTATTTTTACCTTTGCGTAGGTCAGTGTGAACTGACTTGTACACAACTTTGTGTGGTATAAATTCAATTTCTTAGTGGTCAGTTTAAACAGCTGTGTAGAATTAAATGTTTTAACCCTTAAAAATATGCCTTGCAGAAAATGGCAGGGTGAGATATCACCCACTGCAGCATGAGTATACCTTGTTGTCAATCTGGAAGTGATACTCTTGTTAGGAGGACAGAGTTTAATGTCATTTGGCTCGCAGAAATCCCATAAGACCATTGCCTAGTGTGATAGGCCTATTTTCCCTTTAAGCAAAAAGATTCATTAGTTTATTTCATTGTGTATTCTTTAAATGACAACTTCTGTTGCTTGACAATCACCTTTCAAATGAATTTAAGAAAAAAATACTAAATTTTTTTTTTATAGGGTTACTGGGGTCCCAAAGCCATGATTGCGTCACAGGGACCACTGCAGGAAACTCTCTCTGACTTCTGGCAAATGGTCTTCCAAAGGAAAGTCAAAGTCATTGTTATGCTGACAGAGCTGAAAGAAGGAGATCAGGTGAGGGCATCATCTTGACACTGACGTATTAAGGGTCCTCTATATGCAAAGAAAACAGAATCACAGAATGGTAAGTGTTGGAAAGGACCTTTGGAGATCATCTAGTCCAACCCCCCTGCCAAAGCAGGTTCACCTACAGCAGGTTGGACAGGAATGCATCTGGGTGGGTTTTGAATGTCTCCAGAGAAGGAAACTCCACAACCTCTCTGGCCAGCCTGTTCCAGTGTTCTGTCACCCTCAAAGTAAAGAAGTTTTTCCTTATGTTCAGATGGACTTTCCAGTTTTCCAGTTTGTGCCCATTGGCTCTTGTCCTGTTGCTGTCACGTCTGGCCCCATCCTCTTGACAACCACCTTTTAGGTATTTATAAACATTGGTGAGACCCCCCTCTCAGTCTTCTCCAGGCTAAACAGATCCAGGTCTCAGCCTTTCCTCATAAAAGAGATGCTCCAGTCCCCTGATCAACTTCATAGCCCTTCGCTGGACTGTCTCTCGTAGTTCCTTGTCATTCTTGAACTGGAGAGCCCAGAACTGGACACAGTGCTCCAGATGTGGCCTCACCAAGGCAGAGTAGAGGGGGAGAATGACCCCTGTCAACCTGCTGGCCACACTGTTTTTAAGGCACCCGGGGAAACCATTGGTATTCTTGGCTACAAGGGCACATTGCTGGCTTATGGACTATATGTTGCCCACCAGGACTCCCAGGTCCCTCTCTGCACAGCTGCTTTCCAGCAGGCCAACCCCTAACCAGTACTGGTGCATGGGGTTATTCCTCCCTAGTTGCAGTAACCTACACTTGCTGTGGTTGAACTTCATGAGGTGTCCCTCTGTCCAACTCTCCAGCCTGTCCAGGTCTTGCTGAATGGTAGCGCAGCCTTCTGCTGTGTCAGCCACTCCTCCTACTTTTGTGTCAGCAGCAAACTTGCTGAGGGAACACTCTGTCTCCTCATCCACGTCACTGATGAACATGTTGAACGAGACTGGACCCAGTACTCTGACCCCTAGGGAACACCCCTAGTTACAGGCCTCCAACTAGACTCTGTGTCACTGATCACAACCCTCTGAGCTCTGCCATTCAGCCAGTTCTCAATCCACCCCGATGTTGCTCATCTAATCCATGCTTCCTAAGCTTACCTACGAGGATGTGCTTCCTAAGCTTACCTACGAGGATGCGCTTCCTAAACTTACCTACGAGGATGCGATGGAGACAGTATCAAAAGCCTTGCTGAAGTCGAGGTAGACAACGTCCACTGCTCTCCCCTCATGTACCTAGCCAGTCATGCCATCATAGAAGGCTACCAGATTGGTCAAGTATGATTTCCCCTTGATCAATCCATGTTGACCACTCCCAATAACTTACTTTACATGCTTAGAGATGACATCTAGAATGACCTCTTCCATCGCCTTTCCAGGGATGGAGGTGAGGCTGACTCCCCTGTAGTTTCCTGGGTCCTTCTTCTTGTGATTTTTGAAGGCTGGAGTGATGTTGGCTTTCCTCCAGTCCTTAGGTATTTCTCCTGTTCTTCTTGACCTTTCAAAGATGATGGAGAGTGGCTCAAGCACTAACATCTGTCAGCTCCCTCAGCACTTGTGGGTGCATCGCATCAGGGGCCATGGATTTCTCAGTGTCAACTTTGCCTAAATGATCTCTAATCTGATCCTCCTTGACCAAGGGAATGTCTTCCGTTCTCCAGACTCTCTTTCTTACCCCCAGGGACTGGGATTCCTGAGGGCCAGCCCTACCAGTAAAAACTGAAGCAAAGAAGACATTCAGTCACTTCACCTTCTCTGCATCCTCCGTCACCAGGGCACATACCTCATTCAGCGCTGGGCCCACATTTTCCCTAATCTTTCCTTTACTACTGATGTACTTGAAGAAGCCCTTCTTGTTGTTCTTGACATCTCTCACCAGATTTAATTCCAAGTGGGCCTTAGCCTTCCTCGTTGCACCTGTATACTCTGACAAAGTTCCTATATTCCTCCCAAGAGGCCAGTCCCTTTTCCCACATTCTGTAAACTTCCTTCTTCCATTTGAGTTTTATCAGATCATGCATACAGGTTTCCTGCCTCCTTTGCTTGATTTCTTATTCATAGGAATGCATGGATCTTGAGCTTGGAGGAAGTAGTGCTTGAATATTAATCAGCTCTCTTGGACCCTCCTACCTTCTACAGCCTTAACCCACAGGATTCCTCCAAGTAGGTCTTTGAATAGGCCAAAGTTAGCTCTCCTGAAGTCCAGGGTTATAATTCTACTTTTTGCCTTGCTTCTTCCACAGAGGATCCTGAACTCCACCATCTCATGGTCACTGCAGCCAAGGCAACCCCCAACCTTCACATCCCCTTCTTTGTTTATTAGCACCAGGTCCAGTAGAACACCGCCTGTGTCAAAAAGTTGCCATCTGTGCTCTGCAGAAACCTCCTGGACTGTGCATGCCTGGCTGTGTGGCCTTTCCAACAAATATCAGGGTGGTTGAATTCCCCCATGAGAATCAGGGCCTGAGATGGTGAGGCTATTTCCAGCTCTCTGTAGAAGGCCTAATCGATTTCCTTTTCCTGATCTGGTGGTCTGTAGTAAACCCCCTTAATTCTTACCCATAAGCTCTCAACGCATTCTTCATCCACCCCTAGGCAGAGCTCGGCACATTCCCGTACTAGCATGGAGAACAACACTGCACTGCACTCTCTCATTCCCTTACCCCAGTTCAGCCTGTTTCATAGGGTGAGGAATTGGGGTTTCCGACATAATGTGTTCTATTATTTATCCTTCTTAATTTACTTTCTAATGAATTTTTCAAGGGAAGGGTATCTGATGCTGTGTTCTAAAATACAGTGACACTCCTACTACTTTGAAGTCAATACATTCTGTAAGTGCATGTGGCAGACAAAATAGAATGGGGTTTGAATGGTAAGCACTGACTTGTACTTTTATTCGTTTTAGGAGCTCTGTGCACAGTACTGGGGAGAAGGAAAACAAACATATGATGGCATAGAAGTTCAAATGACAGATGTCAACTCTTGTTCTAGCTATACCATACGAGCATTTGATGTTACACATCTGAAGGTAAAAGTTTGTTTGTGAATTCCAAAAGGAAGTTTTAAATTTGTTTCCCCGTTATAAACTTAGCCTAAAGAAAGAGAAGGGACAGTTCCTGCTGTACTTACCTCTTGC
Organism: Chionis minor; assembly: GCA_013398295.1. Taxonomy (NCBI): domain Eukaryota; kingdom Metazoa; phylum Chordata; class Aves; order Charadriiformes; family Chionidae; genus Chionis; species Chionis minor. The sequence continues at coordinate 283,451 of VZSF01010834.1, read as the reverse complement.
TCTAAGAAATGGAAATATTTTTCTCTTCAGGACCAGCAGCCAGTCATGACAAATGCTGTAAAATAGCTCAGATTTCCCATTTAGCGAATTGCTGCGATGATGGTAGTGGAGTCTCAGGAGGTCAGCTGTCTTTTGTACTTTGAGCAAACCTTGGATGTCTACCTACCCTATATTCATGAGGTAGAACTCACATCATTATGCAGTTCCTCGGGAATACAATTTTTCCTTTGTAAATTGGCTACAATAGATGTACTATTTGAATCTTTATTTTAACCTGAACATTGACTACATCTTCAATGATGTTTTTCAGACGAAAGAAACACAGAAGGTGTATCAGTACCAGTATCACAAGTGGAGTGGCTTGGATGTTCCGGAAAGCCCCAAAGATTTAGTCAGCATGATTCTCAACCTTAAACAAAAAGTCCCTGCCAGACGAGTCACTGAGGATGACAGGAGTACCCGCAGTGTCCCGCTTGTTGTCCACTGCCGGTGGGTCTGAAGTAGCACATACCCTAACCTGACTTTAAGGTCTGAATATATGTAGCAGTCACAATTTTGGGATGCGTACCTTTTCCCACAAGCCTTTGCATGTGTCTGGAGACTCAGCTCTCCCTAAAAGATTGCTTGAATTGCTCAGGCTTGACAGAAGAAATGCTAGGTCAAACTGCTTCAGGTTCATCTCTCAATCCAGCACATAAGCACACTTTTTTAGGACCATTTCCATGAATATCCTTGCACACCATCTAAACCAGAGGATAATCCTGCTAACAACTGTTGAGACTGTTAAGTCTGAAGCTTCTAATTTCTCTCTTACCCCTTAAGTGGCCACACAAGATCCAGGTAACCTCTAGATAAATTGTCTTGTGTGCTTCCTACAGATATTCTTAAGTGTAACAATTTCAGTCCAGTAAAAAATGTTTTGGAAATGTAATTCATTATATAGTCTTTGAAATAAATCTAACATTTAGTCAGAAGATTTGCTGATTTTACATTTTAAATTTACATGTACATTTTATATCATCTTCTAGTGATGGATCACAGCAGACTGGTGTATTTTGTGCTTTAATGACCCTCTTGGAAAGCGCAGAAATAGAAGAAGTAATAGATGTTTTCCAAGTAGTAAAAGCTCTTCGTCGTACCAGGCTGGGAGTGGTCTCCACCTTTGTGAGTAAATCTTATGAATTACCGGGAGAAAATTGTGGGGTTACTTATCATGGTCACTAATAGCCTCATAACCTTATGCATCATTTCTGCATAGGGAACATTAATTCTAATCAGGATGTTCACAGCTGCTCACCACTACTTGGGAATCAGATGTTACTGATAACAATGAAGGAGTCTGTGAGATGTCTGGAGCTGCAATTGAATAAGACCTTTGTGGAAGGGTGCATGTTATAAAATTACAAATTGCATAAATTGCTGTTTCTGCAGTTGCTTTAGGGATGTATGTGCACAGTGTCCCTTAATTTCTGCAGAGTTAGGAGGCTGATTCCATTTCAAAGGCTAGCAGCCATCAACTTGTTTTATTTAAATCACTCCAGAGGAATTGTGTCGTTGTGGCCTACAAACATTTGCTAACAAACCAGACCTAGATGTCATTGATAATGGAGCAGGTTATGAGATGGCTTTCCTAGGCTCCTTACAATATGTGGTGTTCATAACTTAGATACTCTAAAAAACATATTTTCGGGACTGTGTGAACCAAGAGGGTGCTGGGTGATAACTTGAAACATCTGATGCAGGCAGTTACAGAGACTTTACGTACACATGAAATCAGAATAAACCATAAAAGCAACACTCTGCACCAAAAACTGTGGAAGCTATTTCATATGCAGTCTTACATGTTCAAATACCTGTTACTTTTTAAAATTTAGGAAAACAGAGAAAGAATGGGTTTATTCTTGGACTCTGAGCACTCCATTCACACTAACTTCTTCTCCTTATATTTAAGGAACAATATCAATTTCTGTATGACACCATTGCCAGTACCTACCCTGCACAGAATGGACAAATAAAGAACAGGCAGCAGGAAGATAAAGTTGAATTTTGCAGTGAAGTAGAAAAAAAGGATCAGGAAACGGATTTGATCACTATTGATCTTACCCCACCAACGCCAGAGGAAAATGAACCTCCTGAAGTATGTGATGGTTCTAAGGCTGCAGATAGCACTAAGGGAACAGAAACCTCTACAAACGGCCCCACGACTCCAGTTCTAACTTAGAGGCTATACTGAAAAAAAGAGTGCTTTTTCATGTGAAAAAAATCTAAACAAAATTAGAAGTATAAGATTTCTTCCTCTTCCCACATTTTTTTTTGGAAAACATTTACTGTTGTTATATGAGTTTTTCAAAGATATACATTTAAAGGAATACTTGAAACTTTTAGAGTGACAAAGAACTGTGAAAGTTTAATGTTTGTGTAGATTTGCATTTAATACTTCTTCAGAAACTTTTTCACTATTTTTGTACTTTCTCTTTTAAAAATATGTACAGTATAATACTACGCTGAGCAGTGGGAAGGAAATTTTTTGACTCCTGTGACAAGGAGAAAAGCAACTCAGAGCAAGAAGATTAGTGTGTTGCAAAAACAGGTGTGTCTTCAAAACTATCAGCAGGTAAATTAACCTAATTGGTAAGCATACATTCTAGCATTTGAGGAGTGCTGACCAAGCACTGCTTTAATAATACTCTGTGGAATTTGTGGGTCTTTGCCAAATAGTTTTAAGAGCTTATCATTTACATCATGTGACAATTCCAAGGAATTCAGACTGACGGAGAATCTGTAAATCCTCCCATATAAATGTGGATTAGAAATTTTTGCATTTTTCTAACTTGCCTCAAGATGTCCTTGTTGCTCCACATATATTAAACTGAGATTTCAATGTTAGACTCAAGCAGAGTTTGGAGATCGGCATTTGAACGATTGCAATGATCCTGGTAGAAAACACATTCTGTTTACTCTTAGAGCTTAAAATACTGCGTGCTCGCACACCTATTTCTTATGCTTACTGTTATTTAAAGGGACTGTGTCCATGGATGCGTCTGACCTGTTTTCAGAATTGGAAAATATTTAGATGTTTTTCCTCCAAACCTTGTAGATTTTAATTGGCACAGGATTTTTTTTTTTTCTTATGAGGTGGTGTATGTTACAGTTGTGATATTTTTACTATTTGTTGCTGGATTTTAGCCTGCTGTTTCTAGAACAAATAAAAAAAGAGAATTTATAGTCGACAGGGTGGAAATTATTTTATTCTAATGGACTCTGCAAACTGATAATTTTCTTCTAAATGCACAGAATCTTCTGTTATCCCATACGTCAATAAAATTTACAAATTTCAGTAGGAAAACACACCATTTAGTTATTATAAAACTGTGCGTGAACCCAGGTAAGTGTCACAATTCTCTCATTGCAGAGGAAGGAAACTTCATTTTTCTATTGCTTGAAGTCATTAAAGGAATGGTCGCTCAACGGATTCAGTCCTCCTAGTTTATCACTGCATACTCCTAACCTCTTTCTACAAAACATAATTGAAAATACTCAGAGAGCCATGTAAACAACACATACAGTCACAGTTGGTTAAAACGTTAATTTCATTTTGTTGTTACTCTAGATCAAATACTTAATTACAATTATCAGCTCAGACAAGTGCTTCCTGGCAGTATTGCTTGAATAAGTAGCAGCAAGCAGGCACAGAGCAATGGGATTCACCTCGACTGTCGGCTGAACTCCCTTTTCAGGTGAAGTTGTGTTTGGTGACAGACTAACAAAGCTGAGGGGGGTCACCTGTGGAGAAAAAGCTCTTGAGAATAAATGTGAAGATAACTTAAAAAAACTTGTAGGCCCAAAGGCTCTTGGCTGTTTTTAGAGGTACACATCAAAAATGCAAATTTAGCATACCTTTGAAGATCAAAAGGATAAAGAGTCTCAGATGCAGATCCACTCACTGGTGCTTACTGGACAACAGAGAACAATTAATTTCTTTTTCTTCTGCTAATATTTGGCCACTGTAATGCCTCTCCAGCTAGTTCAGGTAGTAAAATAAAGAGGTCAGTTTAGCTATCTGTTGTAGTGTGAAGACAGAGACTAGTCACACTTTTAGGAGTAACTTAAAATGTTTCCCAAATCAAAAAATTAGGCACAAATTTTCATTTGTGTAGATCTGAGGACGCTCATATACTTCAGTTCTGTGAGAAATGGTTCTGCAGCTTTTTAAGCTCCTGTAGTACCTGGGCTGTAAAAATTCTGGATGATTTTTTTTTTTTTTTTGCTTAAATTTTTTTCTAGAATGACTTCAATGTTCTTTTGACTGCATATTTTAAAAAAAAAAGATGCATGACAGGGTAATACTTGATTTGTGCATGTGTTTTGATAGAAAAGTCCTGAACTGTGTTAAATTTTGCCTCATGCATGTCTTCATTATTAGCCTAATCACAGAAACGTAGCCTTACATTAAAACTGTGCTCATGTGCCTAGCCTAAACCACTTTTGGAGTAAATTTCCTTATAGTCACAAGGGGATAAACTGAGCTCTTGCCTTTTAATTATTTTCAAATTAAATAACACTTCATACAATTAAATCTCAATAAATCCCAGTGTGACAATCGAGGGAACCTGTCTTAACACAGCTTAGAATTTCTGATGGCTTATAGGAACTCTCTAGGTATGCACCAGGGATGGGTTTTGCCCTCTCTATTGTAATTTCAATTCCAAAAATCCACGAGGTGGTGACACAGAGCTTGTAGAAGAAGGTCATTACGCTGGATGCTCCATAGTCACTTGGCTTATTCACTTGTAGGCTTAATTTTATGTGTCCCAGGACCATAGTGAAGCCTGTTACAGGTGACGCATGAAGCCCAAGGCAATAAGCTCTGCTAGGAAACTGCTCTGGCTTTGTTAGGGCAGGAGCAAGATTGCAGCAGGGTGGAGAAAGCATAGCCCAAAAGCTGAGAAAGATGCAAAGTAAGATGCAAAACTTCTCTCAAGTAGAGCTAAGCTGCACAAAGGCTGCTAACCACTGCCTTGAGCTAACAGTTAGCTGTTGTTTGAAGGTGTTTTGTAATCTGAAGACCGGGATGAAAATAGCTAAGCAAGAGATCAGCTGAGGGAGGACTTTGAGCAACAAACGAAGGTAATCAAGGGCTTATGTGACCAAAGGGACTGGATTGTTCCCATAATTTGCTGGGTAGAAGCTTATAGAAAAGTGGGTATGGAAAAGTGATAGTGCTGTGTTAACGGAGTCCAGTGTGGGAAGACGAGGAAGGATCCCAGAGACTCCACAAGACTCTGCTTAATCAGGTAACAGCAGCGGGGAATGAACTGTGTGTTCACTTCTGTTTAGATATTTATGCTTCTTGTATTCTGTAAAGAAAAAAGGTAGCTATATTAAAATATTTTTCAGGGACTGTATGTTATGAGTATCAGCCATGTCATGATACTTGAGATAAATGTTATACAACACAAAAAATGGCCAGTGCATTGAGCCGTAGCAGTCAGGGATGCCATTCAAGGAGACAACAAAAGCCCTGCCACTTTCCCACAGCCCAGCTTCCACTGCTGCGTTTGGGCTCTTGCGGGGCACATTTGCACCTTCTCTTTTTCCCACCTGCATATGCCGGTGGTGTCCATGAACCCACCCTCTCCACTGCTGAGGCGGCTGATGCTGTCAGAACCCGCAGTCCCTGGCGGCAGGGACCTCACTCCCTGCTGGGGAAGGGAGCACCTCCTTCCCCTCGCTCTAAACTGACCTGCTGGGAAGGAGCTGGTGGCCACACGCAGGAGCCCGAGGGGCTAGACCAGGCCCAGAGGGTCCCCACTTGCCTGACCTCTCACTGCTACCATTAGGACATCACCTGGTGTTGGCTGGGGGAAATTTGATGGAGGAGCGAAGCAAGCCATGGGTTTTGGGCTTTGCTGCAAAATGGGTTAAATCTTGTATGACAGGCGCAAGCAGAGCCAGATCACAAGTCTGTGACACATGGCAGTGTCGAAGCTAGGAGCTACAAAGGGAAGCAAAATAGTAACATCATGAGCCATTTGTTTGTGTGAGATGGCAAAGAAAGTAAGAAAGAATAGTGGCTCAAGACAGGTGTCTCATTAAGCCTGAAATTATATCCTTTATTTAACATTCCTCAGAAAAACTCTGCAGTAGCAATGTTTATCTCTTTGACAAGGCATCTTGCTTTTGTAAAAGACCAGGTTTTTTGACGTTGTACATTCTCCAGATTGCCTCTGAAAAATATCAGAAATTCCCTGAGGGCTCTACACAGCTGTACCCCAGCTCTTTTTCCATACATAAAGCAACTGTTTGCCAAGAACCAGCATGCTGTGTTTTAGACCAGGGAAAACTGAAATAGAAGAAAAGGAAAGTTTCAGTTGCAGAGTAGAGCACATTTCTATAAGCACCAACTCTGCTTCAGAAGAACCGTAAGTCTTCTGAAGAAGAGCAGAATCCAATAATTTTAAAGGTACAGCAAGGTAGAAATGTATTTTTATACAAAAGCCTTATAAGTCCATCTTTTTTTTCAATGCAAATGAAAGGAAGATGATGACTACAAAAGTACTAAGCAAGTTTATACTCGAAGATCTCCTTTCTAGGGACAAAAAAATAATTATTTAGGAAGGATAATTAGTACAAGTTATTGTAAAATATTAGTCTCATTGATTTAATCTTTGTGAAAACAAGGACTTTATTAAATAGTTGTGTCCTCAGACTCAGGAATGTCAGCATCAGCAACGCATAATGTTACTGAATTTTTGAAATTAACATAATAAACCTTTTTCAGAGGAACAGGCAGATAACTATTTACAGCTGGGTTGTCTCTTGAATCTCACAGCTGCACACCACCATGGCTGGCAGTACTAATGCAGTCATAAGTGTGACTGTCTAACATAGAGAGGAAAAAATAAAAAGGAAGTTTACTTTGGACCAATTTTAGCACTGAGTATCAAATTTTTGGTTTTGGAGATGAAGCCGCATGATAGCCTGACCTCGCTTGGCAGTTAGCCGAGACCCAGAGCTCATGCACATCAATACTCCACAGAGTCCTTGGGGTGGACCTGGTGTATTTTCAGAGCTTACCCGCCAGGCTGTGCTGAAACTCTTCAAATGCGTTTTGCTCTGCTCAGAGCGCTACTGCAACGCATTCCGCTTGCTCCATTTCAGTAACGCGGAGCCATTTGAGGTAACGAAGATGACATTTGTTTATACAGCACTGCAGAGATTGTGTCTATCCAAGACCAAGCACTAGTTCAGAGCGTGTGTGTGTGCTTTAGCCAAACTCTGCATACTTCGCCTCGATAGTTTGGGTGTGTGCATCATTCATAGCCTTAAGTGTGAGATCACATTCCTAACTAGAAATCGATGAGTTGTTGACTTGGCAGCTACTCGGCATAAAAAAAGAAAAATAAGAGAAACAAGGATGACGTGTCAGGCCTGTGCTAACATTTTTATGGGGCAATGCAGCACTGAGACAATATTGGATTGTGTGGCTGATGGGTTTCATGAGAGTGGTTTTCAAAAATGAATTTGCAAAAAATAAACTACAGATCAGGTACAGGAGACTGCATGCATACAGAACACTCAGGTTGTCACAGACAAAACCGGTGCTGGCATCAGCAGCTAATAAAAAATTATTTGTCAGCTCTCCCAGTGTTGCCATAGAAGTCAATGTGCATGTTCTTCAACTGCAGAGAAAAATGGTTAAAAAATGAGAATAGAAAGTTATCACTGGAGGATGGAGTTCTTACCAAATACAGACATTTGGCAAGAAGTGTCAGTTTTGATTTTTAATTTTTTTTTTATTTTTGGAAAGAAGATATAATGAAATAATGAATCATTTTCATCCTATTTTACTAATGTTAATATGTCATTTTGAGAATAACAATATCTCTTTCTAAGTTTAGCACTGTACTTCCTTTACTCCTGCTCTTTTCTGAAATATTGAAATATATTATTTTTAATATAACATTATGTCATTGAAACCACTTCAAGACTAGAACAGTTCAGTATCATTGTTTCCTTCTCCTATGCTGCTTTCTTAACATAATTTCTATTCAGCATAAAATGAAATTCTGACTTCATGTATTGATTTAGCATAAATAAAACTCTCATGGAACAGGAATTCAATTTCTTAAATGGCATAAATAAATTATTCCATAAAGGGTTACGCTTCCTTCCAAAGAGGGAGAGGCATTTCCACTACCAAATAACACCTTGCCCTGCTCCAGTCACAGTGGAAAGACTCCTCCCGTAGCCAGGCAGGGAGTGCAGGGCTTGCAGCTCCTCCACTCAAACAGATAGACCTACTCTGATCTCCACAGTCCAATTAGTTGAAGTCTCTGCCTTTTCCTTTTGCAACTCTTGCTTCTGTTGCTGACCAGTGGCCTCTTCCTGTCTGAATATTGATATCAACTTTCTAGATTTTCTCATTATTTTGGATATTCAGCATTTCATTGACTTGAAGAGCTATTTGTCTTCCGCAACAGCCTGCCTGTCCCATCCTAGTCGCTATCCCCATCCTCCCTGCCTCTTCCCCCTCATCCTGGGTGCCAGGAAGCAGCAAGAGCCAGCTGCCCTGCCAGGCAAGTGGAGCCCAGCTCAAGGGTGAAGCAAGGCAGGCAGGGGAGGGACAGCACCCACATGGGCACAGTCCCACAGTTCCCAAATAAGGTGAGCAGAGCAGGTCTGGTGACAGTAACCAGCATCAGACAGCAGTCAGCTGCTCACTAGGCAAGTGCAAAGCGATGAAGCAGTTCTGAAGCCAACGAGTCACGGTGGTGAGTCAGGCTCTGCCATGAGCATGGCCAGTACAGGTAGACCTGCACAGCAAGTCTATGCGGTGCTCCTTACCTTAATGCCTCTTGTTTCCTGGCCTGTGTCAAGATAGAAGTTTCTGTTATATCTTCTTTTCTCATGGTCTTGGACTCCACTTTGGAGTTGCTGGCTGTGTAAACAACACATGCCACCTGGCTAGACATTGCAGAGGTTGATTACTTGTCGTAGCATGGCATTTGTTGGAACCTGTGACATACTGACTCATGAAGATCTCATACCAGGTTGGTAAGGTAGGAAATGTCAGCACAGCATCTCAGCAGCTGAGCTGTTGTATCATGGTGTATGATTCTATGGGCTCTGTTTTATCATTTCTGAAGACTGTTGATATTTTAGGTCTTATATGTTTAGATGATAGGAAAAACATTGACCCTTGTAAAATACATGTCACAGGTGGAGTGCCAACTGAATACCTGGACTAAAACTTGAAACTCTATTGATAGAAAGTATTAGTTTATGATAATCTGTACAGAATTTAGTTACGAGTTAAGTATATAGAGGTGAGAGAAAAGCGAGTTAGCCGAGTTCATTGTGTTACAGATAGGGTGCTCATTTTCATATTTTCATTCAAGGCCCATTTCTACTGTGTGAGCTACATCTGCATCTCCTGCATCTTAAATAAATCCTCCCGTCATCTGATCAGCTGAGGTTTTATTTTGAAAATTCACCTTGGACAAGATAGGAAAGAAAAAGCCACAAAAAATGTTGTTCTCAACATTTCCATCTTGCAGGAACAGTTTTCTGACAGTCTTTCGTGAGAGTCGCGGTTTCACACTTGCTAATTTTGAATTCCTAATTCAGTACTCCTTGAAGTCATGAACTGTGCACTGCTGCACAGAAATGTATTAACAAGCACCACATCTCATTTTCTGGTCTCTTGTTGAAAGACCAAGCTATACAATGTGCTGTATAATTGCTGTTGTTTCCTGGGAGAGGTGTCTCGCTCTTTTTGTTTTTAATAAACAAGAGAGTTCAGATACAAGTTATTCCTCCTTTATCACCTATGCCCAAAGAAGAAGGAAAAGGTTCCCTGTCCCAATAGATGTATGTATCCAGACAACACCACAACTCATGATAAGCTACAGTACAGTTGGTTAAGTTTTGGCTGCAGTGATTTTTTGGTCTTTGCCGTTTTGAGTTCTAAGGACCTTGAAGCCTAGGCCACTGTTCTAGTCGCAGCCTGGGTGACAGGCATGATTATAAACTGAAAAAGTGTGTGAAACAGTGGTCTCCATCCTATTCATATGGGAAAAGTCTGTTTCACCGTTAGGGCAACAGCAGTGCTCTGCAAATTAAACTGCTTGCCATACATACAAACGGACAAAATGAACGTAGATTAGTTTCAAGAATATCGGGGCCCACTGACTAGGTTTTGTGTATTCGTAAATCTCTTCTTTGGTGCATACGGTCCATAACCTTCCTGTAGGCTCCTCTTCATAATGAGGGGCTTCATTAAGCCAAAAAAGAGCAGGCATGAAGGCAGCAGTGGTGCTAGCTGCATGACAAGGACGCTTCTAGCAGGAGGCACTGTCAGGGAAGGAGTAAGGCAGCTTGAACTGAGACGGCCCCACACTCACATGCTCTTTTTAAAAAGAAATGCTTGGGAGTCATCAAATGGATGCTATTCAACAGCCATTTCAATCTCCCTTTTCTCCTCTGAAGTGTTTGGATGGAGCAGGTGGGTATGTTTTTCCTTATATTCATGGAATTTTCTTTTGCTTTGGTTCCTTTCTGCATTGCATTTTTTTAAATTGCATCTAGCAGTCTATTACTTAACTTCAAGCTTTTGCTTGTAGCTAAAAATATAAATAAATCAAGAGTTTGTTTAGTTTAATTCTTGGTGCTGCGATTTTTTTCATCCAACTGTCATTATGAATTAGTCGTTTCTTTGCTCAAAACCATCAAGTACAACGGCATCCAAGGTAAATACTTCAATAGATCAAGTTTGATAAATTAAATAGTTATAACTTCAAAAATCTAAGATAAATAGGAAGGAGAGAATATTTTTATAAGGTTTATTCAGGTTTCCTTGGCAAGAGCTTGATCTACAGTAGACATCCCAGCCAGTACCTTCCCCTGCAACCTGATACTCTTGGCTGAGAGACATCACAAACACAAACAAGGGACCGTGTGACGGTAACTGCTCTGAACAGCTACAGCTGTGTGCCCACGGCTCCTCTGAAGTGGTTCGCAGCAGAGATCACACAGAAAGGGCTGTTAGAAGGTAGCATGAGTAACCCAGCCCAGAAGCTAGAAAGGGTTACAGCTCCACATCAGGGAAGTGGGCTATATGCAAGAATTAAGTGCAGGTGTCTGGCTGTTCTGCTGAACTTCCAAATTGGAAAAGGGTACACCGGATTTAGCGATGAAGATTTTTTTAGCCAATTGTATCATTTTATAGCAGCATTTAAGGGAAGAATTGCAGCGTGCACTAATCATTTCTACGGCAAATTAATAAAATCCTGTGACAGGAAGGAACACCTTTACTCCCTTTGCTCCCTCATACCGGTTCCCCTCTAAAACTGAAGCGTACATATTCTGCAAGGCTGTCCTCAGATTATCAAGGCAGCTTCCTCATAGAGGACTGACCTATGAAGGGTCAGCAGTACATGTTATAATAAATATCTGAGCGTCCATTGTTTATCAAGGACTAAGGAGAGCAGAAGGTTATATTAAAGAAGGTCATGTTAAAGAAGAAAAAACAAATTTTCCTGCTGTGATTACTTTGAGTTAAAGGACAAGCCCAGTGTGTCAGAGTTCATCACTGGAAAGGAGAGGTCTGGAAATTGAGGATGTCTTTTTCTGTCCAAAGAGGGGAAAGCTGTGACAGTAAGTGTGTCATCTTAGTTCTCTGTTAAAGAGCACTTTTGATGACGTTAACCAGACTTTGGAAGGCAGCTGTTATAAAGCGCAGCTCAAGAAACTGTGCTGCCTCAAGGCCTTGGAGCAGCCTTTTTTACTTTTATGTCTTGACTAATGAATAGACTGCCCTTTGGCATCTGTTATATAAACCAAGAGCTTTTTAAGCCCAATGCATTTCACATTCTCTTGAAAATCAAAATTTTTGACCCAACAGGATAATGCGTAAGCAATTCCCTGAGTTTTCCCAGTGTGGGTTTTTACTCCACAAAGCACGTTATGAGCATGGGGAAAGCAGTTCCATGGACAAACTGCTTTCACAAAGTTACTTAAAAATGCCCAGTGATTCCAATATGATCACACCATTCTTCTGAGCCAGGACTCTGTCCTATATCAACTGAAATTAGTGGGATTATTTCCAATGATTTTGCTGTGCCACAAGTTGGGACTTAAATAAAAGAAGCAAGTATGAATAGATTACATTCAATATACATATTTTTTCCCCTTCGGTACCAGAGATACTAACGCTCACAAATACTGCTTCTACACAGAAAGTTTCCCTCCTGTAATAAGCTCTTTCTTCTCCCCCAAATCAAAAAGGGAAAACAGAGGTCATCTACATAAAAATGTGCATTTGGCACACTGCTGTGCCTTGGAACAATTCAGTTCTTGGATTTTGCTGCCCTGTAAGTGGAGAACAGCACAGGGTATGTTTGTGGTGGACTCAGCATTAACTTTCACATTCTGCTTCTTTAAGAAAAGAAAGGTACAAACAATAACCTGTTTTAGTTTTTTTTACCTGGAGCCCACTGTTAAATTGCTCCTCAGCCAACGGCAATCAAAGGATATGCTTTCCTGCTAATTTGGTTCAGTGATAAGATCCCTGCCAGCAGTGTTTGGTGGGGAAACTGTATGTGGTTAGCCTGGATTCCCTGGCAAACAGGCATGCAATTTGAACAGCAAGTGGGAAATTCCTATTGACTTGCTTATATTGTTTTTCAGTCTTACACCTGTTTCTTTTTCAATGTTCTCTTCCTCTGCATCAGTTGTTTCTTGGGATTTTTTTGTGTACGTAAAAGATTAAAGCAAGAGGCAAAGTGAATTTGCTCTTAGAAGCGGCTTCTGTTATATCAAAACTTGGTGCAGTAGATTAAAAATTGGCATGTAATAAAAAAAGTCCTGAAAACCGTCATCACAGAGACAAATTCTGCTACCTCATGGTTTATTTTTGGATAGGGCCAATTACATGAGCATGGTTGGAGGACACACAAGTACCTGTTACACTGTCAGAGTTAAGCAACAGGGAAGTGTAATTAAATGTGCTATTCTGGTGGGCTTGAAACCTATTTGGAATCAAGCAAACCATTGAGCTTTTCAGCAGATTTGGCACTGTCCCCTCAGAAGAGGTCCAGTACTGGGACAGCAGCCACGTTTCACTGCCAATTCTGACTGAGGTGCATTGACAGAGTCATGTGTGGGAGTTTACACAGGGTCTGCTTGCACCAAACCTTGCTCTGGCCATGATTAATCTCTCATTTTTATGAGCACTAAATTTCACCACCATTTACCCCCAAATTAAAACAACTAACAAGAACGTATTACTAAAGCAAACAGACTTTGCCTTTTCTGCATAAATAAAGCGGAGTCTTATTTAATCTTTGTTGCCTTGGATGAGGAGAACATGGTATTAGGTGCCAAACTTTTCATGGCCTCCTGGATGTACCTGAAATTAACTCTTCGAGAGGAAAATGGAAGTGACGAGTCTCACATTGGTTTGCAGTTTCTTTTTATCTCCCATATAACTAGGGCAAAACTGCCAAAAGCTTGAATGTTATTAAGAGTCTATGAACAATGTATATTCACTGAAATGCGGGTATCTGAAGGCATCATACGGTGAAGCACAATGTAGAAGCTCCTCAGCTAATACTGAACCAGTGAGCTTGGAGCCATGAATCAGATACAGCGCAGCAATGTTATTCCAGCAGTCTCATCAGAATTAATTAGCCTGGCTGAGAGGCAGGACAGATTTGCCTAAGCAGACTGCAAAGATGGAGTGGCTATAGTGCCTGGTACCTGAGTGAGTTTATTTGGAGCAATACAGAAGTGCTATCACAACTGAGAAAATGGTAGTGACTTAAAGGGGTGCCAGATCACACTGCTAAAGGCACATGCTCAAGGCTGTATCTAAAACAAATAGTTTTGCTCCTATTTTTTTCCTTTTTGGTATAGCTTCCAGAAAAGCAAGGGTCTGAGTATGACTGCTTGAAAAACCATTCTCTATGAATTTAGCAAAAAAGTTTAAGTTGTGGTAAAGCAGTTCCCTTTAATAGAATCATAGGATGGTTTGGGTTGGAAGGGCCCTTAAAGATCATCTAGTTCCAGCCCCGCTGCCATGGACAGGGACATCTTCCACTAGCCCAGGTTTCTCAAAGCCCCATCCAACCTGGCCTTGAGCACTTCCAGAGATGGAGCATCCACAGCTTCCCTGGGCAACCGGTCCCACTGTCTCACCACCATCACAGTAAAGACTTTCTTCTTAATATCTAATCTAAATCTACCCTCTTTCAGTTTAAAACTGTTACCCCTTGTCCTATCGCCACACTCCCTGATGAAGAGTCCCTCCCCATCTTTCCTGTAGGCCCCCTTTAAGTACTGGAAGGCTGCTATAAGGTCTCACCTGAGCCTTCTCCTCTCCAGGCTGATCAACCCCAACTCTCTCAGCCTGTCCTCACAGGAGAGATGCACCTCTGGACTCGGTCCAGCAGATCCATGTCATTCTTATGTTGGGGGTCCCAGAACTGGATGCAGTAATCCAGGTGGAATCTTATGAGAGCAGAGTAGAGGGGGAGGATCACATCCCTCAACCTACTGGCCACAGTTCTTTTGATGCAGTCCAGAATATGGTTGTCTTTCCAGGCCACAAGTGCACATTGTCAGTTCATGTTGGTCTTATCAACCAAGACCCCCAAGTCCTTCTCAAGAGCTGTGTCAAATGCTTTGCACAATTCCAGGTAGATGATGTCAGTTGCTCTTCCCCTAGCCATCAACACTGTAACCCTGTTGTAGAAGGCCACCAAATTTGTCAGACACAATTTGCCTTTAGTGAAGCCACATTAGCTGTCATCGATCACCTCCGATCACCTGCCAAAGCAGTTTCCAGGAGGATCTGCTCCATGATCTTGCCAGGCACAGAGGTGAGACTGACCGGCCTGTAGTTCCCTGAGTCTTCCTTTTTTCCCTTTTTAAAAATGCGGCTTATGTTTCCCCTTTCCCAGTCAGCAGAACTTCACCAGACTGCCACAACTTCTCATATATGATGGATAGTGGCTTAGCAATTTCATCAATCAGTTCTCTCAGGACCCATGGATGTGTCACATCAAGCCCTATGGACTTGTGCGTCCTCAGGTTCCTTAGATGGTCTTGAACTGGATCTTCCTCTACAGTGGTCGGTATGTCATTCTGCCCATCCCTGCTTTTGCCTTCTGTGACTTGGGTGATGTGGCTAGAGCCCTTGCCAGTGAAGACTGAAGCAAAAACCTCATTGAATACCTCAGCCTTCTCCATACCCCAGGTAACCAGGTCTCCCGTTTCCTTCCAGAGAGGGTCTAAATTTTCCCTAGTCTTCCTTTTATCACTGACACACCTGTAGAAGCTTTTCTTGTTGCCCTTGATGTCCTTTTTCCATCTCATATGTATGTACAAATATTGAGAATGAAATAGAAGTAGGAACACATAGATATATATCAAAGTATCAAAGCAGAGAGCTCCTCTAAGATCGATCTCTACACTCACTAATCTATAATAATTAGATGTTACTTTAGTATAATCCTTTAAATTAATGTTTGGTAAACAGTAGATCTGTATTTTATTTCTGAAGTCTAAATAGCTAAGTGATAGTTAAGCATATAAACTCATATGCATTAGCTTCCAGGAGAAAGGAATTTGGGAACATAATCTGATGTGAAGAGCTCTCTAGGTAATGTGAGCCTTTCATCAAATGGGGTTCTCTTGGATCAGACCCGTTATGGCCAGGCACTGTAACTCCAGCTTCGACAGAAAAAGAGTAACCTGGAGAGGTATATACTCACCAGGGAACGCTGATGGAGGCTTAACTCCTTCCTCCACCATAGCCTTCCTGTGTGTCTCCGGGCAAATCTCTCAGGGAAATAAGACACAAAGGCTATTTGGAAAGCGAGGAATATAATACTTTGAAATAGTGTTAAGTTATTGTGAGATAAAAAAGAATTGAAAGACTGTGATGTTATCTTCAGTAAGGCGGAACAAACAAGCATTTTAGAAAAAAAACTGTTATGTGCCTTGTTTTTATGGGAGTCAAATAGGAAGCAGGAAAAAAATGTGCATAAGAGAAAGTGCTTTATATACACATACCTAGAACTGATGGGATCAATAAAAAGGATTTGCTCTGGCAGGCTGATCCCTGCCTATATCATTCACATTGTACAGTTATATCTAGATCCTACAACAAAGTCTGTGTTTCACAGGTGAGACCTGTATAGCTATATATGCCAAGCAGTACTCAGGAGTAGATGTTACAGTAGTTTGGCAGAGTGAGTACAGAATAGGAATTAGGACTTTCAGAGCTATGCATTAAGTGTACATGTCTGTTTCAATTCAGTTTATAGAATAAAAATCCAAAGCTGAAGATCTCCACCAGGAATCTCTAGAGAAATACAAGGTAAGATTTAGGTAGCTCAGAAAGTAGCAGATAATGTCCACATTTTTTCAGGGCAAAAATGTGCCGTACACATTCTGGGCTAAAAAAACCCCAAAACAACCCAAACATTTTTATGAGAAGCAACACTAATGGGGAGACATGTTAACAGGAGTGCTGATTCATGCCATTAATGTGGGCAGGCAGGAACTGTGGAGAGTGAAAGAGCTGTTGGAACATGCTTTTCTTGAGAACACACCTAAATTAAGAGGCTGTCAGAAACATGTGTTTCATAGTGTTGGCAACCCAGGTGAAACAAATTTCCAAGATGACCATTAGTGAGTACTAACAACTAAAAAAGCATTTCTAATTTCTTACTGAATATGGAGTCTTAAGTGTCAAGAAGAACAGGGGACTGTAAGCAGAAGTGAAGGTCAGTTGGGATACATAGGCCAAGTAATGCCCATTAGCAGGGAAAACATAACCAACTTCTAGATGAGATGGGGTTCAGATCAAGTGACGTGATTTAAGAAAAAGAACCAGGAATGGAGAGAGTAGAAAGATCATCTCATACTTTCCTAGTGCAGAATTTTTTTGTTTTTCAAGTCAAGCTTTTTGTCTTGGATGATGGATCTTGGATCTAGTTTGGTATGGTAATTCCTGTGTTCCTGTATTTGCTTTTCTTTTGATAGATTTTAGAATAATGTTAATTGCATTGGTAAAAAACACAATCATTCTCCTATTATTTTTCTTTTCTGAGTGCTACCTTGCTTTTCATTTATGAATCAGTTTCTTACTGTAATGGAATCAAAGATATGACAGGATTTTATTTACTGAATGTAATTGATCAGTGCCTGAGGAAATTACTTTTTCATTTCACTGGGGCTAATTTGCAGAACAGAAGTGGGAATTAAGCATGACTTTCAAGAATTTTTGTCAACTTTACTACTCTGCTCCTTTCGGTTAGTGGTCAATGATCTGCAGTGGTAGAACATTTAGGCACATGACATAAAGGAAACTAGATATCTGTGCATTTTTAATAACTTTTAGGTATCTTTCTAGTAAAACATTCGTTTATTTTATGTTTTGGTTTTTTTTTCCTTCCGCTCACTTATTTCACCTGGAAGTTCACTCTGAATTCTAAGTAAAGTTTGAAGAGAAAAGGTAGAAGTCGTGATGCCAAACATTAAGAAAGGGTTCAAGGATATATATTTTACCTGTAAACTTATTACTGGCAATGTTTGTTATGAAAATTTAAAATGGTGCTCAGTTTGGCTACTTTTTTTCAACAGGCAGCCCCACTCCCAGCTGCACCTATGGCTTCTAAAGCTGTGAGACTCGTGCTACTGATTTTTGAAAAACATTTTCGTGCACACTAAGGAATTGTTTTCACTGATAATTATAAAGTGCTGACCCATTCACAAAGCAGAGGATTGAGGTCAGTGAAAATGGTGACACTCAGACCTCAAAAATGGAAGGTCCTCAGACCACATCTGAAATGTCTGGAGTGCTTCTTCCAGAGAACACTCTGTAAATCACTGGTACTGGTACCAGAACTCTGGCCAGCCAGGCAGACCAGGTAACATAGTTCCATGTTAACCAGGCTTGAATGCTGGTGGATTTTTTTGGTTGGTTTGTTTTTTTGGTTTTTTACAATCATTTTGTATGTCCCACCTATGCAATTCTACAAGTTTTATTGATTTATGAATCTGATTTATAGTATTAATTAAAATTGTGTCTGGGAACACTTTCAAAATGCATGTCACTTAGGACCTGTGTGAAAAACTTGTGAAGAACAAGGGAATGTTCATTCCCCTGAGTTTTCCATCTGTCTTCTACATGATGGCTTACAATGTGCAATAAATTTCAGTAGATATTTGAGCTATACTTGGAATCTGTATTTGTGGTGTTTCCTGGGGAAGAGATGGCATCAGAAACGAAATTATGATCTACTATGTCGTATTTGGTTTATGTGGTAAGGTTTTGGGAGGAACCTCACACTGCAGCAGGGGAAGAGCACGAGGAGGCCTCCGTCTGAGGAGGAAGGAGCAGCAGAAACAATGTGTGATAAACTGACCACAACCCCGATTCCCCATCCCCGTGCACCACTTAGGAAGAGTAGGTAGAGAAATTGGGGGTGAAGTTAAACCCCTAAAGAAGAGAAGAGTGAGGGGAAGGTGTTTCAAGATCTGATTTTATTTCCCATTACCCTACTCTGATTTGATTGGAAATAAATTAATTTCTCCACAGTGAGTCTGTTTTACCTGTGATGGTAATTGCTGAGTGGATCCCTCTCCTTATCTCAACCCGTGAGCCTCATGTTAGATTTTTCTCTCCCCTGTCCAGCTGAGGAGGTGAGTGATGGAGTGGCTTGGGTGAGCACCTGACTTCCAGCCCGGGTGGACCCACCACGTACGTGTCTCTGACCACTTAAATAAAAAGAATTTGCTAATGTTGTCTCAGCTAGATAGTAGAGGACTTCCGCGTCCTAATCTGTCGTATAATGTAATTTCTAGATAATGCTTCCCATGAGGGACTCTTTCTGGTGTCTGTGTTAGGCTTGCAGAACCTTCTGATCCCATTGTTACTCTTTTAGATGTACGCATAAGTCATGGTGTGACAGAATAACCTTATTTTCTGCCCTAGGGTACAGTTTTATGCTGTGTCTGCCCTGCCCGTCTCACAGAAGCTTTCTACAAACCAAATGCCTTTGCTATTGGTAGTGTTTTGAGTTCCAACTCCTGTTGGGCACAGCAAGAATAACCAGCTGGAAAAGGAGGCAAAAGACAGGCAGAGTTTTTAATGGCTGCAGTGCACTCTCTCAAGCAGCCTGGGCAGTCCAAAACAAAGAAGAGCCCTCACTTGCCTGTGAATAAGGAGAGAAAAAGTACATAGCCCTAGACAAAAGTAAAAGCCTTTGGCTATTGCCAGGAAGTTTATATCACTTGCTGATTGGTGTTATGTCTGTTCGCTGTTTGCCCTAAGACTTTAGCTCCAGGATTTACCCCTTCCAAAGAGACAATAGCTCCCAAGTAGCTGCACCAGCCTTTGCAACATTCACCTCCAGTGCAGGCACAGGTAGTCCGGGAGAGTGCTGGCAGGACACCCAGCCCTCTTCCTGGGCGAAAAGGTCTCGGCAGGCAACA
Source organism: Chionis minor (assembly GCA_013398295.1). Lineage (NCBI taxonomy): Eukaryota > Metazoa > Chordata > Aves > Charadriiformes > Chionidae > Chionis > Chionis minor. The sequence continues at coordinate 263,945 of VZSF01010834.1, read as the reverse complement.
TTTAAATCAGGCAAGGGTCAGGAGATGAGCCGGGATCAAGTCAAAGACTAGAAATTATGCAGGCTGACTGTGGAGCAAACACCATGCCTGATGTTCTCAGTGGGGATATGTTTAGGATGCCCTAAGGCTCCAGACCCAAAAGTATTCTAAAGGGATTGTATGATATACCCCTTTTAGTACTTTATGAAGCTATTTATAATAGTTGAATGTCAGGAGTTTGGCATTTCTTTTAAAAACAATACAATTATTAAAGTAGCCTTTCTTTTCTTCAGACTTGTGTTTTTATGGCTGACAGATAATATGGAGTAGTCATATTACTATTTCAGATTGGCATGCTCTATTAAAAATGAGTCAGGAGCTACCCTCCAATGTTTCCTGAATCCAACAGAGCTAATGCAGATTTACACTAGCATTACTGAGAGGAGAAATTGGCCATTTTTGGACATCAACATTTTCTAAGCAAAGGGATATATTGTATCTCCAGTAAGGCTTCATAACCCCTTATTAATGGGATTTATGGAACTTGAAGAGAAGAGGGAGTGCTGGGCAACAACTTTATTCTGTGCAAGCTAGTGATACATACCTTTTATATTTAATAATAAAATACCTGCCTGGAGCACTTTTTACACCTTTGCTTGTATGTGTGTTGTGTCCAAGTATTTTATTTCTATTTATATCAGATAGCTATAATGTTTGTAATATGATATATTATACATGAAGAGTTTTTTACAGTGCTTAGTAAAGTTCTGTCTTCTTAAAACTGGATTTTTGAGTTCTCAAGTAGGGCATTCTCTGCAATAACTTTCCATCATCCCTTCCAACATTCTTTGTCTCTTTTGAAAATCATGGCTGATTAAAAGTCTAATGCAGCAGCTGTTTGTGATCATATGATTGATATGTTTTCTAGACAGATGCCGAGTATTAGAAGCAGAAACATTCTGAATTCTTTGCAGTTCTCAAAAACTTTTGAATTGATATTTCTTAAAGTCACAGTAGGATAGAGCTGCCAGGCAAAGCAGATTCTTTACGTATGTAATTACGAATTGGTGCAACTCAAAAGATTGATCGCACCATACAAAATACCCTCCCGTAGGCATGACTTTAGGAAGTAAAATTCTTTGTCTGCGTGAAACAAAAAGCCCTCTGAAAACTTTTAGCAACTCACTATACCCATAGACTACTGTGCAATTTACTCTTTTGCTGTTAAATATCAGAAATGAAGCCCCCTTATGAAAAAGCATACTCATTAGCTAGCTAGGGCTAGCTGACCGCTACATAACAGCTAGCTGAAGGGCAGTGAAACCAGCAGAAGTTGCAGGAGGAGCGCGGGCAGTGAGATGGTATTTAATTTGCAGTATGGAAGACATTAGGCTTTGTAATTGCCTTTAAAAAAAAAAATCAATAATCAAACCCCTTGTGGTCAATCAAGGGCAGAAACAGCCCCGATGCCTGTTTTACTGTCTCTGAAGAGTAAGCAAACCGGCAGAGGCAGAGCCCTGCTCCCAGCCCTTCGGTGATGCGTCCCTCGTTAGGTAACGCACATGGATCCATCCCAAAGGCCAGCAGAGTAAGCAGCGTCTTCCGAGGCCTGTTCTGGGCATTTTCCCCTCCCAGCTGGCTGCACACTTAGGAGCCTGGCGGCTCAGCCGGTCCCTGCAGACAGTTTTCGTCTAGGCACTTCAAGAAAATGGCTTAATTCCACTCTCTGTATTTCCCCCTCACAACCGCCCTCCGCCCAGGCACTGACAGGACCCATCTCCCTGCAGCCGTGGTGGGGAGGGAAGGCCTCGCACAGCCTACCCTAACCGCTTGCTGCCCTCATCGCTGCGGGCGGGGGAGGCATTTCAGAGCAGCCATCCTCACCCAAGCCCACTCCCCACCTCAGAGAGCCCTCGCCCACACCCACCCAGCACTGGTGCTGTTTGCAGCTTCGTCACCCTGTGCTGTAGCGCAGGGAGCGACTCCCTCCAGCCACTATCCCACGTGTGAGGAAGCTGGAGAAGCAGCTTCATCAAAAGCTTTGTAAGGGGGTAGGGAGAGCCCAGGGGCTCTGTGGAGGACTTCCCACCCCCCGCCCTGGGGGCTGATACACAGCACCTGGGCCTAGGCTAGGCCCAGGGCCACCGCCTTCCCTTTGGCAGAAGCCATGTCGGGCCAGTCTCCAGCCAGCAGCGAGACTTCTGGGGAAGGTGATTAGGCAGCACCTCAGGGAAGAGGTGACACACTCAGGTGGGTTGTTCTTCTTAATATCCTGTAGAGCCCTGAGCTGCCCAACTTGGAGTAGCTGTGTGGGTAGTGGGAGTAAAGGGTAAGGGAAGGTTTCCGTCTCTGAAGGTGACTCGGGGTCTGAGATTTTAAATGTGCTTGCTTCGCATTTACGGTAAGGTTGCAGTCCTATACGCTTATGGAAGCTTCCTTGTCTAAATGCAGCCTTGGCTCTGCTGTTCCCGGGCTCTTTGTTTCACCCAGCTGCCCCTGTAGTTCGAGGACGTGGTGGCTGTGCATGTGTGCCATGATGCAGAGAGGAGGCTTGGGCCCTTATGGGGTGTGTGCAGGGAAACTGGGGAAAGGTTTTGATGAAGTTGTGTGATAATTGCAGGGGGGGAGGGTGATTCCTAAGAAGTATTCATGAGGGAAGTTTGAATGGTGCCCTTATTTCTCGTACGGTATCACTGGTTGTCTCCACGAGGATTTGTTTTTCTGGTGTTGTCACAGTTTATAAGCTTGCATAGAACATTCTTCCTATACTGAAGTGGCCTCTGAAAGTAGCTGGAGGTGCTTCATGCTTTTAGGGAGGAGAAATCTTCAGTGGCATGGCTTTCCTTCTGGAAGACATGCAATGTTGACATTCCAATTGTATATACAATTTGGCTTTCTTGGTACTAGGAAGATTTTTTCCTTTCCTCTTTTTTCCTGACCAGTAGGACTGGCAGTTCTACTTGGATTGCAAAATTTTATCATTTACCTGCGCAGCATTGACAAAGAAATGTGAAGTAAATGCATAGATTTCATGCACATTCTATAAGAGCCGCGCCTTACATTGGTTATTGGCAGTTGCTTGGATTAAGTGTGAGGGGAAGCAAGTTTATTCCATTTTCTGCAGTTAAATTCTATATCTGGTATTTTTATACACCAAAACTAAAATCAAGCTAAAGTGAGGTTTGAGAACCTAGTCTTACAAATAATCAGAAACTTAAATAAGGTGGTGTTTATCCATGTGTTGTTATTTTTGCAGGAACATCACTTTTTATTCGTAGAAGAATTCAGTCATAAAATGATTGTTATATAACTTAGAGAAACAAAGGCAGCAGAAACTAGTTAGCAGAGATAGGCAGCGAACTTTGATTCTGAGAATACTACAGTAATTTATGTTCTCAGCCATCAAACATCACGTGTTTGTATGGGAACAAATAATAAACAGTATATGAAATGGATGTTATAAAAAAAGCCTTATTCCATGTAACATGCAAGACAAATGGCCCCCGCGTGTGTTAAATCTGGGGCTTTTTAATATAGAGCTTGAAGACAATTTCTGTTCATGGGAATCTACTTCTTGTAGTTGGTGTTGAGCCCAATTTGGCAGTGATGGCTTTTTAAATCTGATTCAAATGCAAAATCAAATAAATTTGTTTCTTACTTAGGGGCAATTGAAAAAAAAAGAATAGGATTCATCTTCTCAAGAGGGACAGAAAAGGGTTCTGAAAAAAGAGGGGAGAGGGATAAAAAAATCAAATATGTAACTTGAGTATTCCTGTATTTGCAAAAGCATGCTTTTGGAACAGAAAGGTTTATGTTTTTTTCTTAATTATTGTAAGTTTCCCTTCAATTAGAAACTGGTTATAAACACAAACATATAAAAGCCTGTTTAGATAAAATGGTATGCGTTCTGTTTGTTTCAGTCTTCCGGCCCCTCATAGTAAAGAATGGCCAAAAAAATTTAGCCAGGAAGTGGAAGCAATGTATCGACACATACAAAAATATCCTAAATCAAATACCAATTAAATATTTCATACTGTTGTTTGCTAAAAAGGAAAGCAATAGATTTAGATCAGTTCAGATGAATTTAAATACAAGCTAGCAAATGTGTATGAACTGCACAGACCTATATATCAACTGGCTCTTGATATACCTGTTTTTTAAGTTGCCTACTTCTTTATAAAGAGTGGAAGTACTTATAGATTCTAAGCTACAAAATATTCTCAAACTTGGGCTTAAGTGATGCTTTAATGGAAGTACTTGTAGTAAACCTAACAATATGCCTCTAAGATGCATATGATGATTTTAACATTAGCTGGGGTTTTTTGTTCTGTATTTTCTTGAGGTATTTCTGCTTACATTAGTAATGTGTCACGGTTTTCACTTCGTTATATCACACACTTAGTTTGCCTTTAGTAGCAGGAACAAAGAAAATGGGCAGCTATGTAACCTGAATGATGTCGCTGAATTCAGGCTGCGTGACTAGAATAGTGTGTAATATGTAACAGGAGTCACTGTAAAGCCAACAGAATGCTGCCTTTCTTGGTGTTGAGAAATCCCTTCAGAAAAGAGAAGGCCAAGATGTACAACAACTTACATAAAGCATAGCTTCCCTGAAGAAGTTTCAACAGCTTTACTTTAGTTTGGATAATTTCTTTTAAGCATGGATGCAATTTTAATTTTTACAAATTCATGGGACTATTGTGGATAGATGAAATACAATAAGTTTGGAGGTTGTTTTCCATGTGGAGTATCCATTAATTGTAAAATTCTCATAACACAATCAGGGTTGATTAGCTGGTTGATTAGTTATCTTCTAAAGGAGCATGTAAACATCTGGGAAAACAGGTGGTGCCTCTCCTAAATGCATCTGCAAGAAGTGGAAAGCTGCATTGAATGTCTGCCCTGCTTGAATCCAGAGACTTTGTCTTTGACTGCCCATTAGCATTTTCCTGTGGCTGCTCCCAGCTTCTGACTCAAATGGGATTGTGTCCGTATCTAGCATTGAAACTATTTAATATGCCACCCATGTTCTTGGTGCTGTGGTAAGAGCTCCAATGGTTAAAACTTGAAAGACCTCTTCCTAAGAGTTTTCTTAACCCCTAGTGGATTAGATTTAAAACAATTTAAAGCAGATAGCAGATTTAGAACATGGATGGACAATCTCAAGAGAAATAAGAGATACCCAGCTATGTCTGCATAGGGAAGCTGGCTAAACTGATACAAAATTAAGTGCTGTATCACAAGGCATTCTTCTGAATATGCATTTGCAGTGGTCTCTAACATGTATATATGTTCTGCTAATATGGGTGTAGATGTAGCCTGCCAAACAGCTTGCTGCTTTACGCAAATGTGTTTTTTGAGAGAGATCTAACGTTATGTTCATAAAGACAGCTTTGCTATAAAGCTGACTCTGGGAATTTAGGGCATATGTTTGTTTATTAATGGTGTACTTGTATTACGTATATAAAGAAAGGCCATCAAAAATTCCATTTCTGATTTGTTGCTTGAAATTCAGATCTTTAATAAAGTTTATTTCAGTGCCAAATATTTGCTCATAAAGATATATGAGTTTGTATGCAGCTTGGGATATTCTGAGATTAAACTAGTGAAAAGAGGCAAACTTGACTGCTTTGTTTATTAATGGGCAAAAGCACTGTCTGAAAACTTTACAATAGAAGAGTAGTTCTAGACAGACCGCAAGGCACCACTGCGGGAGCTGATTGCTCATTATATTTATAGATAAGCATAGAAGCAAAGTGTGAAAGATTGCTTTAAGGGGTGAAGTTTTCTAGTATATGATATAAAGTACCAGTTGCTGTTTCTAAGAACTGTTGAGAATACAGATTTAGAAATGGGACCCTGTCTTTAACAGCTGCTTAAAGATACGAAGTGAGAATTTTTTTCTTTTTAAAGACCTTTTTTTTGAAGTTGTAACAGCTCTTGTTGTGTGAGTGAGGACTTTCTTAATTAGTACTTAACTCTGCATGCCTGATGAGCGATGAAGAACTTGTGAGGTTTTGAATAAAGGTTTATAGGAATGTTGCGTAATCCGATATCTGGGGTTGATAATCAGCAGTAGTTTGACTTAACGTAATTTATTCTTTAATTTACTTTAAATAATGTCCATTTGAAGACTGGTGGGCAATTCAATAAAGAGCTGGCCTCCCACTTAACCAGTCCAATGCACCATGTATTTAGATAATACTTGAAAGCCGGATGATCAGTATTACATCTATGTTTTAACCAGGGTAATTTTGTGTGCTTGGGAAATTCTTAAACTTATCAGAGTGATGATTTATTTTTTAAGAAGACTTTATGTAGCATTAAGGATGATTTTGAGACTTCAGACTTTAATTTCCATATTCTATTGAACCTAACATGATTAATTCAACTTAAAAATTAAACTTTTTTCTGAATCTTGCATAGCTTTAAAATTGCTGCATCTGACACTTAAAAACACTTTCTTATATTCTTTTTCTTTTGAACTCTCTTACCATTTTTTAGCCACTTCTGTAGGGAACGGCTATTCAGGAATGTCTTTCTCCTTCGGTGATGTGTTTAAAATAAAGGCTTAAAAGTAGCATATGGCACAGTTACTCTGTTTCCAAAATTAAAATTCTGAATTTGATATTTGCTCTTTTTTCAATAGGTCTGCTATATGTTTGAAGTTTGTAACAATATCATCTATGTTACAAGGTTGTGTGGCTTCTTGTTGAAAAGCTTTGAGATTTTCTCTAGAATGCAAGGTGCCAGCTTTATCACCTCTTGCGGTTCGTGAGTTGACTGGAAGACTAGCAAACCTCAACGTGTTGAAGTGCTAGTGGTATTACTGGTGGACTGAAATGGAGGTCTTCAGCAATGGATCTGCACAATCCTTTCCTGTTTTGTGTAGGGCCTGTGATAGGTATAGCAAAAGGATGCCACTTAGCAACATCCTGTATCGGGTTCTTTTGATCTCCGCTTTCATAAGGTCCCCGCTTGCTGTCGTTCCTTAATAATGTTGGACTTTTTTCTCGCAATTTAAAGAAGGTGGCCTAGACTGAAAACTTATGTCCTTAACTTCCCTGAAAGCCCAGGGTGTTGGGGTGCAGGCTTGTTCAGTCACTAAGGACAAACTCCCAGATGATGTAGTCTGCTCCCCTGAAAGCAGTACAGACACACTTATTTATACCCGGGACCACCCTTGAGTCTCAGCAATTAATAAAAACAGTGTTCTAAGATTAAAAATCTTATTCTGTGTAAGTTTGGAAAACTTCACAGCTACTGTTATGAGATAATACACAAGTATGCATGATGAATTCTGCATTGCAACCCAGGTTCCAGAAAACTTTCTAATGTCTGACTTCTGTCAAATTTTGCACATGTATTTTTAGGATATGTTAAGGAATTAAGACTCCTTTTGGTATGTTTTCTTTTGAAGCACTGTATGCTTTCATTTGTCAAAGAAGCTGTACCTAAAATCCTATGTTCATTGACTCTGTAGTCTTTAAAAAATCACACCTCCCCTAAAAGATCACCCAATAAAAACACCACAAAAAAAAAAATCCCCCAGCAACCCTGCATTCAAAAAACCAGTGAACTGCAAGTTACATTAATCAAGACATAAGTTCCAGTCCAGGTTTCTGAGGCCAGTTCGTGCTGTCTTCTGGTGTGCAAATTTAGCTGTTCTATGCTCATATGTGCTATCATTTTGGCATTTTCATATCAAAAGCGTTCAGATGGAATATTGAATTGGGTATCGCACATCAGGAAAAAACATCTTCCAGAAACGGTGATGAAAGAAGTATTACTGATCTCATTTCAGTTTCCATTTTTAGAGTAAGGTAACAGCTCTGGAATGAGACTGAATAGGGTATTTTTGCCTCTATAATGGAAACCTGGTCATCTTTCCAGGTTCCCAGTACCTGAGCAATTACCTGCGAGGAAAAAAAGCAAATACTGGGTCCTCAGAGCTAAGATAACAAGTTGCATTTGTCAAGATTTGCTTGTTTGTTTTATTATTACTTGGATTTTTCAAATGTGATTTAAGATAGTCAGGTATTCAGTTTTCATTCACAAACATTGAAAATCCCTGGCCAATAAGTAACTGAACAACTAACAGCAAGTTATCTGTGTCTCACATAGACCACTATGGTAGTTGAAATTGTCCTCCAAAATATTTCTTAATTTGCCACCTTTCACAATCACAGCACTTGATTTCATTCTTTATCTAGGATAGATTCAGACCAGACATAAGGAAGAAACTTTTTATAGTGAGGGTGGTGAAACAGTGGGACAGATTGCCCAGAGAGACAGCAGATACCCCATCTCTGGAAAAATTCAGTGTCAGATTGGATGGAGTTCTGAGCAATCTGATCTAATTGAAGAAGTCCCTGCTCATTTCACGGGGGTTGGACTAGATGGTTCCTTCCAACCCAAACTATTCTATGATCTAACACAGCAGAACCTTGGTTGCCTGCAAACAGCTTTGTGAGGCATGTTTTTATGCTGCTTCTTGTGGATGATAAAAGCTTAGCTCACTCTCATAAGGATCGTACTTTTTCTAACTTCTTAAAACTAGCAAATATAGAAACCAAATTAATTTGGGATAAGTTGCAAGTGAATAAAAATGCTGCTTTATGTCACCTTGTGCTGTGCAACTTTGCCTCAACCTTGAAGATCCATGGCACAGTTAACAGGTGCTATGTAGTTTGAACAGGGTCCTCACATTTTGAATAAAGATTCATACAGGAAGGAGAGACTTGCTTCTCAGTATGCCTGGAAATTTTGGGAAGGGAAAGACTAGTACTTTCACTCAATATCGTAATTTATCATTATACCTTCATGTTGTGGTTGTCATTGCCTTTCCTGCACACTTTTCTTGGACTCTATTATGAGTAAATACTATTTTTGTGTGTACACCAAAAATACATAGATTCTGATAATGCCTCAGTGTGAGGGAAAGTTGAAACATTGCAGGAAATTCTTTCTGCATTGACACCATCTCTTTTTGCTCATGCTTCTGTGCTTGTATATAATGTTTATAAAGCAAACAGACTTCTGCTTCTCTTTCCTTAGTTGTAGGATACAATGAAACAGCTTTTACCATACAATATTTAATTTGTCTGAGCGAGAAGAGCTCTGCCTTTTGATGTGGATGTGGCTTCTCATGCTTTTGGAGGTACTTCATGTCTCTGTGTGTGAAAAAGAGACAATTTGGGGCTTAAAACTCTAGTGGTGACAGCAAGGGCCCCTTCCTGACCACTCCAGTAAATCCTACTGGAGTGGAAGGAGTGTAAGGGGAGGAAGAAAGTGACTGAGTTCTGTGCAGCAGGTTCCCTGAAGGGATGGTTTGTCCATTGCCAAATTTTCTCTTTAGTGGTGTGGAGAGAAGATTACTATGGATTCTGTCCCTAGTCTACCAGTTTTGTGCATGACCCCGGACAACATCGAAGAAAATCCTAACAAATTTAAAGATGTTCCTTGCAATATAATGAAATACTGCTTAGCAAAAGGCTTTGCAATCTTCCAGTTATATATGTGCATCAAAGCACAGATGTTAAATAAAGCTGGACTCTTTCAGCTCAGTGATTGAATTAATGCATTTGAAAGGAAGAGAGGGGAAATGGTTTCAGGACAAACCAAACCAGATGGGAGAAGGTGAGGGCTAGCTTTCCCATCAGTTTCTTTTGGGTGAACCCAAATATATGGTCTGAAATTAAATAACTATAAAACAATTCCAATATTAAAACATTAATCTATATTAAGAGAGGATTTTTTTAAGATAAAAAATATCCAATATTTTTGCTTGAAATTACTGAAACAAATTACTCTGGGCTCCCAATTTTCCCCCTATCTGTTTTGCTTCACATTGATCATGCAATTCAACTGGAAATCACAAATGGTTTGTCCTGAGCAAATGTATTTTATTGTTAATTCATTATTTTATTGGAGGTGGGGCAGGGAAGCCTCGTTGTTATAATAAATGCTTTGGCTTGTTTATTGCATGTTTAACTGCTCTTATATGTTCCTTAAGACTGTGATGTGAGAAAAGAATGGTTTCTAAGCTTGAGTTGCCCTGAATGTCAGGTCTGTCCATATCAATTGATACAAAAAAATGAATCTGTCATACAACCTTATTTAAATTTTCCCCAGTGTCTCATTGGTGGGAATTGAGTTTTTTGCCCCAATATTCTTTTTAAAAATTTATTGAGATACCAAATTACTGTCTCTTCCCTACATTGTGTACAGTAATATTAGATTTGGAAGCATTCATTTTTTATTTCAAATAGAATTTTTGATGAGAAAAGAGATGTTAAATCTTTCAGATCAGCAGAAATACCCACTGTAGTTCTAATTTTGGAGTCTCAGTTGGTTAGATGACAAAGGCAGTATTGGTACATGTTAGTTGATAGAGCTATTTTGTTCCCAGTCATAAAAGACTCCACAGACTGATGCTGTGTATTACTCCATTTACCTAGAGGATGATGTGTGTGGACAGTTGGAAAAGTTAGTGCTGTGGATACTGTACTGAATTTGTAGGGGACTCTGCAAATAAAGATGTAAAAGAGCTACACAGATTGTTTCAAATAGCACTGAATACCATGGTTTTGGCTCAACACGTGTATGCCTTTCTAGATGAAAGTAGAACATAAGTTTGCTGGAAGCCAGAAGATTTTTTTTCTTTTATGAACTCTAACAGTCTGGGGAAAAAAAAGTTGGCTCAAAATAAAGAAAAATGAGATGAAAAAAATTAACTCCTGGAAAACAGTTTTTGCCACTTACGAGAATATCACAAATGCCTTCATTGTCCATGTGTTCCTATGTTCTTGCTAAGTTTTGAAGCAGAAAGCAACAGCAGTCTGACTTCTTATGTCATAGGACAGAACAGCTTCAAAATAGTATTTAAAGAGGATGAAAGAATTTGGCCAGGTGCTGCTGCAACTTGTTGTCTAAAGCCAATGGGGTTTCCCAGAATATGTTTTCTGGTTGAGGCCAGTTGTCTTGTGCATGTAAAAACATTGCAAAGTAAAGAGTTGCTATAAGAGAAATCTAACTTGTGAACATCAATAATTACTACTGTCACAGTCCAAAAAGATACTTATTTCTTAAAACAAAACTAATGAGAAAATATTGATGAACCAAATTAGGGAACAACAATACGTATTATTTGTTTTGATGTAGCAGTGCAGACAACTGCACTGTGAGATTTTGAATCAACTGCTGTGCATGGGCATAGCTGTCTCAGCGTGCTGGCAGGAATGGGATGTTCATCTTCAAAAAATCCACCCAGAAACAAAACATTTCAGTAAATAAAAAAAGCAATGAAATGTTTAAGGATTTTATCCTGGGTCTGGCTACAAAAGGATTACTATTTATTTTCCAGAATTCACAATGCATTTCTGAAACACTGTTTTCCTTCAAAACAACTAAACCCTTCAATTTGAAAAATATCCACAAAGGGG